>CM052336.1:2101744-2581470 GCA_028455595.1 Lasioglossum vierecki | reverse complement strand
CAATAAGAAATTGACACACGATTCTTCGTTCAAATAGTTTCAACAAACTTGCTGGAATAATTTTGAAAACCGGGAATTCGCAAGCCGGTTTTCTATGAATGAGAGTGTACTGTGGACACGTTCAAGAGAAGTCACTGAATCAAGCGCGGCTGTAGTAACATTTTGACCCAGGCATTGTCAAGACGCCGTTTACACGGAGTTTCATGGACTGCAGTGACAATGTTCCGGTGACCTTGACAATTCCGAATTGCAGGAAGCCAGTCACGGTCGAGTGCATAAGGCAGAGAATGGTGGTCCTCGAGAGGAATCCCCGCGGCGACGAGGCTCAGAATCGTTTAGCAAATTTTCGAGTGTGCACTCGAGAGATCCCGTGAATCGGAGGGACGCGATTTTCCACGGTGTCTCGCGAACAAAAAGCGCGTTTCTCAATCGATGACATACCGACTTCAAACATTGACTCATTGTACGCCATTGAATAGATGATTCAGTGGACATCGAGTGTGCGCGCACCCTCTTCAAGAAGAGAACGAAGAAGCCAACGTGTTCGGTCACGGCTGGTTCGTCTCTCACCTCGTGACTTCTCCGAAAAACTTCTTACCGGATTTTCCCCGCGTTCTATTCTTTCGTTCTCCTCTTTTTTTCTCCTTCGCTCTCTCCTCGGGTCAGCGGTTTCTCAAGAGCCAATAGGGTTATTGCGAGAAACGCGAGAAACGGAATAGGCTTACCTGTCCATGTTGTTCTGCAGCTCGACCTTTATTGGACTATTCCCCGTGGACTGATTCTTGTTGTTGTACTCATTCTTCGGTATCTCTGAAAAAAGAGAAAGAACAGAACGATACAGAGGGAATTTGTTGCGTTAGCGGATCGACGAAATTTCTCGTGGGAAACGCTGCCCTATATCCCTCCCTGGACTTTTATCAAAACCCTACACACGTGTAATATCCTCGCCCTTCGCCGAGCTCCATCCAAATAATTCATTCGCGTGTCTACACGTCCGCTATTCTCCACGAGAGTACAACAGGAACGAGTTCGTCCTCGAATCGCAAATATTTGTCGCCCGTTAATGACGCATCGTTTTGACACAATGCACTGGAAACTAGTTCTACAATTTCGGGCTCCGTTGTTCGCCGTCTCGGAACACTCTCCGGTACCCACATTTTCTCTAATATCTGCAGTGGGTGTACAAAGTATTCGTACAGCTTTTAAAAACCAATAACTTTTTGTTTTTCAGATATTCGCAAAACAAGAGATATTTTCGAAATATCTAAAACTAATGGAAAAATTTCAGCCATGTCGAGAAGAAAAACTTTTTAATCATAGGAAATGGAAATATTCTAGTAAAGAAAGAATTAAATAAACCTTGGATAAAATTAATAACACACCAATTCGATGGTACGAGGCGATAGGTCAACTACCAGGGAAGTGTTTTACTCTTTCCAATTAAACGCAGCAACATCTCGAGGCGCGCCACGGAAATAATTGAAGAACGATTGACCCACAAACGAAGAGATAATCGGTCTCGAAGACTAATTCGCGTCACTAAGCAACGAAATAACGGCGCAGCTGAATAACGGAGCGACTTAATTGCACCACGACTTTCGACGTATTTGTTGCTGGATTCGGAATTGGCTGGGTACACATAATTAGAAACTGCAGGAAGCAGCGTCGGCATAGGCGGAGTGTTCTACGGGAAAATAAATTAAGCAACACAGCCCAACTTTTTCTGATCACCATTCCGCGTTTGGCGATGCCAGACGCGACTCCTTTTCTTTTGAGCATAGTCCCCGGTACACGCGAACCACGAAGACGAGGGAAAAAGAGGAAGAAGAGAGACGGGCGAACGAGGCCCGTGTTGAATCGATAAGTACATGATTCATCGTGGTTTCGGTTTGAATTTCAAGCGACCGAACCGCAAGGTGCATGATGAAAACTGAACACCTTAAGGAAACACCGTAAGATCCCCGGGCCAGCACGCTTCCTCGCCCCCACGTCGTCAAATCGATGGTGGTTTTTCTGCAGCGTCGGTAATCGATCCCAAGTTCCCATTTTTTTCCTCGAGATTCCCTGTTCGATTCAATTTCGTTCTTGCCTCGGACCGAAATGAGACACGTGGCTGTCGATTCATAATTAATTTCGCAATCAGGACCGCGTGGGGAGACTCTTGCTCGCGTGCTGTCTCTTCGGAGGCATTCACCAGACAGTTACAATAAATAATTTTCAATCTTGCATCACTTTGTGCACGATCGTATTTTCATGAATATTCATGAATTAACCCCTTGCCGTATTTTATCGAGCCACGCTCGTCATCAAGATCTTGAACAAAGTCTAACAAATAGAAATGTTACGCTTTTCTTTTTCATTGACAACAAAATTTGGTTCGTTTGTAATTAATATTTAAGCATTGAAATAAATGCGACTATAAATCGTCTTTTCTCTTCTACGATATTTTTCATTGTCACTGCGTAGAAAAAAAACAAGTAATTATTATACTTGTGACAAATTCAGCACAGTATATGAAGCAGTAGCAAAGTTACAGATTTTTCATCGTCGCCAGGCCGTTTCGTCCCACTGTGTCGGCATGGTGTGCAACTCCATATAATATCCGATCGAACGGTGTGTGTGTGCAGAACGTTGTCCAACGTTCGTCAAGAAATTCCGTCAAAGAACGCGGCCACAAAGGAATATCCTGAACTTACATCTTTCACGGATCATCGAAAGAACATCGGCGGAGAGAGCTAGCCGCACGAAAATCGTTCCTTTCGCCACCCCCTCGTCGATTTTGATAGGAAGAACAGGTAAAAAGGATCTCGCACTCACGACATCGCCTTTTGTCTTCCATTCAACAGAATCCGCTGGTTCACCCTTCATCCGTGTTCGGCCGCGTTCACCGGTTACATGTTGAACCATTGGGGTTCCGTAGTATGAAACCGGAGCGTGGGAAGAGGCCTGTGGACCCGTGAAAACGGACCCCATGCCGCTAATTGTAGGTGTTGGCCCTGGTCATTTCGGCTCCAAAATCCGATGATTATGGCGTTTAGGCAGATATCCGTGATTACGCCGATCCCCGGCGCGCCGACGCGCCTTTTGCTTCTTCTTTTGCGGAATGATGGCTCGCACGAGACGACTAATGCGCCCAGCCTCGAATCACCATGGGGATTATGTCTATGGTTAGCGTGTCGGAATTGGTTTTAATGACCGACTCGCACGATGATTTACTGCTTTCACGGTTCCACGAGCCTGAGAAGCGAGCCTCGCCCTTACAGTCCATGGTGGTAGACGATCCCCTTCGACAACTTTCCGCGAAACGCTTGTCGAGGATTTATTCTCGCGTTTTATCAAGTACTAGCGTTACCGTTTCAACAAGTGTGCTTGGACAAAAGAAAAATTGTCTGCATGTTATTCCCTTAATGATTTTATTACAGGAGAAATCATATATCGTCTGCCTCATTATGAAAATTGTCTAAGTAAATATAAAAAAAAAACGATTAAATGCGGAAGCTATTTTGCTTTACACAGAGATTTTTTCAAATCATGTTTATATTGAAACACTAATTAAAGAAGTTGTCAAGGAACATTAACCGCAGGAATTGAAGTGCCTAACAAAGCGAAGCTGAAAAACTAATTTTCATAAAAAATGGACTTGGGCAGCTTCCATACGAGGCCGACGATATCGATGTTGTCTTATTCTTTCATCCAGCAGTGTAACACCGGAGAGAGGGAGGAGACCGCTTAAAGCGGAAAGTTTGCGAATAGCCGTCAGTTTGAGCCCTCGATAAACGATTACCTCAGGGCGACGAAGAAAGGAAGTCAACGGAGAATGCAGTAGAGGCGGAAGAATGCAAAGAACGTAGACGCATCCAGATATAGGATAGAACAAGTTCGAGCTTTGGAAAAACGTAGACGGATGATTGTGTCGCCCTGACCGAAGGGTCGAGTATAGTCGTAAGGACTCGGCCTTAGGCGTGTCTGTGGTATTCTCCGGAAGGTTATGAGCGTCGGTCGCTGTCATAACCGTGGGTCAATGAGTCGAGAGATCATAAATCACGTTTCGAGCGGTGGTGTCCCACGGTTTTCGAAAGGATGGTGGCGTTTGAAGTAGCGCGATGCTGCCTGAGCGTAAAAGAACCAAAGAACGCTAAGTATACAGATGGCCGGGGCTGGTAAGGAGCAGTTTTCTGGCGCCTGGTGCACGGTTTCCCGAGGACCGTGGAAAATTTCCTCGAGCCTCCGAGTTGCACGTGAAGCCAAACACGAAAAGAACTTGTCCACGGTTGTCTAAGGGTGCTTGTGCCATCGGCCGTGTTCTCTCTTCTCCCTCTCTCTCTCTCTCTCTCTCTCTGTGTCTCTGTTTCTCTCTTGGTCTCTCTGGTGGAACACGGGGAGCCACTCGAGCCATCGGAAAAGGTCGGCCACGTTGTTTTCCCTGGCGTCGATACACCCATGGTGCTAAAGTGTCTCGGGAAAGCGCTGTTCTAGAGCGTGCTTTTCTTCTCTCGAGTGCATTCGACCCGCCGCACCGAGAATTTCGTCGGTTATCGTCTCCGGTAAATTCGAGTGTCCCGTTTGAAAGATTCCCCAGCAGCAGCAACGTTCTCCACGGGATAGTTTTCTACTTTTCAACTTTTCGGATCAATGGAAATTGTTTCTTTCGCTGGAGAGCCAGGGTTGCTCCTTCCTCGCACAGATTCTGCACGATTCCCATCGAATCTGCCCAATTTTCGAACCGGGAATGCGGCAAATTTGAATTCGACGAACCACTTCCGGGAATTTTGACAATGGAAATCAAGCGGAATCGAACAGACTTCGATTCGCCCTATCGTCGAATTTGACAAGATTTCTCTAGATTACTAATACCACTCGGAGTATGTTTTTCTCTCTCTCTTTCTCTTGGAATAACTGTTTTGCTTCGGAAAAGACCACGCGAGCAACGCGCAAGATATGAAAATAGCTTTGAAATGTATCTTTATGCAAGCATCGTCCAGGTCAGTTTTCCGACGATAGCTTCTACAAACAACCAGATCGTGTCTTTAGAAAAACCCCGGGATATTTAGCCAGAATTTTTGCTGGAAAGTCCTCAACGATAAGATAGCGAAGAGGTCTCGGGAAATTATCTCAGCAACACTATCGGTTGCCACTGATTGCAGAGCGTGCTACCCTTGTCGGAGACGTCACTCGCCTTCCCACGCATTAAGCATTCTCAGGCGCTGTCCTTGATAAAACACTGTCGCTGGAAGCATTATCGCCGGACACACCTCCTCCGAAAACTGACTTTCTCCACCCCAGGAAATGTTTTTCCTTTCAATTTCGCTCGTCAAACGTCGGCCTGTCTTCCTGACCATTCATGCCCGGAGATATTTGTGTTTCTGCTCGACGCTAACTAATCGATCTTCTAGGAAACGAAGATGGGCGTGCGGCGCTAATCGACGAAATGCCCGAGACAACCAAAAACGTTACACGGGGAGTTGACAGTGACCGGATCATCTCATGTTGCATTCGGAACCGAAGATAACTAAACTATGGTACGTAGTCGAACGAGTGTAACCAAAATTTTCGAATAATGATTTTGAATAATATTTATTATTTCGAATAATATTACGTTGATTGGAAATTAAGTATATTAATGGAAGGTGCATTTTTTTTACTGACAAAGTATTAAAAATCATAATTACGAAAAGTGCAATACCCGTTTTCCATTAGTTTATACAGTTAGTTTGAACGGAGCAATTTTTAAAGCAATCAAACAGAGGCGACGTCACCGAAGACATCGAGGAGGTGTCTTCTCTTTTTCTTCTGGGGATCGAGGGGCGGCGACAGGCTCAATGAATAATAATAAGTAGGAAACACCCCATATGTCGGATCGAACCACCCTGAAGACTTACTTGGTATACTGTAGAAGCCGCCGGATGAGGTGCGTACGAGGCAGGACGGCTGGAGTTCGGGATCACGCTCGTGGTCGCTGGCTCCGTGACTTCCTGGCAATCTTCCGTTGACACGACTCATTGTAGGGTTACGGGGAGGCACATCGGGCGGCCCCCGTGGCGCCGAATTGTCCAACAAACACCCTGTAACAATCCAGAGGACATGGGTCATTTATTTGTCCACCTAACAACCCCTAATTCGCAATAGTCTTTATACAATCGATCAATCAACAATCTTATTTCTTCTATTGTACACTGAAAGTTAGACTGGGGACTGTTTATCTTTATGTTGCATCGATTATGCACGGTATTAATGCGTATATGGAAACAGCCGAAGCTTAACAGTAGGAATCCGACCAGAGTAACAATTGAATCTTGTTGAAACTAGGCAACCGATGCAAACAAAAGCAGATTTCGAACACCAATGCAATCTCGCAGCATCGATTGTCTTTCTTTTCCATGTAGGACAGGTTAGGTTCTTTCCTCGCGTTTAGATATCATGTACGCGGTAGTGGGAAGAGCTTTGTGTACTGGTGGGACCTTGCAGTCCTCGGAGGGGAAGAAGTTGGAACTTCCAGATGTAAGAAATTGGTCAGGAAAGAAAGTTGCAATGTTGTAGTGGAAATCGCAATTTCACAGAAATCCTACAAAATTTTCGTGTCATTTCTTTCGTGAGATCAACAGACTTCGTAAAAGGGTGTTTGCGAGCCAGTGATCAGGATAGACTTCGCCAAGAAGGAGCGAACAGAGTTTCAACGCCCTTGGCCCATCGTTGCGGTCCAGATTACACAACCTAGGTCTCTCTTCTTCTTCTTCAACTCGCCGTCGAACAATAGCTACGCGTAATCCCGGGCAGGTGGCCAGGCGATTTTCACCGGGGCAAAAGGGTTGAGCCGATCTCGCGATTAGGCACGTTTCACACGACCAGGCTTTCGCCGCTACAGGGATTACTCGCGAGGTAGAGTGACCCAGAATCGCGGAGCTCTCTTCTGTGCCCACCGGTGCGAAATGGAAATTTTTTTCAAGCCAGACCTCACAGCTTCTTTGAAAAAAAATCCTCCGCAACGTAACGCACACGGTGCCATTGACTTTTTTCTAGTCGAAGATTTTTCGAAAGCTCTCCTTCGACACCGCATTAGCTCCTTACGAGAGGCGGTCTTTTTTTAATCTTTATTGAAGAGACCAAGCAAGAATTTAACGTTTGTAACAGTAACATTGGTGTCTAATCTCAATTACTAAACATTAAGTATTTTATGTAAATATAAAGAAAAAATCATGTGGAATGGAATTGTTCTAGGTCGGAAGAAATGTTTAGCATCGTGGGTACACTCGAGAGCGTATGGTTTACCGAAGAGTCACGAGTGCTCAGGAAACCAGATACTCGAAAAATTCGGTCTCTCGTAGCCGGTGGCTCATTTTTCGATTTTTTCGAAGTCGACCCTGGCAACGGAGCAGTTGGCGGCGTCCCTAAGTCGATTATAATCCCAGCCCTTGCTCAGATTCCGAGCACCTCGACCTCTCATTGTATCGAACATCCTAAAAAGTTGAACAGAGCGGTGCGGATAGGGTGACCAGCCCGAAATTCGAGCCGCGTTCTTTTTTACGACTAATAGCCAATGAACTGGATCCTATGGAACCTTTCTTCTCGCGTCTGCAAAGAGAACATCCTCCGGAGGAACGCGACAGGAAGTAAGGGACGATAGGATTCGAACCGTCAAGGGAAAACGCTTAATCTGAACTCACTAAAATAATAATAGTAAAAATATCTGACGTCTGGAGGAGAAGGTTGTCCAAGATATTCAGGGAAATGTGTCTGTTTTCACCTCTTCATCGTCCCAGTTCACAGAATCACCCTGTATAGAAGATTAACCACTTCTCGATTTTTCTCTTCCATTGAATAATTAATTTCTCCACGATATCACGGAGCAACAAGATTTCTATCGTCCACACGTTTCGTATTTTTTGATCCAGTTACGCGTCTTGCAATTATTTCCAAAGGGTCGAAAGGGTCGGTATGGGACCTTTAACAGAATTATTCGTCGAGCGTGTACGTTCCGTAAATACGTTATTACATTTTATGAATTAATGAATTGTCCAATGGCTTTCAGCGAAAACTAATTTCTGCAGGCAATGCTTAAATGGATTTAATGGTTCGTAAAATGATTACCTTATGAAACACAGGATATTGTTTCATCCTCTTTGTGCTTATATACTTACATTGAACGGTGCTTTTTCTTTATCGCATGAACATTTGCATAATGGGAGAATAACGTGGAAATGCTGGCAATAAGAAAAACCGATTTGTTTTCTTTTCCTTTTTTGTGTCCAGTTTCCTCGAGCCTCTTATCTCGCCGATTCGTTCCGGAGTCACAATTCCCAGAGGGCATGAACTTTTATCCGCTCGCATATTTTTCCCAGTGTCCGATACAGTATTAATTCGTTCCGGTTCGAAAGCTAATCCAGACACGAGACTAACCCTTGTCCATTTTCTCCGTTCCGCTCCCCAAAATACGTCGATTCTGCCATGCAGTACGTGACCAGGGTCCCGAATCGTTCGCTCACTTTTCCCTTCCCCTTGGAATGGCAGTAAACGCTCCGCTCTCTCGCTCTCTCTCCCTTGTTGAATCACCTCTCCGCGTCGCGCTTTACTTCTAAACGATTTAACACGGTCCCCGGATTTCGTACAAAAATTAATTCAATCCTCCAATACATTTTATTTCCTATTTGATCAGCCACTCTCGATCGGCTGACGAAACTCCCAGCCAATTTTACGACTGCGGGGCTTGTCTCCCACCGCTCGCTTCACATTATTTACTTCTCTTTACGTTGAAACGTTAAAATCAATAGGCTTCAAGCGCCTTGAAATATTCTCCGTGGTTGAACCGGCAGTCTTCCTTGTCCTATGCTTTAAAAAACAGTTATATCCTACTCCAGATTCTATTGAAATCTAACAACTTTAAATAATTCAAAGTTACTTTCGATAGTTTGCTCTCGAGGGCACAACCCCAGCTCCCTAGAAGTCGAGAGCACCTAAGCCACGCCTACTCGGCACACACTGTACATGTTCCGCGCGAAGAGAACAAGATAAATCATGTTCTACAGCCAAGTCCTCTATCACCAGCGTGTCCCCTGAACGTCATTCCTGACATCAAAGTACGGTTCAGAGGATCTTTAACAATGAAAAGTCCATTTTTTCTCTTTTTCCGGAACAGAGGATCCTCTTGATTCGAGGATCAGACGTTTCTCGGGTTGCTGCGAATCGGTCCATCGGGAAGGAATGGTATTTTCCAAGGTACCTGAGATCCTGGGGTGGTTCTCGTTCTCTAATAAATTCCATTAGGCATGGGCTCTTGCTTTTGCGAAGGGTCCCGATATTATGTTACGCGTTTTCACGTGCATGGTGAATGGGCGAAGCATCCATTACGCGGCCCGGTGCGACAACAACCGTCGAGATAGAGCTCATTCAACGTGGGTCTCCTTTCGGGGCCAGTGAGGCCCAGATCTCCCTTTCTCGAGCTAGATCCCTGGAACCCAGCGGCTCAACCCAACCGAGGATAATTCGATTCAGCTCTTCGGTGGTTGGACGCGAGCGTCCTCTGTTGGAGCACGAGGCTCATCCTGGACACTGGATTACCGGATAGCGGTAGCTCTGACCCGTAGACTCGTCTTTTGTCGAGGTTACGAGACTCACTCTCTCCTTCTCTTATATTTTCACGCTCCGCCTTCCATCCTTTTCCTCCCTTTCTCCACAGGCTGCTCTTTTGCTCCCTTTGACGCGACCCTACGCACCGATCAAGAAGAAAGGATCCTCGAAGTAACGACCGGCACAATGACTACTCCCGCCGATCTATTAGGAAGAATAACGACGTGCCGCATGCGACTCACGCTCCGATGAATCTCTGAGACTCCGCGAACACCAGACCACCACCCTTTGCGACAAGCTACAAAGACGCCTGTTCTACTTGTAGATCGCAACCAACCATGATCTTACAACGATCCTGTCGCTTCTAGACTGAAGTCTCTCTCTCCAGTGCTTTTTTATTCGCATCCTCCTCGATCCCATGATTAATGCGAACGCTCGCCGCTCGATCGCTTTTCTTATAATGGAACTGTCGACGCCGGAAACTGGGACGCACTTAACCTCGAATCCGACCAACGAACTTTCTGATGTATCAATCTTTTTCCTGTTTACTCCGTCGCGATTCGCTCTCAGCGAAATCACCCACTTACTAATAATTAGACAGCGGATTTCATGCATCTATTACATAGAATAGTAAAAACATTGGAGTTTAAAACCACTGTTATATCGGGTTTAACCTACTAAACGTATTTTCAAAGAAAATACATTTTTATTCACTCTACTTTGTTACAATGCAGCCAGACCATTTTTGTAATTCTGTGTTACATGTGTTTCATGCAGAGAACTGCAACGCCGTGCTCGAGATCGGAAAGGATTCCAAATTGTAACCTCATTTCCCGAAAGAATTGTTTCACTTAATTACAAGGCTGAAAGAATGAAATTTTCATTCGTGCAAAATTATTCTAGTTTCTCTAGAATTTTCATATAAACATCCGCGGCCATTAATCTCGGAGATTGTTAAGAATTAAAGGTGTTGGCAGTTCCCTTTCATTCGCAGCTTATTTAGAATGAAAATTCTATTACACTTTCGCCGAGGCAGCCGCGCCGGTGAAACGCAAAGCGGTTTCCGCAATTTTTCCTCATTTTCTAAGGCGTTCGTAATTAATTCATTCACGCACTTGCACTCGCCCTCAATTCGCGCGAGGCGTTCTTTACACGTGGCTTTTTTATTACACGCTGGAAAATCGAGGAAATACGCTCTCGAGGTATAAACAACGAATACGTGTTTGTTGCTGAAACATTAATTTCACGCTGCCATCGAATATACCGTGGCTATGACAGTGCAAATCGTGCGTAAAACGCACGAGATGATGGCGTATAAGTAGCACGGGAAAAACGTAAATCGAGAAACGAGCGGCGTTCCTCGCGAGCTCGCCATTTTTCCGGATGGTGGAGGGACGCGAATAAATCGGCGAACGACTCCGTATTAAAATGGTGTGATTTAATACGGTATAGAGCATCCGCGGTCGATCATGGCCCATTCCGATCTACATAAACAGGCGAGCGTAAAGTCGCTCCGACTGGATAATAAAAAGCCAACGGCAATAAAACAAATTCGGAGCAATCCCATCGCGAACGCCCTGCCGATTCGACGGCGTTGCGGTGTCATGGCAATTTACATGTCCGGGGCTTCCCCGATAGTAATGCACGCCGGTAGTAATGCCAAATGGCGCTTTCCCCGCGGGAAAATGTCGAAACCGAGAAACTTTGATCGTAAAAGGGTCTCGAGTGCTCTTGCTCGAAGCGTCGCTGCTATGGGGGCATGGAGTGGCCTCGCCGAATCGTAGCTCGAATCGAACTTTGCCACGGATTAGTCGAAAATTCGGCAACCCTCCCAAGTGAATGTTTTTTCTTCCCTACGCCTCTTCCTCCTGCTTACTACGCATCCATCTCAGACACGCCGATTTCGATTATACAGGGTGATATGATTTTGGGAACTGAGTCGAGCTACATCTCTTTTTTTAACTGAAAATAAAAAAACACATTTATTTCAAAGAACCGCAACTTGTCCCAGTTCCCAGAATCACCCTGTACATTGTAATCGTAGTTGGCAAACGTGGCGGCCATGTTTGACCCCTCGCTTGCAAGAAATTCGTAAAGCGCGCCGTCGAATAAGCGAATACCGGCGAGGTGGCTGTAAATTTTCGAGGCAACCGATCAAAGTCGATCAAACTTCGGAAGTTCGGAAAGTTCCAGGAGCAAGGCCCCATAAGAACACGAAATCGACGTGTCCCGGCTGAAAATGTACTTCCGGTCCGGGCTGCTGGCATGGCCCATGAATTATATCCCGGCCGGAGTAATTATATTCCCGTAGACAACCGAGGGACGAACACACTATGCGCGCGTGCACGTGCGTCCCTGTGTGTGTGTGTGCCACTGTGAAAATATTATCGAAAGAATATGCTATTTCTGGTCCCTTTATCAGCAATGCCGGGCGCGCGGAGCCTTTTTAAAACGCGTTCTTCTGCGTGGTGGATATTCACACGTCCGAGTGAGCACAAAGCTTTTTTCGATCGTACCCATTCACGTTCCAATTCGGAATTTATGGAGAAACCACGCGCTCTACGTAGAGAGGGAGAGATAGAGAGAGAAAAATAATTTGTGTGGCCAATAATTTATGCTCCAAATGACATCGCCGCCGTTTAATTGTGTAATAATATCGACTCCCCCCAGATCGGTTAGTATTCCGCAAGTTTTACCCCAAAAATTTCAACCGGCACCGCAACGCACCGGTTATATCAATCCGTCCTAATTCGATTATGTTTCGCTGGCGATCGTGAAAGTGCCGCTATCCACTCGATCGTTCAAAATCGTCGCATTTTTTTTCTAAACGTTCGACGACGCTTCCAATGGCCTCTAACGAGTCGATTCAGCCCATCGGCACATTTTCTACAACTCCCCGTATTCCCTAGGTCTCATTAGGGGCGCGATAGATCAGCACGGAGATTAGGGGAATCCGCGAAAAAATCTTCCACCGGGTAATTAATCATTATACTGCCCTATTTCTTCGTCATAGTACCCCTTAATGGAGTTGTGTCTTATTTCTTCAGATTTTTATGTCTTAACATTAACGTAATATTAGCTTTCAGATAAATTTTCCATTTTCCAATTATACTGGCAATATAAACGTAGCAGTTAGACGAGCATCGTCAAATAGGGTGCAAAAGGTTGGATCAGGGAATTATTTCCTCAGATAATAATGAAAATAAAATTTTTCGCTGCAAGATAAATCATCCCAATAAACTCGCCTAACCCCCGAGGGTCAGTTCCACCGGCTGCAAGCCTCGAACCCTCTTCTCTACGAGCATCCCCTATTCGCTGCTATCAGCTTATCGCGCATTCGTCGATTCAGCGTGAACGAGAATTGCCTATCACACCGAACTGCAACGCGCAACGCATCAACGAATGATACAGACAACCCAGTCGCCATTTTCCCTGAAAGAAACAGCTCGCACCAAACGGCAATTACGGCCCTTTAATGCTTCGACATCGAACGTTACTCTGCGACCCATTCTGGGATCGTTTGAAAAATCACGAACATCATTCTCGAATTATCCAAACAGTTTAGTCGTTTCCTCACATTTAAATCATTCTACAAGTTAGCCCTTCTTCAATTAAATAATTTCAACAGTTGTGCCAAGTTTGTGTTACACACAAAAGTGTGCCAATAATTATGAAACTGGTCTAAGTCCATATATTTCTTGTTTCGAGACATATGTATAAAGAAAAGGGATAGTAACATTACATGAATGAATTAAAGTTACATTGAATTAATATAGTTTAAAATAATGTCATGTGAAATAGTCCCATAATTACTTACACTTCCATAATTATGAGCACAAGTGTTTTTGACAGAAGACGTATATGTTAAAATATATAATAATTAATTGTTATTCTTTCCGTAACAATCTCCAACAAATTTTATTCGGATGACGCGCAACACTGGTTTCGCATTGTGTGTCTAGGCTACTGGCAGAGTCCTTTCGCGATCCTCCTTTCCCGCTCGACTTGCCAGCACCGCGCTGGAGGAAAATCTTGAAAAATGAACGGGGTGGTTTGTTGCTCTGGGGTTAGGATACGGGGATGTGTGTGTGTGTGAGAGAGAGAGAAGCGGACGAAACGGTTTTAATTGGAAGTCGGAGGGGGGGAAACAATGGTGGTGGCCCGGTCGAAGCTCCAGATAGGGCGAGGAGACCTATGGCAGGACGAGGGATGTTGTGGAGGGAAAGGTTAGGGGATGGTAGGTAGGGAGGCGACAGCGTCGGTGGTGGTTCTTAACCCTCGTGTGCTCGTTCTTCGCCCCCTTTGCCGATGCTACGTACATTTTCACGCGAGCGTACGGCCCCCTACACATGTTAATACCTCGCTCTGTGAGAGCTAACGTGCCTGCACGGTGGTCCTGTAACCCGCACCAACACCTGCGAGCACCATGATATTCTCCTCCCCCCTTTACATCTTGGACCGGACAGCTTCTCTCGCCGACAGAAACTGCGAAATGACTCTCGTTCTTTTCACCAATACAGAGAATCACTTCGAGAGGCTAATTGGTCCCTAACCCTCATCGACATAGCAATTGCTGGCTGAACAAACTTATTGACAAAATAGCATACATTCGTTTCTAACCCTCGTGAAATTTATTTTTACATCTGAACAAGAAATTCCGTCATCCATATATGAAAAATACGGTTGTGATCGTGTTAATAGACAACTGGTGTAAAACAATATTTGTCTGTTTTAATTTTGTTAGTCAACCTTTCGATGTGTGACGCCCCAGGATTTTTACGATTTTTGGATGTCATAGAAATCATCTTCTACAAGCTTTGACTGAACGGTAATTATTGTAATTAAAATATAGAGGATCATATACAGGATCTCGAAAACATAGTTTTTGAAACAGCAAACTCAATGTATTCGATAAACAATTGGTTGAAGATTCGATTTTTAAGGAAAAAGTTGTTCAAGATATGTTCGTAAAATATGGTCGTATAAGGTAAAAAAACGACATCCCACAAACCCATGCTTCGATACAAAATCTAATACGATTACTAGTTACTTTCTAGTTATGTCACGTGCTATCCCTTGCATCTTAATTCGTTCCCCATTAGAATTCACGCGGTTCTGGAACAGAGAGGTAAAAGAAAGTAGTCCACACAACAGCCCGAGACGAGGCAATGAACAAAGGCTGGGCACCGGTGCTGCGTTCCTTCCTGCCTCGAACGGCTATCGAATTTCGCGACGAGGAAATACCACGGAAAATGGAATTAGCTTCGTTGATCCGACATCAGCGGGAACCCGATGAATCAGGGTTTCTGGGGTTTGATAATATGACCCGAGAAGGGATAATTGGTCTCTTTGATCAAAGAAAAATTAGCCGAAGTCGCAATTATTTTATCCACATATTATATTAACTTGTACGAACGTGCCTTGCGTCTCAATCCCTTGCTCTACGATTGCTCCACCTTTGCATCCACAATTGCATTTACAATGATTACACCTTGTCTGTCGTTTGTAATTTCCTAGGAGAAACAGAAAATTTACATCAATTCGGTTGTCACATTTTTCACAGGGTTAGTATCCGTATCAGGGGAATAGAATTTTAGTTAGATAGAAATGAAATAGAGATGAAATAGAGGATGCTGTGTGACAGAACCAATGTGCATGGTGCTTGGTAGCTGGCGCCATCTGCATCAAAGTTCTCCGTCCTGAACTCCTACTTTCAACCGTGCAGGTGTGAAATTCGTTCGTATAAATTCATCGATTTTCGTGAAAAATAGTAATTTCGAATCAAAGTATGTCTCGATCACAAGAGACCGTTTACTGGAGTAATATCGATTACTTCATTGTTTGTCTCTCTCCTTTCACCTGAAGGTTGCTCGAGTCGGCCGTGGAGGATGACGAGTCATCAAGGGTGTGTTGAACGGGAAATGCAACGTTCGGCAATGTCCAATCAACAAATGTTCCCCCCCAACAAAACAGTTACAATCGATGTAACAAGAAAAACGACGACTCACTCGTAATCAAGCCGTCGTAGACAATAAATCTTATCACAAAGCCTTTAGCCTTGCTGGCGAGTCCTTCTGACAGACTCGGAACGAAACGCGGTTTCTAAATTAGAATTAATCATCTAAAATTAATTTAGCGGACGATAAACGTTGAACAAAACAAAGTACGAAAGAAAAATAGTTGAAACGGGCAAGGTTTCGTCGAAACAAAAGCCCGGCCGGCTTTAATGGATCGTATCGATTCGAAAGCGGCGGGGTAAGATAGCAGAGCTCGCAGCTGCTTGTAATTATAGCTGGGAAATCGGGCGAGGGAAGAGGATCGAGAAGACGAAAATTCGCGGTGGCTCCTTTCCGAATCGGATCCCGTTGGAGCACGCGTGCTCGAGTGGACCTTAGACGAGCAGCTTGATACGAGTCAAGGCCCTGTTTTACTTTTCCTTCGGTCGGTGTTCTCTTCCCACACCTTTTCACCGACATCCAAGCGACAAGCGGAGCGTGGAAAAGTCGTGGCGGCGGTCTCCTCGCGAGGAATTTTTCCAGTGGGACAGAAAGGGGGATCGAAATCAAAGGAGCGGCAGCCCGTGTGAATTCGAGTGTGCGTCTGAGATCTTTAAGCGACCATACACGCGCGCGACTCGCTTTTTCCACCCCTTATTCTCCTCTTTCTTCCTTTTTTCCCTCGTTCGGAGAGCGAGTGAGAGAGAAGACGACCGGGAAAAAACGCGACGCGACGACACGCTCGACTTCCGCTCATGACCGATTAACGCCGATTAAAATTTAGTGACTCGTGAAATTCGAGCGTTATTACTTTTTCGCCCCTGTCCGCCTTTGTTCTCCGTTTGTTTTCTCTGCCAACGTTCGCGGCAATCGCACCGAACCGCATCTTCGATTGACTGGATGTTTCAAGAGTATCCGATTTTTCACTGCGGAGCAACAGCGGTTTCATAGTTGGCACGATTTTTCTGCTTTCATTTCGAGCAGTAGAATGTTTTCTGCGAGTTCTGACGTTCTTCTCGCAAGTGTCAGAGTTTTCGAATATGCGGCATTGCGTGACAGGTCTCTGCGAGGACATCAATAATTAAAAATTGCGTAGCTTCGGCGGGTAATTAAATTCTGGGACGGGTTCAAAGTATCGCGGGACACCCTATAAATGCGAACGATGCCGTAGTAAGAAGCGAGCCATTAGATATCCCGGTTCGAAAGTTCTGGGTAGGGATCGGCTTGCTCGCTCGCGCGTTCTTAAATCACCGCTTTCTTCACGTAGGTGAGCTAACGGGGCCGGCGGCGGCTAGCTGCCTCCTCCGCAAAGCGGAAGGGCTTTAATTAATAGTTAGACCGCGCTCTCAGATTCTATATCACCGGATTACGTTATGGTCTCGGGGCCGAGGGCTCCACAAGCCGCAGCTGATCACTGAACGTAGATATCGGCGTCGGACGATAAAACGCGAGAGAGGAGGGAAACCAAGGCGAGCCGAGAGATCGTACGATTCTTATCGATTGTTAATAGCACCGATTAACGAGTGCCGATGTCAAAAGCACGCCGGGGCTTGTTAACGCCCACGTGTCCTTCCCTCTCCTTCTCCAACCCTTCTCCAGCTCCCAGTTAATTAATTCCAACCGCGGAGCCTGTACCCTCCCGGGTTGAATATGAGCCCCGTCGTTTCGCGTTCGGATCGCGGATTTATGAACGCGGAAAATGGAAACGCGTCCTACTTCGTCGTCGAGGAATAAATCGCCTCGTATAGGAAATTGCATTAGCCCTCCCCCGTGTTCCTCCTCTTTAATGCCGCCGACGCTTCCGCGAACGCGAAATACAACGCGAATTCTGTCCGAGCACACGCGCAATAAACTGCACCCGAGTACAGATGTAAAGAGAACCGGTCGAGCAATGAAAACCAGAAACAGCGAACCGTCGACTTCCAAGCGAAACACCTTCGCTTTTCATCGTGAAATTCTTCCTAAAAGATTCTGCAAGTTTCGTAAAATTTTTACCGTGTAAAAACCGCGAACGTTCCGTGGTTTAACCCCTTGCTGTATCAATTTTATTACAGTTGTAGAGATTAAAACGTACAAGACATTTATTTCATTACTTAAATATTCATTCCAAACGAATCAAATTTTATTTCATCTAAGAAGAAAGGCGTAACATTCATCTTTGGTAGAGTTTATTTAAAATCTTCACAGCGATTGTGGGTTTTGCCTGTCGCAAACAAAACTGCATAAGAATTTTTTAAAAGAGTGCACTGCCTTGGTTGGCTGAATTGGAGTGGTGCATGGCGTTACTTAACGTTACATATTATTACACCGCCGCGCCGTTATCGCTGCGTTAAGTGTTCGAAGTTACGAGCCGCGTGGTGCCGACGATCTGTCACGTGTGGAAAAAGTGTAAAATGTTGGACATTACGGGCTATATGGGTCAACGATCTCTCTAACCGCCGAATGCAAAGTTCTTCGAAAAAAGTCTCGGCGTTTTTCGAACGATCCATAATTTAAGAGAGTCGCGCGAATGTAACTATTTTCGCTGGTAATGTTCTCGGTAATATTCGTTCGAATTTGCGGAAATCCACAAATCCCCATTTGCCACGCTTCCTCGAATAATTAGGGAGATGCGTTTAGATGGCGGAGCTGGCCTAGGAACACTTTGCGAGGTCCACAGAAATACCATGCTGCAACGAGTTGCATGTGCCTACGCGCCTACGCGCATCTGTCGCTTTCAATTAATTTTCGTGCGAAGGTTGCCCACTCGTCGGTTTGTTGCTCTCTGCGGCTCGCTAAACTAACAATACCGATTGTTCGCCGCCATCTACGCTCGCCAAACGCGAGGAGAAAATGTTAGGACTTTCACTTCGTGATTCACAACAATTGCAAATTCGAGAAACAGCCTTCGGTTCGATCAGCTGTTCGTTCAACATTAAAGTATTTCCGCATTTAACCAGTTAAATGGATGCACGAAACACCACTTTTCTTTTCCCCTACTATTGAAACATTTTTAACGGCAAACGTGGCCTCAATGCACCATGATTCACATCCGAATCGACACGTTTGAGTATGCTTACAATTATATTAATATTGCGATCAAAACTAAAAATTACTTATTTAACCAGTTAATATGGCGGTGCAATAACAATAACCTTTTCAAGAATATATTATTTATATTTTATCAAATAAAAATGTAATCATTCTTCGTTCTTCGTAAAATTGATAACAGGCCCATTTGCTCTGCGTTTGACGTGTATACTCGTCATCGGTTGGTTTTAATTTTGTGGGAGATTTTTTAAACTAAATTCAGGAGGTCAGAGGTTAACAATACCTCCGAGATCCTCATACTATGTATATACTCCGCTCTAGAAAGAATAGAATGATGCTCTACTGATCCAAATACAGCGATACAGAGTTCCGATTCGAATCGAGACGCACTCAACGAGCAACCGTTCGATCTACAGATTATTTAATACGGAGTTTGCTGGCGTAGAAATAGAACGTGAAGTGACGTTCTCGAGTTTGATCGTCGGTGACTATGTCAAGAGCAAAAGCCATGATGCGGTGCCGTGATGGTTTAACACGCGGCTCTGTGTCTTTTCGCGGGGCAACGAAGCGCAATCCTCTGCTCAAAAGCGCCGAACCGTGCTCCGAGGCTCGCACCCACGCAACCTTGCCAAGTTGCCAGTTGACAAGACCGTTTTGTTTCAACGAGCAATTTATCTGCTCGCCGCTCATTGTAACAGGAATATCCTGAGTTCCCCGACGACGCACTGCGATGGTGATTCATTGGCGATGCACTGCGTCACCATCCAAATTGCGAATAATCGTTAACGCTACATTCGACACTTCGTGATTCTCCCTCTCTCTCTCTCTCTCTCTCTCTCTCTCTCCGTGTTAATTGAACGTTCCGTTTGAGCGCGATTGCCCAGGGAAATCGGGCCTCGATAATCTGTTTAGGCGGATCGAATCCGGCCGTTATTCGTGGTGAGCCATAAAAATCAACTATTTTCAATGACTATGTAAAACAGACGATTTTCGGTGATCGATAATAATCTTGTTGACGGTTTTAGATACTACGAGGTCCCAAGTTGTTCGGACAAATAGGTGGCATCGATTTCGTAGCCGGACGAAAGAGGATCCCTTTGCTAGTTGTGCAACGAGTAAAAACACACCTCCGAATCAGGAAGACATCTTTATACTCCGCAATGAATTTTCGAGGATGAAACCGGAACGTTGTCTTCCGATTGATTTCTCGTAGAATCGTTTACGAAAGCATCTTTGGCGGTTAAAATTTTCATAGGCCCTAGGCACTTGGTTGAAAGTGGCCAACGGATAAGGCATCCTGTCGGAAAGGCCCCTAACAAGCGTAGAAAGTATCCGCGTCCCGATTATAACATTTCGCCCGGCGAATCGCCCACCATCATCGTTCGCTCGCGTCTCTACGCAGATAGGATCGAACAGCGATAATGGTCGGACACGTGGGCGAGGAACAAGTCGGCTGTTTCTCGGCTCGGAAACAGCAAAGAGGCTCCCATTGACGTTAGCATACATGGTCAGAAGACGAGCCCTGTCGGTCTTGTATTAGCGTTTATCGCACGCGAACGAGCATGGAACCGGTCGGTCGGCTGGTCGTTTCGAGAGACAGCGAGAAAGAGAGCCGCCTGCTGCCTTTGCCTGTCTGCCGGCGCGCATCTCTTACTCGCGATGTTTCAGTTTCTCACTATCCGCCGAAAAAAGGAGGACAGCCGCGGGCATTAATTATTCCACTGCTCGTTTCCGACCACGTGGATTACACTCCGCAGAGAGGCTGCGATCCCTCTCGATAAATCGAGCCGCTACCAGACCTTGGGATCCCCTGAATATTGGATTAATTCGGGTAAACGACGCGTAGGACCGACCCGCCGGTAATTAGATATCACCCTTGCTCGCGCCGATATCATTTTTGTAGACACGTTCTACATTTTAAGTCGTGTCACAAAAATCTTAAGCTTTTTCCCAGATGAAATCAATAAATATATATGCAATAGGTAAACATTTAAAAATATCGTGGACAGTACATAAACAAATTTTGGGGTAACGTGAAGAGGGATGATCATGGCAGGGACCAGCTACCCCAAAGATCGTCTTATATGACCTCGTCGGTCCTCCTCCAATATCCACGATCTGCCAAACGCAGAAAACCCTCTTTCTCTTTCCTTAACCTTCCCTTCTGCTTCATCTGCCTCCCTTCATTTTCCTTCCCTCCTCGATTCTTCCCCTTTTTACGACGTTCGTCCCTCTGCTGTCCCATCGAAATGATTATTGCATCGATTTTAACCTTGGCTTTGCGGATTTAGTTTGGCCACGTTTCTCCTCCGACGACGCGACTCCTCTCCTATTCCTCCGGAAACGATTCCTCTTCGACGGGGAGAACGAACATGGCGAATACACGAATTAACCGAAATATATTCCGGAAAATTTTACGTGAATCTACAACTTTAGAAACTCATTTGAATAATTACGTTTTTAATACTGAAATTGTTATGAATTTTTTTATAAAAATATGCAAGATACGATCGGAATGGCTGCCAGCGATGCAATCGAACGAAAGAACGAACGTTTGAGGATCCCGAAAGGTTATTGCCTGATCAAGATAATTCGTACTTCTGATGACGATTAGCCCTCGCTCGAAGCTCGGTCGAAACTCGTTTCGTTCTCAATTGGCAGCGATCGGTGCAGCTGCACGCGAATATCATCATCAGAGTGTCAATAGATACAGGGAACGATGGTAGCCAGCAGCAGGAGCAGCAGTGGTAGTAGCAACCCTGACTCGACCACGCGATGCCTTATTATGTAAATTTAATGACGTCGACGATTCGATGCACGCGCGCCCGCCCGTTCGTTCGTTCCCATGGACGTGGTCGCGCCTGCGTGTGACCGGGGCTTAAGCTTTCCGCCCCGGGAACACCTGATAAACCGCGCGACATTTGGAAATGTCAGCCTGATAAATACCGGCGGCCTCCGCGAATTTCTTACGGAAAGGAAAACGTCACCGGAGTCACTTTGCCCTACAACGACACGCTATTTTTTCCCACTTCTTCTCGCGAGGAACACCTGCCGAGAACTTTTTAAACGACTACGGCCATGGACAAATGTTTACTTAGAAACACTCTTTACCGATCAAAATTAACCATTACATCGATAATCAACGTTTTGTGTATTCGTGAAACTGGAAACATTAGAAAATTGTATCAAATGTACATTTTAATCCCCTTAACGGCTACTAATGATCGAACCTTGCGCCGAAATCACAAGCTTAATTTTTATTACATTTTCATTTCCTTTTAACAATGTTGGACCTTTGTGTACGATAAAATACTGGTACATAAAATCATTAATGTATTACATTTTACGTAATCTCCTACCTTGTAGTGCTTTCTAAGCTATCAAGCATTTTCTTTTTTGTCGTCGCATTAGATATGCGATATCAAAGTACGCATTTCCATCAACTTCTGCTTTCTTTATTACCGCAGGGCTAAGAATGCAGAGTACAAAGCTGAATTGTTTTCTACTATAAATCAGAAATTCTACGATCATGGGATCTTCAAATTGCTTGAAAAATCGCCAATGATCGTCGAACGAATTGTCCTAAACTTTCTTCTGAACGGTAAAAAGTTGGCTTTCGTTTCCCCTGCAGAAAACGAAATGACTTTCCGAACGACCTAACAGAATTTGTTCATTTTCCCGTGACGTTTTCCCGAGTTTCACTTTGTTCGTAGGTGCGCGGCGTAAAAAGCGAAACGAGTGGTTCGAAAGCAAAGGTGTCAGCTATTGTTCTGGCAGGATCAATCACGAGGTTGGCGACACAGTGAATCGCCGGCTAAACGGAAGTTTCCCTTCCACAGGGTTCTTAAAACCGGCGAATGTGTTGCTCCGGGTAAAATCGATCCGCGCTCGAAATAGAGAGGAGGCTTTTATCACGCGAACAGAGCGGGCCGATCGCTGGATAAGCCGAGATTTCGTGGTGGTAATCGATACACGCGGTCTAGAGCCCCGGCGCATGAATTTACACGGGGATAAATTTAGCGTATAGCGATTTGCATGCGCCACGGTGATAAGTGCCGTCGTAGCTGTTTCAGGAAAATACGTGCGGCCTCGTCGCGATGCGATGCGTCCATCGGAGCAGCAACTCCGTCATCTAACCTTCTTAATTGCTGGCGAGCAGGTTCTTTCGAACTTTCATCACTACCACCCGACGACGTTATGATTTATTAACTTACTACCTCGTCGAAACGTCTCGAACCCTGCCCAAGCGAGATTTCGAACGTAAAAAAGCGAAAAAGCAGCGCACGTTGCGTGTCTACCTTGAGCGATCGGCTCGGGTCATGAATAACTTCCGCCGGAGACGTTGAAAAATTATTGAATAATTGCCAGCTGTTGATAATGACGGGCACAGTTCGATGGAGCAACTATTGTACATTCTTAAAATCCATGATTCAGAAATTTTCATTGTAATTTTCTATCTCTGCGAAATAAATTCGGAAAGTCGATGTTGACAGGTGATGCCTGTTAGAAATTAATTATTGCGGCTTTTGTGATGTGTAGTGATTGACACTTTTGTTTAGAGTCTACAGGATAACGGTTGGCTAAAATTTCATTCTATTATAAATATCGATCACGGCGAGACCGTTTCGTATATCGGGAAATGTTTCCGTGACTGAGTTGTTTCATGTATAGTTCGTTTCATACATAACCAATATATTTTGGTTCCAAGTAACGAGAAGACCTCGCTAAAACATCGAGACGGAAAATATCCGAGAACAGTTGTGTAGCCGGTTGCAGCAATTGCATGAAGATTCATTAATGTTATTTTATAAAATCAGCGTACGTAATTGCTCTGTGTTTAGCTCTATTAGCAATTTGTTAAAAGAAAAATTACAGGAGCCAACGGCATCGAGAAGAGAACCGAGTATAAAAATACAATTTCATTCGGTCCGATTTTTGTTTCTACGGTGGACGCAACAGTATTCCGATTCAACGGCTCGAAATCTCGTGGAATTTTCGCCTACGGTGTGGTCCGTCTATTTCCTGCTTCAACGCATGAAAAATTTCAACGCGTCACGATTTGGAAAACGTCAGCGTGACAAATACGTTCGGCGTGATAATGCAGTTGCGTGACACCACCTTGCTACTCCGAAGGGATGTTTTCTTCATTCTGCTCTTTTTTTCTAGGTTAGCGGGGGATGCAATCAATTTCAGTCAAAAATGCCCCGTTTTATTCTTTTCGTAAGGCGCGGCACGTTTCTTCGTGCACTATTTTCTGGGCGCGCCATTCGAACGTTATTTCCAACTGTCAAAAATGTACTTTCCGACCGGGACAGAGACAAATTGGGGGACGACCTCGATCTGTCCGTGTGCTTCAAAATTAATTTTCGCGATCGCGAAATTTCTCGCCGTGTGCTAGACTCCAAATAAATATCATCCGCAAACATACGCTAGACGAAAAACTGAAGCGACAAATGGGAAGAGTGGCGAAAATTTCTCGAAAACTTTCCTTGTTAACAGTGAACATTAGACAACAGTTTATTTGTACAATTAACATTGATCCTGAACATTACTCTAAATTGATAGAACAGTGTGTAGAAGAATTTATTAAAATTTTTATTTCTAATAAAACTCGTAGTTTCTTATTGCGTAAGTCATTTATCGATTCAAACTTTTCCAATTCAAAGTTTGAAAACATACATGTTCGTACGAGATTCACACGAAATGTCGCATTTATAATGGATGTTCATTAATCAAGGCTAATAACATTTTAAATCAAAATGTTCCATTACACAATATAAAAATATTTCTTAATTGACTTGGATCACATTATGTGCATAAATACGTCTTCTAAATAAAGGCTCGAGAATAATAATCTGATCAGAAGAATTCATACACACATACACACATGTTCCAACAAAGGTGTCCTTGTGTGTATCCTCTATATTCTTGAAATTATCCAGAGTTGTAGATGTTCGACAAAAACGAGAAACTGGATCGCCGTCGAGCCGACATCGTTTCCCATACTCCGACGGAGTAAAACAGACGAGCATGATATACCAGGGTTTGCAATAATGATCGGCGCGGTGTAAAAAGCTGGCAATCAGGGAGGATCAGAGGTTGCCGCGTACCTGTCGTTCCCGATGGCACAATAAACCGTGAAAAGAGAATTACAGGAGGCGTAAGAAGAAGTCGTTGGGACGGTTCTCGACAATGATCGGTGCGCGGTGATCGCACCGAATATGGACCGTCACGTATATATCCTCGCGGAACCGCGTCCGGTAGAGAAATCGGTGGAAAGAAATTGGCGCGAACGACGTCAGAAAATCCTGCACGTCCTGTAGACCGCACGGACTGGTTTCCGGATGGAGAAAAACTCCCTCGTTCCAAGAGGATGCGAGAGGGCAGAGAGCGGCACAGCACGTCACAGCAGGGAAAGGGCGAGAGAGGGAATAGAAGAAGAGGGCTGGGTAAGGGCGATGGGAAGGCAAAGGACGCAAGAATACCACCCACCTCGACCACCACCGTAGCAATACGTGTACTCGTTATAGTCCATGGACGGCCTCCTGAGTAATCCCTCGCTCGGCACCAGGTCCAGCAACGCCGTGGGATCGCACATCGAGACGAACTTCCCGTGATCCTCCTTGGTCATCGAGCGAATAACATGTTCCCGATCGTCTCCCCGGACTCTCTAACCATCCACGAACGATCCTCCCTCGACGGGAACTCCTGCATGCACTCACGCACTGCACTCGCAATTCCAAATTTACCACCCCAATTCAACTCAACCGAACGAGCTCAACTTCCTCCTTCTAAATCGCAACATACGATACCAACACACAGGGACACACTTGCACAGAGAGTACGGAAACAAAGGAACAAAACTGAGTGAAAACAACGCGGGCTTCTTCCCAGACGAATCGGCCAACAGATTCGATCACGGAAAGTTCACGGCGACGAATATTCCGGACATTTGCATGCGCACCCTCGCCGGCTGGCCACGAAGGCGGATTTGCACGTAAACGGGCTTGCGGAGACTCAAAGCGCAACTAATAGCAACTTTTCTGATGCTGCCAGTGTCTTCGCAATCATTTATAGATCGCTCTCACTCTCTGACAGAAAGAGACACACGTCTGGACGGATTTCCTTCCGAACGGAATTCCGGCTGATCGATGGATCGTATCCTCTTTGCTGGAACTCTCACCTCATCACTGTTTCAAATGCACAATACTAGCAGACGTTGGGCCAGCAATGTCGATATCGCGCGAATTCACTCGAAACACGTGGATCAGATCCGGTGGATAAATGCACCAGCACCGAGATGCACCGCGTGCATACAACCGATCGGTTGGACCGGATCGATTCAAGACGCGTCGCACGTTCAGGGATCGAGTGGATACGATTGTCGGTGTAGGGGCGAGTTTCCCCTAAACTCTGCTCGACCCCGCCGTGTATCAAGCTAAAGACGAACCGCACGCTTGCGCGGTTACTGACAGACTGAGGATACAGGGCCAGCACCGATGACTCCCGACACTGTGGCGGATGGAGCCGAAAGAAGAGAGGGGGCAAACGAGCGGCGGCCAGATCTTTTGGAGTAGGGGTGGCCCGACGTTCGTTCGGGGGCGGATGGAAAGGGTGGGAACAGGGAAGAGGGGAGGTCAACAGCCGGTCCTCGACGATCACCGCGACCACTACTTCACCGATCCTGCATCGGATAGCGTCGATCCACACCGCCACGCGATACAAACGCGTGCGTATCGCGTTGATTTCTTTCGATCCTCTGCCATAGATCCCTGTTTCAACTGGTCCGACTGGATCCAGAGATTAGATCCCAGTGCCCCGGACGTCCAGCGTTTTGCCAAACGAATTGCACTCGCGTCTGTCGATTTTTTATCTCGCTTTCTGGTCGGGTTGAGTGACAGTGTCGGTGAGCATTCGGTTCGGTTGGTTCATTTGCTGTGAGACGGTCTATAGATTGTGCGAGACTCTCGAGCTATTTTCTCTGTGAATCATGTACACACTTGGCCCATTTTTATGGTAGAACAGATAGTTATTTAAACATTTAACAGGCTGAATGCCGCGTATATTTGGTGTTTGATTTATTTCATTCATACAAGTGACCAGCGTTAGTTTGTTACTGGATAACAGAGTTCGCACTGCTTAATTTCGACAGAAATGTATTTATGTTTGATGCTATTAATTTTATAATTTCGCAGCACATACAATGGCGCCGCTCCGGTCAGACCACCATTGTATTTACGTATCAATAATAGCAATGCGCGAATAGAAATTTTCAACCGAAGTATTCGTAGGATTTAATTACATTGCTCATTCGATTTCAGCTCTGTTTTCATTCAGGATTAACTTCAAAAGAGATATTGTCAAGTATATTCACAATCTTTCGGAACGATCCTATAAAGAAATTGCACAGCGATAAACAGTTTGAATACGATAGTGAGAGTGAACGAGAGAGAGAGTCACAGAGATTTACCAAGTAGTTTTATACGGGCAATTATGTTTCACGCCTCGTTCCGCTTGATTTTCATTCGGGGCTCGTTTTGCTCGCACCTGTAGTCTCGAAGACTGCGAACGACTTCCACAAACGATGTAGAGCCAGTATCGCGACCAAATCCCATACCCACGGTGAAAGTCGAAGGTGGTTCGCAGTCTCCTCGGTACCGAGCTGTTGCGTGATCTCTTCTCTCTGTTTTCTGCTTCTCTCTTTTTTCCTCCCTTTTCTTTTCTTCCATCCTTTCTTCCCGTCTTTCTAACGGCAGAAAGAGAGGAGAGTTCCTCGCGAGAGACAGGTTGGTTGTTTTTGTAAGAATAAATTCTACCCGGACTCGTTTGGAAGCGGAACGATCGGTCGAGACTCGCTCGCTCGAGAACGCCTCCGCGACAAGTTGCGATAAATTGACTTGTCGCGGAAGCGTTCCTCTCGATGCGTCGCAGGAAACCTGACCATCGTATGCAGAATTTAAAAACACACGGACGTTTTTGTCCTCCGAGAATTTTCTCCGATGTATCACCCACGGAATACCACTTCGAGAACCTTCTTCCCGTTCCGTTTCCTACATGCGAGGCAATGCGGAATAATCGTCATACGGTATTGACAATCCGTATTTTCTTGAAACTTTCCGATGGGAAGTTTGAGTTTTTCAAGAAAAAACCTCGCCCTAATCACGTGGAAAATCCTATCCTGGTAAAATCATTGGATTTTTCATATATTGCAGCTTATGATGTACCGATGAAAAGATATAATGGGCTCAAAGCTCAATAATGAACAGTGAGAAATTCGAAAATGTTTGAAACAAAAATAGTAGGGTTTCGCAACATCTGTTAGGTGGTGTGATTATTTTTGAATTTTGAATGACCTGCAAAGGTCTGTAGAAATTTAAAGATATCTCGTTGACGGTCGTGAAAGAGTTAAAGAAACGGTTTAATTTTACGATCATCCGTAACTAATGTATTCGTGTTCGTACACACGGCGAGACGACATTTAATCGATTTAGTGCTCGCACGACCGTAGCGTAATTAACAGAGGAGTCTCATCTTCATCGAAATAGAAACTTGCCATTCATAAACAGTGGTCGCATTGAGCGTGCCGGGATATCGATAGCGTTATCCGCAGCGAACCGCCGATAACCGAAGAGTTATTAACGTCATTTGCCCAGTCTTGCGCGTCCCGTCCCGGTTTTTGACATCACGCTCTTCTTATTATTAGCGAGTGAAGCTTTTATCAAGTGGCTGTCGGTTGATAGCGCGGCCAGAGAGGAGAGTCGACGTCTTCTTTTTCGTCGGTTTTTTCCTTTCGCTTTGTTGCGAGCAGCAGCACCACCACCAGCACAGAGTTCTTTCAATATTTCCAACGGGGTCTGCCCCATTCATGGAATTTACAGTCAACTTAATGCCCTCGTAATGCATCGCGAATTAATGGCCCAGCAATCAGAGACAGAGAGAGAGAGAGAGAGAGAGAGAGAGAGAGAGAGAGAGAGAGAGAGAGAGAGAGAGGATCGAATGAAAGAGAGGGGAAATAACGAGTCAATGGTTGGTATAACGAGATTCGAATGGACCGCTCGGATACGCGATCGTAAACAGTCTATTCTTTCCTTTTCGGACTGTTCCGGGCGTCAAGAATTAGCAGAGTTTCATTACAATATTGTACTTTCGCTTTCTACACAATTCCATTCCTTTAAATTTTCAATTTTTATAGACAAGTTTGAAGAAATCTTAATGAAATGCAATCCTATTTTTAATACGAACCACTGCATTTTAAAATAGATTTGTTGTCCGCAGTAATAATAAAATGTTCTCAATTTTATTTTTTAATGTTTTCTTATGTTGTATTAGGTTAGAGAGCCAGCAATTTTTGTCTGTAACCGGAAAAAACATCACTCTTCCATATAATGCTTGCACACATTATTTCATGATACATTGGGAATAAAATGAAAATAAGGTACAGTTATCCTACTAAGGACTTGCCTCCCACGCTGATTTTTAAGATGAAAGCATCAAATCCGCGGACCAATCATAATAAGTAAATGGATCGCGGAGGAATTTTGTTTAGCTAAGGGACGTGAATAAATTGCTATTGTTACTGGGCGTATAATAAATGCGATGCAAAGGAGGGCGCGAATAGAACGAGATTGCCAAAGAAAGTGTATTCAGTTTCGTAAATACGCGAACCCTATTATAGATTCGGAGGGTTCCGGATGATCCATCACAGCGTTGGCCTCGAGACGCGATCATCTCTTCAGGGGGTTAGTAAACGCAATTCTGCTTTGCAAGAACTTTCAATAGCAAAGACGGAAGAGGGATACCGAGTGAAACGGAGAGTGTGTAAGAGAGAAAGAGAGAGAGAGAGAGAGAGAGAGAGAGAGAGAAAGAGAGAGAGCAATATCTGTCAGACTTCATAAATTATACGAGCGATTCGCAGGATCTTACCGACCGTTGTGCTTGTTATCGTTCTGACCCATTTCCAGCAGAAATTACGCGAATTACTTTTATCTACTTCTTCATCCCCGTTCTGTGTCGACTCGTCGCGTCTTTGCTTACACTGGTATCTGTAAAATGTTTATACCTGTGTTAACGTTACAAGTTACGGTCTAAAGAAATGTGAAAATTATTCAACATGAGCCACGATGGACCCCGGGGGTGTCTTTCGGCTACAAAATGAAGGCGAACGACATAATAAAAATATAAATTGCCGGTTTCACGTAACGGTGCAGATCGTATAATTGGTTAATGAAGCGATTCAGTTAAAAAGCTGTCTGTTTCGCGCTGTACTCCACATAAAAATCTATAGGAGAGGGTAATACACGTTTTATTCCCCCGAGCAGAATGGTTCTCGTTCCTCAAGGTTGAATTACTATAGCACCGGTAGAGTATCAAGTCTGGCGCGTTCCGAATACCCTAAACGATCTTCAGGTTCGTGCCGGAAAACTAGTCGGTTTCCCTCGAAAAATCGAAAAGGAAAGTCGTCCCTGACACGATACAACAGTCCCTGTGACCGAGTAAAGTAGCAAGAAAAGGAATTAGGTCGTGCGAATGAAAATCGGTCAACGGGCTCTGTTCCCCGGAAAATTGAAAATTTTCCCGCAATCTCGCGGTACAGCGGATACGAAATTGTTTTTTTCTGTTTTCCTTCGCGGTGAATTTTTTTTTTATTCGCCACGATATTGAAACGAAGAATTTCGAGGGTTTAGCGAACAAAGCGGCATTAGTTTTAATCCACGCCGGGGAATACCTTTTTTTTTTGGACCGTTACCGTTGCAACGCTGCGCGATTCCGCGGTGCATATTGCACTCTTTATTTCTCTGTTTAATCAATCCCACGGTAATAACGTTTTTCAACTACTGCAACCCGTTCTGCCGGCTCGCTGAGCACAAGTTAACGCGCTGCTCGGAAGGTGAGATTTTACTTATATGCGGTTCTACAATTTCGTTTTAACATAGATACAAAAAAAAAGATTCCTAATAATTCTTGCAGACTTGTTGGCTAATAACCTAGCTGTTGATGCGACCTGTATAAATAAATTGAAAAAAAAGGATTCTTGCACACTGCTTCTGTATGCAATTTCAGAGAGCATTACCACCCATGTGGACGATGGCATAGCGACGGTAGGCCGCGTTTCGATGGGAAGATGGGAACAGTGGATGAAGGGGCGGTAAGCCTTGGACGAGAAAAACTGGGAAAGCAGGGTAATCGTCGTATCTTGGACGAGTTAATGTCTTTATAGGAAGCTCGGCGGGAACAGAGGCGACCCTCTATCCGCGCTAAATCCCTTTAATCCACTATCGACTGTAAAATAGTGAGTTAAGCCAATAAAACCGTGAAGCACGATCCGGGGCCGCGCGGGAGGTCCGGCCAAGTCGCGTGTGATGATGCTGAAGAGAGCCGGGGCTGTTGAGCAGCAACGGTGTAAAAAGGGTTGCCCCTTTAGGATCTAGGAGGGGGGCAACCCTCCGGGGCCCCATGGCATCTGCATACGGGAATGATTGGTTCGTAAATTACGGAGCCCTGGGCAGTGACTCCTCTCCGCTGCACCGTGACCGAGCCGCTTGTTCTCGGTCAGACGGAGAATTCCTCGCCACGAAAAGTTTCTCGCACGGTGCACAACACGATGCGCATAGTGCACACACTGCACCGGTGCACGGTGAATCGCGTAGCCACGGGCCTGGATAAACACGCGTTCTCTCGGTTATAATGCGCGAGAACATGGGGCGAGAACGCCGGGTAATAATGGATCGTTCCTGAAAGCTTTCTTTTCAAACACCGAGCCTGATCCCGCGCGCTGCCATTTTGGTTCCGGGATGAGGGGCCTTCCAACCAAACCGGAAGTTCCTCGGCTGCAATCTGTTAACCGTAAACACCGCGATCTTATGGGAGTTTCTTTTTTAACCGTTCTTTAGTCGGCCAAGTTAGCTACTGTTTACGGAGTCTAGGAAAATATCGCATCGAGTTATAGATAGTTCGGAAATTTTAAGTTCAGAGCTTAGATTGCCCGTCCGGGCACGTACGGCTTAAATTGAAAAGAAACCCGATTGGATCGTTAAGGCGCATTGTGCTTTTCTTTCCGACAGGAATTCAGGAAGCTGCATATTCCCTTTTATCTGTCCGAACGCTGTGCAGTGCACCGAATGGATGTTATAGATGGAAAGAAGTCATGAAATAGATGTAGTTTTATATATTTTTCTTTAAAAAATTCGTTAATTCTTTTCTGCTGGGGAAAATGTAACATGATCTTTTTTAAATACATTTCTAAAGTGTCATATTATTACATATCGTAATATTTGGAAGAGGAATTAGAACAGATGCAAGTATGGGGTTAACAACTTCTTCTCGATGCTTTATCCAGTGTACACAAATACCACCCACAATATTATATTTCCCCGGTTCTACGATGCGTTTCATCTAAATCAAAGTGGCTCAGTCGAGTGTTCGTCAATAAAGATCGGTAGACAGAGCGAGCTGGAGCAACTTTTATCCTCGGCCAGCAACGAACCACTCCCATTTGAGGATATAATAAACGAAACGGCGAGGTAGCCAGCGGCAGAGAGGCGAGTTGGCTCGGCCAGTCGAGTGTTAAGACGCGTGAGAGAACAATCGTGGCTTTTTCTCTTTCGGTCGGGAACGAAATGAAGTCAGCTTCTCCCGGGAGAAGAGGAGGCTAGGATCCCTGGGAAGATAAATGGAGAAATCGGAATGACCGAATCTTCCGATCGAGTTCTCTACTAGCCGTTCTCTCTCTCTCTCTCTCTCTCTCTCTCCCTCTATCAAACCTATCCACGCCGGAACTCGCCGGGGTTTTGCTTCCGTGAACTTTACGCATTTGTTGTAGCCGGCTACGCTGACACACAACTGGAACGCGCCGGGAATCTTCCTCGAGGACTAGCGAAACTTCCGCCGGCACGTCCCCGTCATGCTTCATAACTGTTAGCCTTGGTTAAACACGTGTTCGGTGTTCGCCCCGTTCGCTGCGCAAGAACACACCGGGGCGCTAACTTTCGCGAATCTTGCCCGCACAACTTGGCTCCGGGAGAAGCGTGTGCACGGATCAAAAAATGTTACGCATAGTTCCCTGGGAAAACAACCGCGCGAGAGTGCCGGCCCCGTTCCCGGTGATTAATCGTGCAACTTGCAGTAATTGCCGCGTACCTACCAGTTTCTTCGAATGAATTCTGCTCTCAACCCCCGTCACACCCTCTGTGCGTTCCCTGATCATTTACAGCTTTTTCATGAAATTTTGATCAGAAGTGAAATCAAGAATCTCAAAGCAATGTTATTTTCCACCGAATCAAATTATTCAAGAAGAAAAGAACATTTTTATTTTGCTCAACCATCGATATCAGTATTCAAAATATTTTTTCATCTCATTTTTGTCATAAATACGTAAAATGTAGATGATAACTATAGACTCCGCATTTTATGTATGTAAAATATATATTATTTTCACCTGAAGAAAATGCTTAGTGAAAACTATAAATTACGAGTCCTATTATAATATATTTATTATTATATTTTTTATTTTTTTTATATTATAACCTATTATAATTATAAACGTCTGCAGTCTAGCGATAAATGCATACGAGTCTACCAAAATTGCACATAACCGAGAACGATGTAATCAAGGCCCGGTCATTGGCTCTCGTTTTAATCTAGCTGTGCGTAGTTAGACTCGGCTGATAATAGCGCACAATAGCTACTCTCTCTCTCTCGGCTAGCAGTCGAACGCCAGGGGATCCCGACTTCCTTAATACACTCCCTTTCCTCACGACAAACAGAAGATCTTATCGGTCGAGTTTGCCCGTATCTCACATCGTTTTCCCTCGGGTTGCGACGCTCGTCGTCCCTTATTTCAGTCTGTACGGCCAGTTCCGGCTATCCCTTCGCCGTCAAGAGGTTTACTAGTTGCGTGGGACGAGACCGAAGGAGGGACACTATATCCCCAAGAGCCAGGGGAAACCTACGGTCCCTTGCAAATGCCGCCATTTTTTCCCCTCCGTGAACCTCCGTAAATCGACCGAGCAATTTTTAATACAATTTTTCCTCGCATTTGTATGCCTGTGACGCAAACGACGATTAACGTGACAGCGGAATTTTCATTGTACTCTCTGCTGTTTCCGCTGGGTTTTCATTTTTCTACCGGGACCGTATTCCTTCTTCGAAATATTCGCTGCTCGATTTAACGTCGAACCGAGTTGCAGACAAATTTGTCCTAGACAGATCCGTTTTTATTTAGCGACTTTCTGTTTTATGTTTCAGAAGGACAATATTTAATTTACTTAGATATTATTCAGCTTGTAAAATGAATTGTTTTGTGAGTTGTTATTATGCAGATTCGGTACACACAAGTTAGTTGAAATTAATTTGATGAAACTAACTAAGCTGTTTTACAAAATATAACTTTTATTTCGACGTTTCGGTCTAGTTTAAGACCGAGGAAAGTTTTAGTAGGATTTGTATCGTATAATGAATTGTTTTGTGCATTCATATAATGCAGATTCACGCAAGGATTTGCTCTGAATGTTTGGCGAAATACGGCGTGCCTCTTTCTTCAGTTTGGAGGGTCCACCCTGAGCCAGGATTCGTAATTTTCTGCTTGTCATCGCGTACCATTTACCGAGCTCCACGATAGTGAAAAATAGTTAGCCGTGTTCATCGAACAGGTTGGACGTGACTTAGCAAGTAGCGCCTCGAAGGGTGAACGATCCAGCGGACAGAGTAATTCTTTAAACGCATCTTCGGCCACCAGATGTCCGATTCAATAGCCTTCGCAGGAAGCAATCATATAATCGATTACCCATATTGTCTTCTAGAAAAGAATGGTTCCGACCACCCTCCTTTCTACTAGATCGTGCTACTTATCCAAAAAACTGAACAATTTTCCTGCAAAAAAATTTGTTCGGAGCTTCGAGAATCAATTATCGACGAGCTTCCAAGCTGTCGTTCGCGAATAAAAGCGCAGAAAAGCATTAGAAACTCGACAAAGTGAGACACATCGTTGCCGTTCGTTCTACAATATTTTTTGAATAGGCTTCTCGAATAGATGTAGACCGGGGAAATATTATTGGCAGCAATTTCCTGACATTCTTTCAGCTCTTTCATCGGTCGCTATGAATTGCAGACGATCGATACCATAGGGAACTTAATTAATATGGTTAATTAAGACGGCACACAAGCGAATCGATAATTACGTGAACTGAAATCAATATCACCCTCCAGAATGTTGTATAACAAACCCAGGTAAAAATACCAACATCTTGTCGTTCCTGTACTCTTTACCTTTCTACGAAAATCATTGCAAATTATTTCCCCAAAAAACACCATTCATTTCTTCCAATCTATCCTACAAAAATCCACGATCCTAGAATATATTCCAGTAAAAACTCGATCCTATGAACGTAGGGGACAGGGACGAGCCAGGGAATTTTGGATAAAATCTCGGGCGCAGTTTCCTGGGCGTAATACGAAAAAAAACCGGCACAATAATGGGTCAAGAAAATGAAGGAGAAAGGCAGGATCCGAAGTGAACGGCGTCTCGCGGATTTAGATCTTCGAAAATAGTTTTCGAATAGCGGGGAAGGAAGAAAAAGGTGGAATAGGAGGATGCGAAAATCCGAGCACAATGGGGGACGCCTGTCGAGGTCGGAGACACTTTCATCGCGAAGGGGGAGATAGAGAGAGAGAGAGAGAGAAAGAGAGGAAGAGAGTTCTTCTCACGTAGGGGTTGCGCGAAGGGGTTTAATGCTGGCCGGGAGAGAGCCGAATTCGTTTTTCGTCGCGATACAGCGCCCGGGTTTCAATGGAGAGGAGACCGGCCTCCATTCGGGGAACGTGTGACGGAAAGGAAAGGGCCCAGGGAAGAACGAGTTTCTCATCCGAGATTCTGGAACGTCTGGGATTACGTAAAAAAAGGACTAAGTCAGATTGCACATCGGCCAGATGGTAGGCAGCCGACGAGCTCGCCCTCGTAAAGCTAACCCGGTTCCCCGGCGCTTATGCGAGTCCTGCTCAGCATACCTGGTGCAACGATGCACCCGCCTTCGCCACAGAAAACGCATTTCCTGACCCTTGCTTTTTACGAGTCGCTCGAACTATGTTTCTACTGCCGCTTCTCGCTTTTTCACGCTGGCTTTTGCGACACTCAGAACCTCGCTAGAAACAATTAGCAATTATTTTTGAGAAATAAGTAAATTTAAATTGTGTGTGGCACTAAACGGAACGAAGAAGAAAGAGCCGACTCGGCGCATGCGCTGTGACGTGTATGTAGATACAGTTAAATGAGAATCCAAACATTGAAGTTGTTGAGTGTACTACTGATAGTTGATTTTATTACGGACTCCTACGATCCCATGTAAAATATTAATCCTTAGCACTCGAGAGGCGCCACTAAAAATTACTATACTATTATTTAAAATATTTAAGTATTGTAGGAGATATTATATCAATTTCATATTTGCCAAATTTAAAAAAATCATAGAGAATGGGAATATTATGGGTCAGAAGAAACTTTTGATTTTCGAGGTAAAATAGCTCCGAGTGCAAAGGGTTAACAATTATTACCTTAACGATATGTACTCCTATTTAGAGTAGAGTGAAGTCTTGACCAAAGAAAAACTATCGGGTTCGTGATTTATCTCAGATCGTGTAGAGGTGATATAAAAGAACGGCTGTGATGCATTCGGAAACATAAAAAATTGACCAGTCAGATGCAGTAAATTTAATAATATCTCGGAACGTCAGTTTAACAGATTTATTACGTGCGACCAGGGTGTCTCGAGAAATCAAAAGCCCGTAAAAGCGAATCGTGATCCCCGGGAGGTAAAAGTAATAGTTAACGAGTCGAAAAAGATCCCACACGCCACCTTTATTCATTAAAATGTTACATTAATAAACGCGGTAAATGGTAATTTTCTCGGATCCCAGATTATCCGGGGAAGAGCGATGTTAGAATCAGCTGAGTCTAATTTATGTGAAATTCGCCGGTGGTTTTTATTTATACACGGCGGGCAGAGAGGATTTCCTTGGTCCCAGTGGCAGTGACGGTAAATAAAAGACAGTAGGTGTTTTCTGACCACCAACGGAGCCAGTTCTCCAGGCCTCAGAATTCTTCATGGACCACCAGATACGAGAGATTAAATGTCCGGTAACTAAAAACTGGCGAGACCAGTAGTTTCGGAGCTGTCGACAGCTTTGATCACTGGCTCGATGATTTTTCGGTATACCCCTTTCATTTTCTCACGGAAATTGATATTGGAAAAAATACTTCGATTTTTCCTCTGCTCTGACTCCGCTGAAAAAATTCACCGCGGCTATTCCTTTGACATCAACTTTATAGCTTCGTAAAACGTTAATGGCTCGTAATTTCTTGTCCATGTAAAATTACGTCAAAATACAAATGATTCACCCAGCTATATATTCACAGCAAGCGTAATTCGAATTTTTATGGACAGGGAAAAATTCCTAGAAAAATTCCTCGCTGCTACTTACAGACTCGTAAATGTCAATTTACTCTATTCAAATTTTTAATTGCCTGTAGATTGAGAAAAATTCCTGGAGAACTTTTTAAAACCAAATTTCAACAAGTTTCGTGTCGGCACCTCTGCCAAAAGGGTAGTTATACGGTGAGCACAGTTTCACGAATTACACTCTGTCTCTGTTCAACAAAAAACGACGAAAAATTCATTAACACGACAGCGAAATATTTCAGAATATTTTTCATCGCGAATTCAATTTTTTCAGAAATCTGGAAGCATGAAATTGCCGAGTTCACATGGAACTTTACAGAATACACGTTTATATTATTGTTAATTGCGTCTCATGATTATTATTGTGTATTGTAAGCACTTGACGCGTCAGAATCTCGTTCCACAGGTTTGTGAAGGCGGAAGAGACGATCACAGAGAAATATGAAAAAAATACCGATCGGCTCCACCTGCGCGGTATGATGGAGCAGAAGGTGTCAGGTTAGCGATCGGGCGCGTTTAGGTCGCGGAGCTGCAACAGTCTAACCGTTCTCGTACACGAGGGACTTAACCGCGCTAATAAATACTTCAAGCTGAAAATCGTACTTTTCTTTACGAGCGTGGCCGTCTCGTTGCGAGTCTCCGAGTGCCTCGGAGAGTCTCAGGTATACTCTGGCCTACCTGACAAGTGCTCGAGGCGCGCGGCGTACTAATGATAACTAACGGGCGTCCGAGAACAAAGGATTGGAATAAATTTTCGGCGGTCGACAATGCGCGCGCGAGTAGAAGGCGAGGGTGGGGTGTCGGTTATTTTCTGGCGTTTATGGACGCCGATGCTAATCTCCAGGAGAGAAAGAGAGACCAAGGCCCTACGGGAGATCCCCCGGCTTCTTCATAGGCCGGCCATCTGACATCCAGCTTCCACGGAGCGAGCCGGAGGAATCTCCTCGACTAGGCTCGGCTTGAATTATGCTAATACCCTCACCCACGTTACCGATTCGACCGGCTATTTACGAACGTCTGGCCGGTGTCAATACGCTTCAACCTGGCAATCTCTCTGTTCCTGGCTCGTACAGGCTTCTTCAACTTGTTGTCTTTTTTATAGTTAGTTTATTTAAGGTCGCGCCAACATCTCGGGTTATCAACGACTTCATTACATTATTACTAAACTACGAATTGGAATCGGAAATAAAAATTTCATACTCAACATACTCGGAAAGAAATAATTCAGACACCTTGTACATTTGTCACATCGACGAATGTCTTGTGTGGTCTTTCCTGTTTTCAATAGTCTTGAATATGGAACACAGTGACGCGCATGTTTATATGGTCCAGAAGAAAAGTGGAAATGGAACAAATAGCGGAGCGAACGGGCTCATAAAAGAAAATCGGGATGCTCGGTCTCGTCTGTTTTCGAACGAAATAATATATTCTCTCATTTGATCGGTAATATGCGCATATCTCTAACCCTCTACCACTCGATGTTTGACAAAAGAGAAGGAAGAAATGGTTCATATGGAAATGAACGAATTAGAGGTTACTATTATGTAAATGGGGCAAACAATGGTTCCTATGTAGAGCAAGAAAGGGAACGGAGTGACTGTTTAATGCGTGTGAGGGAATGAATGGAGAAAGGAATGCAGGATGATCGAAGATACAGAAAAAATATTCGAAACCAGCGTTCGCTCGTTGCTCATCAAAATAAAAATCATTTGCAGCAATTTCATTCTTCAATAATGCTCATATGCTGCAGCTAATACATTGATGTTCTTAATTTATAAATGCATAAAGTCTTCGAAAATAAGCAAGTGACCGGTGATGTATGGACGGAAGTGTTATCGAATGGTATAACGAATTGGCGTGGGATCGGTTCGACGGCGAAGAAGGTCAGCCATTGAAATATTGAAAAAACGGAAGAACGGTGGAAAATAAGTTAGTTTACGGTTCCGGGAGAAACATCTGGGAATTCGTGGGGTCAGGACAAATGCATTGAATTGGTAATCGCGGCGGCAGATGATAAATCTGTTACAGATTCTAGTTCGAGGAGGGCATTCGGTCTGAGTCGCGAAAGTTGGACGTCTGGCAGCCAGGTTTCGTCTTCCATCTTTTCTTGTTGGCTAGCAGCCGTGATTTCGGAAAACGGGCGGCACACCACTGCAAACAGAGGAACAGCCTTCGATGTCGTTGGTCCTCCAGGTCCTTCTGGCCTGTTTCATGCGCGAACACGCACGGAAACGTAAAACGTGCAGGAAGCTCGGCCAGCGCCCGCTACCGTATCACGCATCCCCATCCGTTTCCTTCGAATTTTGCACGTGAGTCACGTGCCGTTTCTGCCATTATATCATACCCACGACCGCGACACCAACGAATATCCTCCGCTGTCTCTTAGCTCCGGGAAATGGCTTCTTTTTCACCGGCAATAATCTTTCTAACTTCTCGTTAAACGACGTTTGCGGACCGTTTGTAACCCGCTGCTCTTTCTCATCTCTCTCTCTCTCTCTCTCTCTCTCTCTTCGCAACAGTGTGCATCGCCTTGAATTTTTAATACAATTTCACTCGTGTCACGACGGATTCCCTCTTCGGCCATTGTTGGTGCACGTCTAGCTTTCAGACATTTTTAGAATTCAAAGAAACGCTTTTGTCAATTTTATAACGTTTGATTGGTTGTAAAATTGGAGGTGGAACATTAAAAAAGAATGAGTTAATAAATATTACGCGAGTAATTAAAAGTTAATATGAAAACAAGAAATATATGAGTTAGACCGCTTTCATAGTTGCGGGCACAATTGCGAAGAAAATTTTGGTCCGTGTTACAATAATGGTTTCACGATAATCCTTTGAAACTATGTATTTAGGAATTTAAGGTTCGTAAACAATGTTCGGCACGATTATTGTTTGCACACCGTCGATACGTGAATAATTATACGGTTGTACGTGCCGGTCGATAATATTGACCGAAAGCCGAACGCTTACATTACTGGAAGGAATACAGTTATTTTTCCGTCAATATCGACCTAAGCTTGCTCAATTAGCGCATCTTGGAACGTCCTGTGAACTCGTTAAAAATGAACCAGAAAGGGAAGAGAGAACCGTCTTTCTTAATGACGTTTGTAACACAGAAGAGTTTAAAAGTAGCAAAGTCAATTACGAATAACTTTGATGAGTCAAAGCAGGCTTCCAGTAAAATGTTTCTATAAACATCTCCTTGGTATGAGATGCGTTCAGAAAATTCCAGAATAAACAATTCTATTCATTTTAGTAATTTGGAATAGACTTGAAAATTGTAGGTCCACTTCACCGTATTTTTTGGCAGAACGACGTATTTAAATATGAATGACTCTCGCGAATTGCAGACTATCAAAAATCACTGGAAAGTATGTTGTGTTCGTTTAAGTAAAATTGTGAACGTTGGCCGTAGGGCACGCGTGTCGGCAAAAGGTTTCTATTCATCGTCCTCGGAGATGTATCGCTAATCGGTTCCATGAAAATATGTATGAGCTTCCCGGAATCTTCCATTATTAGTGGAGTTACTTAGCGACTAAGCCACTCAGAAAATTTGAGCCTGATAAGCCTCCCCCGCTCGCCCACTCGCTCTCACTGCGAGCTCTTCAACTTCTCCCTCCGCGCGGATATTTATGCGAATACGTAAGATCTTCGATTAAAGTTGAGGCAAGAGTTACATTTCCATTAAAACTGTTCTGTACGCACGGCGAATACAGTTCTACCTCAATGGCGGGGCTTTCCATTACGGGAAGTTCGGTTTCGCCGTGTGTTTTGGCGCACGACCGAATAACTTGTTATTCAAGCTCGCAATTAAATTACATTTACATATCCATTACGGGAACGAGTCTCCTATCCTGCTCGCTGGAAAACGCGAGCGCGTGCGCTCGCAATAAACGAAAAACTCCAAGTGTTGCGAACTTCGGATCGTTTGCCGTCGAGTGCCGCTATTATTTTCACCGATTTTTCGGTTTTTGGCAGCTAAAACGCACATTGCGCAGTGATTTATTTATTACATCACTCGCGGATAAATTGTAAAGAAAAATACACTGTGCATCTGTCCTGAGGGAAATCGATTCTCACGAATTTGTGTTTGCATTAGAAACGTCACGAAACTTTATTAAACATTTTTATTTTACCGAGTTTCGATCGATCAATCCGTAAAACCTGCAGTCTGGTTATATATTCTCGTTTATCACGAGTGATTGCGTATTTTTACGTTCTTGTTTCAATATGAACCAGCGGTTGGCTGGGATATCGAGCAACTTCGTTTCGACTGGATGGAACCACTTCTAAACATAAAAAATTATATTTTTTACGGAGCTATCTGATCATAAGCACACTTTAAATCTCTTTTTCCACGAACGCGGCTACGATTTCAAACAGAGCCTAATGCACGGAGATGGAAAAAGTGTCGACTCGGCAAATTCGTCTGCAAATATCAAGGGTGAAGAGTGATATTCATTTCGGAGTGGCGTACAAGCACGGGGCGCAGTATGTTACAGATTCGATTGTCGAATCCCGTGTCTCGTGCTGGCGACGATCAGCAGAATTGCGATCCCCTCCGCCGTAGGCTTCGTCCCGTATTAGATAATCACCAAAGAACAGGGGGTGGGGAGAATGGGGTGTAGAGGGGATCTGTCGCTAGAAAGACTTGAAAGGTCCCGCCATTCATCATCCATGGACGGGTGGAGGGGATTTCTTCCCCCTGGTTCATGGAGCGGTCGGTCGATGCTGGACCTGTTCACGGCTTCCCTTTCGAAAATTTCCTCTGTCGCTTTCTCCTCCCCCCTTCTCTCTCTCTCTCTCTCTCTCTCTCTTTTCGGCATGTTCCTCGGCTCTTGTGTACACGCCAGGGTAAACACAATGTCAACGAGCACATTAATGTTACACTACACCCGTCGCCCAGGCTCTTTCGTGACGCTCGATCGACCGTCCTGCGAATCTGTTCTCCCTCCCTCTCTCTCTCTCTCTCTCGTTCTCTATATGTATGCGCAGCGACTCTCTCGGAAATCGTAGCAAGAACAATTGTGCACTTGGCGGCGGAACAGAAAGAGATCGGCTGCCGGATAGTTTGGCATTGTTCCATCGGTTTCGTTTACGGGCCATTTGAGGCGAACAATCAATGAAAACTTGTTTCGTTTTGTTAGCCGGTGTCAGCGAAGCCAAGCCAGGCAGCCGGACCGGGACCATGCAAAGGACCATGCACACACCAAGCTACGATCCCTCGACGAGAGCTCTTCTTCTTCCCTACTTCATCCTTCCACCTCCCTCTCTTTCTCTCTTGTTCTTCGTTGCCTCCGGCCGCTTTTCATTTAGCGTCAAGTCCAAGGAGTCTTCCAGGGAAATCAATTGCACCAGCAAGGAAAACGTCGATAATGGCGTGGCGCTTGTCTCTGCTACTACGGTGAAACGATCGGACCACCAGAAGAGAGAGAGAGAGAGAGAGAGAGAGAGTCTCGTGCGGTATTATTTTTGTCCTTGGAGGACTTCTTACTTCCGTATCCGATGTTTCGTCGCTGGATACCGAGCAGAATATAAATGGAAAACTGCCGTGGCTCCTACCCGGTTACGTCAACAGACGTCGCGTATACCCTGCAACCACGGAAATGAATTCTTTGTATGCCAACCGACGCGACGATCCGATTGGCCCTTCTGCTTCGTCCCTGATGTGGCCCTTCGTCCAAACTTCTTCTGTAATTCACTTATTCTACTCCGAGCCGTGCAATCTCGGGGAACCTAGATTTTCAAGTGTTTCAGGAAGTTAGGACAATAAGTTTACTATAGGATGCGAAAAGAAGTATTTTCAGAAATTGCAATTGGCCGGAATTGTAGAGAAAATAGTAAAAGTTGCATTTCACAACTCCTCTGTGTGGCTGATATTGAAAATCTTCAAAATACGTTTTGTACATCGAAGTCGGTTGGCGCGGGAAAAAAACGACAGACAGTGAAAGATGTAAGAGTAACATTTCGGAAGCTATGGTTCGTTTCGGAACCCCTATCGTTGACTACGGGGCGACATACGGTGCCCGGGTTCCAGGACGATCGTCGAATGGAAAGCCGAAGAAAAAACAGGGTTGTACACGAGTATCGAACAACCCTTTTTCGGACAGGCTGGTTGTGTTTGTCGGTATTGTGACGTCGCGCTCTGCTGGCCAGGCTCACAAAGAGGGGGTAGAGGGGATCGCCTTTTCCGATGGGAGCTTCCCGCAATCGAAATTGCTAGGCTGCCACTCAAATTGGCCCGGCAACGAACAATCGGCCTTATTACCAGACATTTGTCAGCGTTGTGCCGACGCTCTACCAGTCTCGTGTTACCTCTTTTTTTCCCTCTTTATCGAGGGGGACAGGACCTACGTCGGTAACGCCCCCCTTTTGCGACCGAGTTTCTGTGTTTAGAGGGCTGTTCTCGGCTTAATTTAAGGCCGGGACACATTGTAGCGATTTTACGTGGGTTTCGATGGAAACTGACGCCGGCCACCTGTCGAGATCTCGATGAGCAGACACCGGAAGAGACCGTTGCCTGGTTAAACGGCTCCTTGTTTCTCTGGGAACGCGACCGTGGCGAGATTCGAGAAGCCCTTCGACAATACAGGCTGATTCCTTAACGCCTCTCCCTTTCCCTTTAATCTTTTATTCTCTCACACGAGCTGTACCCGCGACTTTGTCCACGTGAAAAAACTAATCCTGATTGATTATTAACGTAATTAAATTTCCAATCGCAAAGGTGGTCTCAGATTTTTCCGAAAATCTACCGTTCAAAACCTACAGCTGTTTAAAAAGTCGTATTTATTAAAGTTGTATTTGGTAATGTCAAGCTGCTCTATTTGTACCGTTTCAAATATTATGATTTTTGCAGTTTGTCTAAATTTTCCGACTTCCCTTCGTAATTGTCTTAAATTATTTTTCAGGAGCATAACGAATAAAACAAAAAAAAAAGAATAAAGCATATTTGTCGTTTGAATCGTGAGTTATGGTCTTGAGTTATGGTCGTGACCAACGAACAGCATTTCATTTTTATTATACAGATTTAACGAACCGAGCCTCACCCTTTTGCGAAAGTTTCCATATCGGAATGGAAATTACATTCTACCTCGAACGCTTCCCCGTAAATAATTAATTAGCACCCCTAGGGGACGCAGGAAATTCCTCGATTTCTTCGGAGTGGAAAAATTCAAAGATGCGATTAGACAGTCAAGTGTGTTTACCCACTCCGAAAGTGGAAGTAGGACGACGCACCCCCGGGAGGAGCCGTTCCCTTTTTTAAACATAGAACAGACACTTCGAGCTCCCGAGTCGCTCCGAATCGATTCTCTCCTCTCCGCTCTATTATTCCCCGAACTAAGATTCGATTCTCTTGTCAGTTATTGAATCTTCAGACGATCCTCGAAGGAAATCGTCAACCGGAGGCGAACGGCGAGATTAGATGGGCGAAAAAGGCGAAATAGTCAGGGCGAAGATTTCCAACGGAGGCAAGTCGAACCTGTCGCCGACTAGCGAAACCGATCTTGTTTATCATCGACGTTCCGGACAGACCTCGGAACGGTTTCACGGCCGGTCGTTCAAAGCACAATGGTTAATAGTGTCTGTTTTCCTTGTCCCTGCCGGGGGATATTGTCTTCCGATGCTTCTGCGTCGGTTCAAGATGGCGTCTCGATAGCCTCTCCAATTCTATTTCACACGACCACCATAAATCATTTCCCACTTCGTTCGATAAGGTGCGAAAAACTTTTGTGAAATTATTTAGCAGAATGGGTATCGATAGTTTATTTTACAAATCTACCAAGTTTTTTACGTACAGTCCAATCAGCTGCGAAACAAATCCGTAAAACGATCGGCACGAGCAACGTAAACAATTTCAGAGAACCGTGCCCGGCGGCGTTCTCAAAAGTTGGATAATTTGTTCGACGAAAGCTCTGTATATCTGTCTGGAAACGCTTTTACCGTGGACAAGGTTTTCCACTAGTAAAAACCCTTCTAATTATCGGTCCGCCTGTCCGCTTTAGTTATTTTAATCCATTTAGACCGTGGGGGAAGAGTGTCGACGAGATAAAACGAGAGAGGAAGAGAGGGGGCTGAAGACAGAAGAGCGAAAGGGGATGGGTCGTATTTTAAAACTTTCAGATTCCCGGAACCGTCCAAGTTCGACGAATGACCAGGCTCCTTACGCTAATATTAAGTTACTCCGTGGGTCTCGGTGTCGTTTGTGGTATGAATTTTTAATGAGTTCATTAACTTTTATGAAAAATTCATCGACCCCAGAATAACTACTAATCAGAAATTTGAGCCAGTTGACCGGCTAAAAAGTCTTTGATTAGTCTGCAACTGGCTGGAACACGAGTGGAATTCGCTATTCAAACCTATGCGAGTCTCAAACTAATCATTCCAAATACTACTAACATCGTAATCACTGTTTTTCTATATTCCATTTCAGAAACATCAAAATTATATAAATCTTCAATGTCGCAACTTTTAGAAGTAGTCAGCGGTCTTTACAACTATATCACTTTCATTCAACTACTGTTTCTCGGTCGAATTCCACTGTCAGGTGCATCGAGCGTTGTCAAGGATGAGAACGCGACCCAAGTCGAAAGAAAATCCATCGATGGGACGGCGTCCGACCGCGTTGAAACGATAGTGTCGAAGTGGGAGCAAATAGAAAGGAAGTGGAGGGAGGGGCTGAGAGGGAGAGGCGGGGAAGGGCTCGATATTCTTTGCGTCGGGGCACTCGCAATTTTATTCGTCGGTTTCCGCTGTCTTTGTTCCGTGTCGGATAGTTAACTGGACGCAGTAGCGCGAGCACAGGGCGACCGTCCACTCGGCCCGTTATTGGATCCTTATTTCACCGCAGACTTTACCCTCTCGACGACGAAATATGCTCGTATCAGCACGCACGAGGTCTCTTATTGACCGCGCCGTCCTCTTTCTTCTCGTTCTTCTTGCCCGCGAAAGGTACTCGCCAGGAACGTGGAGATCGTAATACGTTTAGGTGGCGCCGGGCCCCTGGAGACAAAATGAGAAACCCCTCCCTTCCCCCGTCCCCGTACGCCTTATTCAACGCTGCCACTGCTGCTGCACTGTACCGAGTAAGCACTTTTCCACGGCCGACACGATGACGAAATGAGAGAACCGTTTTTCTTCTGCCCCCGACACACTCGCCCTCATAATATCAAACTAAAACGCGACCGATAAAACCGAATCGTTCGGACGTTTTCAAAATAATCGTTTGTTTCGACACTGATTTTTAAGTTTCTATGTGTACTCGCAGACCGGATGGAATTACCGTGTCGTTATTGGCTATTGCGATACCAGTAATAGTTTGCGTCCTCTGTTTGGACGCCGCTATCGATCAAACGAACGTATAATCCGTGTAAATTTAATGGGATCGTATAACGAGCCGTGTTTATATCCTACACTATTCATTTTGTATGTTTGAGTAATTATCTTGTGACTATTTAACAGGCGAATGGATATTTCATGACGTTAGTGCTGTTTGCGTTCCGCGCAAACATTGAAAGTGATGCGTCGATAAATGACGTATATCGGGATTTTCTACAATTGACCGCGTGCACACCATTGTGTGCGGATGAATTATAAAATATTGGCATACTGACCGAACATTCAGCACGGGCATCCTTGCGCGCAAGAAATAATAGAACGGAGGATAGACACGCGGTTTAAGACACTTCGGGTTGGGATCCCCGATGCTAATAGGTTGAAGCTAAAATTTTACAAGGCTATACCGAAATCGTTAAAATACCGGATTCGGTATAACAACAAGTCCCTGGTTGAAACAAGACAACCGGTGATCGTTTCGGAGAACGATTTTCAATTTAGAAGACGATATCCGATCGATTCGGTGCATTTTCAACGAAAGGGTGGGGCTCCGCCGGACAGGGACGTGTTTGATGATTCCGTTCGGACCTATCGGGTCCCATCGAGGACGAGTTTCGATGGTCCGAGGGGGAGGGGGGCGGGTGGGTAGGAGTTGGACGACGATGACTCTTCAGCTAGGAATTTTGAAGGGTGTCTAATTGCTTCAAAACTTGTCACGTCGATCTCGATGCTCAGCTGGAGCCTCGTATGATTAATGGAGCCGGGCAACATGAAAAAAGTGAGAGAGAGGAAGGAGCATGCGGCTCTAATGCGTTCCGCCGATGATCCCGATCCGCCGTTTGTCACGTAACGGCGTCTACCGAGAGGGAAAAAATTCAATGCCCTCGATACGCTAACCAATCGTTAAGCTTCGAGTGTCGACGGAGCTTTTCTTTTAGCTTGAATATTAGTTTCGTATTGCGGCGTCGCGTTCGAGGGCCGGGCACCGTCTTAAATGGAGGGTGAAATGGAAGGGCGGAGACCTCTATAGAGCCACGGTGCCGTGATCTTTAACTACACGCTCTCTTTGATCGTACAGGAATTTTTCTATTCCAAGAAATCAGTGAGAAAAATTCCGGCGAACGTCTGGACAATTTTCCGACGTTCCAAGTTCACCGGGGAACGGTCCAGCAATTTTTTAGGTGTCAAATGGAGGATTGCCAGTGCGCAGGGATTTTCCAGAAATTGTTCTATAATTAGGAAGAAAGATTCTTGGCTCGGAGGCTCACGTTCACCGTGCACGCAATCGTTCACAAGTGGTCCAGTTTCCCGAAAGGACAATCGTGATTATATCTCGGAAGTAGCGACGGCCATTACGCCAAAGCCCACTAATTGGCTTTCTTTTTCCGCGTTAATTCCGCCATTTTTCTGTCCGCGTTGCTGTCCGCCGGGAACCGTAACTCGGATGAACTAAATTTTTATTTCCTTAGCCGCGTTCGTTCTTAAACGACCACGCAGAGAATTAAAACATTCGACTCTGCTGTACAATGTCCCGTCCACGAGCCTCGCCAATTATCAAATATATTTGATCTGTATGATGGAAAAAATTGGAACGTTACCTAAAAATGAAAATTCCATCTGTCTATTCGCATCTCTGTCATTCTCTATTCTTTATATCTTTATTTATTCGTCAGAAGCATTTCTAAGCCGAAGAACGATTTTACTTTACAACTGCAGTTGCAACCCCTCTTCCGTTCGCCCTAATTCGCTTCTTCTTCCACATATATACTTCCCCGCGTGAAAGAAGCGTCGCTAGGACCAAGGGATCGAAAAAAAGTTTCCTAGCTCCCCACAATAGTACAATTTCTTTATTTCCGTACACCCTTGGAACCTTTTATACTAAGACTTTTGTGCCGTCGTCTCAACAGAATTTATTTCTCTTCTTTTCACCTCCTCTTTTACATTGCCCAACAAATCTTACTAATTACAAGCTTCCTAACGTTTCCGACAGGAAAGTGCAAAAGGGTGGATTATTTGAATTATAACCTGCCAACGACCAATCCATACCGATCCGTCGAACGTTCACGAATCACCTGAAATCTTTACCGGAATCCAACGGCATCCCCTAAGCATATTTAGATCTCATTGTGAAGTGGGAAGGTGTGCGCTAATGCCCAGTGTTTTGCACGGTTGCTAGGCCGAGGGAGGATTTAAGGACCCTCGTATATTCCCAACGCGGAGCAGAGAGGAGAGGAGAGGCGCGGGTAATTGTCTGGGTATGCGTAGATTCGGTGAAATCTTCGTCACGCGTGCGGCATAGCGGCGTGCGTCTATTTCGGCTCGTGGAATCACGCAAACACCCGCCGCGAATACCGAACAAATGCTTGGCGTCGGTTAGGCCGATGCATAGAGAAGGGTGGTAATCCGATCCAGGCTCCGTCGAGGGTGGTGCACCGTGAATTTCGTATTCCGCGCCGTTCGCGACTTTCATTCCCCCAGCCGTTATCTCTTCTTTCTACCTTTCCCTTTCTTCGCCGACGTATCAACGCCTATCAGCTTGCTATCCGCAAACAGACGCGAGTTCCAACAAGCTACAAAAATATTTTTACACATTTTCTATACATACTATATTTATTTATTGATGACATAAACCATATTCGGTTTACACGGTATACATTAGTACAACACTTTGCAAATGATAATGAAGTATATATCGTTATATAAAGTTAAATTAATATTAACAGCAGACGCTAAATTCTAATTCTACATGTTTGAAGGAAGTAAAAATTAGCGCTGCAATGTCTCGCTATTATATGTACAAATAGATGTATATACTTTTTTATTTCATGATAAGTTAGAAATATAATATTAAAGTAAAATACCTTAGCGCATTATTTGCTTTAATATGATTATTTCGAATGGAAAGGGAAAGCAAAGTAACCACTGCACGGACAAAGATGGAGCGAGGAGTACATACACAATGGGGTGCGTTTGTCAATCTTAGGAATCTTAAGCGAGCACTCCGAGTAAAGTATCGCCGGTTATTATCTGAAAACGGTCGTTTAGGGCGGAAAGAAATTCCTGACGCGTAGCATGAATATAGCGGACGGCGTAAAAGCAACACCGCTGGAGAAAGTGAGAGAAAGAGGAAGCTTGTCGAGGGGGTGCGGGATGTAGGGGATTAGCAATTTCTCCAAGTGCGGCTGTGTTACGTCCCCGGGGCATCGTATTGCGCCCCCGATAGCAATCGATGGTGCCATCGATCACTCACACCCTGTACTCAAAACAGAAATCTTTCCTTGGATTTCTCACTCGGCTGCGGGCGAGTCGCGTGCAAAAATATCGATCCCCGTTTCCCACCAAATCCTGATGCTCCGAGCGTCTGCATCCGACTATTTCATTCGCCACCACATTATTAAATGTTGGAAAACTAGGTCGAGGTCGAAGAACTGTCGCAAAGCTAGACAATTCAACGCGTTTGTCATTTCACTATCGTTTAATAAATAATAAACGATAATAATATATACAAAATTAAAAAAAAAATACTAGGATATAAAACACGACAGAATTTAGTAGGATTCTAAAAAATTCGAAAATTCGTTTACAAAAATTACAAATTGTATAAACATCCGCGATCTAATGATAACGAACTGCCGGGAGACAGTTTCTACACTTTCTAATCTCCCTGAAGAGCAAGCAGTGATGCTCGCGTTCGGTTCTAGCAAGTACCCCACATTTTTGCGAGTACTCGATCACCGGAAGCGAGCAACCAGCATCTCTCCAATTACTCGTGGGACCCACAGCGCCGGCTTTGGAAATTCAGCACGCATCGGTGCGTGGCAACGGATACCGTCTTCAGGGTATGCGGGGAAAATGAATACTATGCTCTCTCTCTCTGTCTCTTTCTCCACGGTGTGCAACGTCCCCGTCCTCTCGCACAAAGCTGCCGATGAATGCGAGACGAGACGAGAGAGCCCCCAGCCAGAAAAGGGGAGCACTTTTAAACCGCGCGTGTTTGAATAAGTGTCCCTCTAATTCCTTCGAGCACCGCGACGACGTTCAAAGTCACAAGTATGACAAACACGTTTGCGTGGCGAGGTTGCGTGGAAGAAGCATCCGGTGTGCCGAGACCCCGTAACAGATGTCCTCGGCAACCGAAAGTCCGATTAGTCGCGCTGAACACGCCGATTAGCCTCCCGAGGGCCATCTTTCCGTCTTGTTACACGGCCCTCCTCTCTGTTCATGCCGCTCTCCACGATACTAAATCTGGATCATCGGATAAATAGACGATCTCACCGCTTGCTGGCCAATTGACGTTCTTCGACACCTCCGTCACGCAATTTCACCTTGAAATTCGAATTCCTTCAGAATCTTCCTCGGCGAATTTTTATTTTTATTGAACTGTTGGGCTACTATTTATTAACCCTTACGTGCTCAACCAAAATGCGTGCAGAGTATTTAAAACCTTTCTGTATATAACATGTTTGCACAAATTCTCGTTATAACACTATAAATCAATATATCAGATTGAATTATCAATATTTTTAGAGGAATGTTAACAAATTGTTGAATGAGATGGGTACCAGGTTGACCACACAAAGATTAAACGCTTGACATTCAAAAAGAAGAAAAACAGGGACGTCAATACGAATTCCGGAATATTTTCCGATTTTTTGAAAACAGTAAAGAAATTGTTTCCAGTATGTAGACGTGGTCGATAGAAACGAGGTCGCCGTCGGAGGGTTAATAATATATCAAATCGAGTTTGCGATGGTAAGATATCGATGGCGCGATGAAAACCATTAATTCAGCAGCATACTTTAATTTGAATATCACTGCAGCGCTCCCTGGTTGCACATACAAAATTTGTCGGAGACTGCCCGAGATTAATTCCATTTCCGGTGGAAGCGTCGGTTTGTACGTGAGTCACGTACGTGTTGTACATCCTGCAGACCTGAAGCATGATCCCTGACCCGACATCCAGATGGGCCGCAAGAACACGACACTTCTTAACGCAAACAATTCCAGCTGTGACCAAGGAAAGCGCGAAGAACTCCCGGTTTTGACATCCACGCTTGTACGACGTGTCACGACCGAAATAATACTTCCTACTACTCTTGCGAAAACACAGCGTGACGAGGATGCGTGAAACTCTTAAACCCTTTGCGCCTAAATGGTGTTTCCGAGGCGCCAGTGAAAACTGCCATTATTCAAAACAGTATTGACATTATTAGATTAAAAAAGCTCAACTGTTGTATGAGAAAAAGACTACGTAGAATAAAAACGATCTGGCTTGAAAGAAACGTCTTGATCTTTCCATTAAAATTGCTTCGCAAGGGTAAGAGTAGACCAAGATGGTCCAGCAAAGAGTACAAATAAAGTAGGACAGAATAGAGTTTCTAGAGCCTTTCAACGAGCGTCTATACCGCTTCTAACACTTTCCGCCACGTTTATCAGCGCCTGGATCGAGTTTAGAGCAAGGATTTCTCTTTTCTAGGCAGCAGGAGTTACGAAACTTTTTCGAATCTGGTTCAAGACGCACTCCAGGAGCAGGGAGGACTCGTTATCGCGTGGAACGCAGCCGAATCTTCGTCGGCACGATGTTCCTTTATTCGTAGCGGAACGTGCCGAGTGTTACCAGATTCCATCTGGATCCAAGATGCGGTATCGCCGATCCATCTGTTCCAGGATCTGTCCCCGATTGTTCTTCGTCACGTAGCAGACTCCTGTTCCGCTTCGAGACCAGCCTTTTCCGTGGCACCGGTGAGCGGCACGTGGTACGCATGCCGCGATACAACTATTTGGCTGTCTCTGGAGAACCTCTATCTCTCTCTTTCTCTCTTAAGGTCTCTCCATGTTGCAGAAGGTTCGGGAAGAAGGAAAAGGTCTGGGCAATATCGGTGTCTGTTGCGCACGTTGCGAGCGCCACCCAAAGCGAACAGTTCACGCCAATCTCGCCAGGTATTGTGCCCGCCAAGGACTCGCGTTTAAAGCCTAAACAGACTTGACGGGGTGCCTGGACGCAGGACAATGCCCGTTTACATTGGCCTGGCCCTCCTGCATGCCAGACCGAACATCTCCCGCTGGCTTGATATTTTTTTACCCCTCTGCGGGGATGTTTTTAAAAGTTCGCCTGGAAAACCGGGCCGCTTTGCCCGTGGAATGTTTTCAGTACGCCTCGATAGTTTTAGTGTCTCTGTATGAATACAATTAGTAAGCCCTTCGGGGGCTGGCTCTACGCTAAGCCTCCAACCTAAACAAAATCATCCCAGCAACTGTGTTTATTTGTAATTCTTTCGTCGAGGACCCCACGACAAACTTCCTCGGCGTTGGTCTTCAGGTGGTGAATCATTTTTGAAAATTTTTTCCGAGCTGCGCAGATAACGATATTTTTTATTTCGGCTGTGGACAGCCTGGGAAACTGTCTTGCTGTTGTTTGGAAGAAGAATTTTCTGTTTACAGCGAGTAGGGTTTTTTTATTTAACGAGAAACACGACAGCTCCTATTTTTAATATTTATTTGTGATATCTTTGTTACTTTTATTTATGATTAGACAGCGGATCTTTATGAAAAATAACAATTTTCTTCTTGGATTTCAACCAACTGGAGTTTTTATTGTTTTATAGTAGACCGACTCAGTTCTGTCACAAATATATAAAATCCGCTGTCTAGTAATGACCCTTGGGCTGTCGGATTGCCGACGTTTTTTACAGAAAAAGGAAGAGACCTCCACGTGAAAGGTTCCAGGACTCTCGAAAGGATCAGCCGAAGACACAGGAAGGCACCCCAAGTCCCAGGATGTCTCCTGCTGCGTGAATATTTTTTCCCCGGCCTAGGAGACAACGTTTAGGGTCCCAGGTCAAGAAGAGGGACTCTTCGACGCATGGTCCAACGGTCCTAATTTCTTGGTAGACACGATTATCCCCTTTTAGGCAGTTCGTCGCCCAAACGTTCTCGGTAGAGACGAAGCCGGACGCTATCGGTGACACTTATTTACTCAGGCCACACGGGAAATTGGAAAAACAAACAACGATGATCGTACCGTAGATGGGAAATTGAGTCGTTAGTGACCGATAGGCTGGCGAGCCTCGGACTTCGTAATTTTCGGTACCTCAAGGGGCTACTAGGAAACAGGGATGAGTTGATTGGTCTGCGAGACGACCACCCCGACGCTTGTTTGAAAATAGTGTTAGAGCTCGTCCCGCCTTAACGAACGACCCGGTGACGATCGTTCGCGGAACCACTCTCCCAAAAATTATTATATCCTGGATCTGTCGGCCGAGGTGCGAATCGCATCCCTCTTTCCTTAATTACACTAATTGGGAAGCGTTTATCTTAATCCTCCTTAATCCTGTGCCTCTATTTTGTTGAATAGGTGAGTTATAAAAATACATTCTTTCAGAGTCACAAAAGGAAAAACGAACTCGACTATTATTATTAAGTCGTTCCTTATTTATGGAGAAATTGGTTGGATGAAATATAAAACACTACAAGGCTTCGAAAGTAAAAATATCATTAAGGGGTGAAATCAATTTTCAGTTTATTCCTACTTCCCACAATTAATGTATAACATTTTCATTTTGCATAAAGATCGCAAGCAGGTTGAAAATTTGACGAATACAATGTAAAAACGATTACATAGGATATAAATGATCTGCGTTGAAAGGAATGTCTTGGTTTGATTGGAAAGGGTCACGAGAACGAAATGTCTTTCCGAACGATCTAATATTTAGAAACTCATTCGCTGAATTCCCGGCCAAGAATGAGTTTGTTAACTGGTCTTCGGTAAATAACGTGGAGCATGCTCGAAGTAGTCGGAAACGAAAATTGTCGGGAATTATTTTCGCCGGGTTTAATTTCAAGGAACGACTCGGGGGAGGAAAGTTTTCCTCTGGCCAGGCTCTTTCTCTAGCAGATTGAAAAAGCCTCTGTATCCGAAATGAACAACTGGGAGACAAGACAATTATAGCCAGGACGAGAGTAAACATCATCGAGAGCAGAGGACCGGAAACATTTTTCTCCGGGGCTCGGGTTTGGAGCGTTAAAGTATCGTTAAATGGACACGACATCCGTGCCGGCGCCATTCCGGCCAGTTAGCGGAAAATTGCTTCGATAAACACACCGAGAGCAAGACAAGACTTTTCGAGTCGCGGGTCCAGGTGATCCTTGTTCGGATAGACGCGAAACGGCTGCACAAACAGCTCTTCGTTTCTCGGTCGAGCGTGCTCGAATTCTTGCACAGGTAAAACTCTCGGACGAACCTAAGCAGGTTACCTACAATAGTCTTTGCGGCATTGTGCCACTTGCCTCGTGTCCTCGAGAGCGCATTCTACGCTCTCGGTGATCCCGTGCAATAATATTTTCGGTAAACTTCATCTTTCGTTCAACTGCCAACCTCTCCATTTTCTGTCTCCGTTTGATCGGAACAAATTCGTTAGAAAAGCATTCTGCAGATAAAAATTCACGCTGAACTACCGAACCGTACAAATAACCGGTACAAGCTGCCTTATAAAAGTAACAAGATCAACGAAATATTTAATCATTTACTAGAATAGCATCAGTATTATTTCAATAATTGTGAAACAAAAAATATGGAAGCAAAATGAATCTACAGAACAGATGCGATCTAGAACATTTCTTTTTCGTTGCTAGCTCGAGCTGCGAGATTACTTCAACTGGAGGATAAAAATAGAAAAGGGAAGATTGTATATACGAGACATTATTAATATTCAGAAAGCTGAATCAGGGTAGTAAAATGTACGGTCGCATAGTACTCAAAAAGAAATCAGTATAAATATACAGGAAGGGCTGGAGCCATAAAGTTCCGCCATTAAAGAGGCTGAGCCAGAGTCGGCCACATGTCGCGGTAAGGAAACCCGTTTACAGAAAGGTTGAAAAATCATCGTTCACTGTTTAGGGAACTGGTAAACAAACAAAGCGACTCGATGATAGCTCTGATCGCCCACGAAATAGTGCAGATGTCGGGATAGGCAGGTTGCAGTTAAGAACCATCATCGTTCCTCGGGCTGCATCATCGTCGGCCATCTACTTATCCCTTCGCTTTCCGTATGTCGCGGAGATTTTTTCCTTTCTAACGATTAGATCCAGAAAATCAACCTGAAACCATTCCTCTAAGAACCCGTTTGCCACGAACGAATCTGAGAAATCGTTGATTAGAGACAGTCTCCCGGCTTCTGTCTACCAGTTCACGGTCAGAAAAAAATAGCCTGATGTTGTTCTCGAGCGAAAAAAAGATTGCTCACAAACTTCCTAGCTTAATGCTTTGAAGCCATCGGCTGGATACCGTCGACGTGAACTCGCGTGGTGCGATGAAAAAGGAGAAGGAGGGGCGCGAGAATGATTAGGGGAAAAAGAACGAGGACTACGGGACTAAGAGCTTACGAACTTATCCTATAAAACGTATAAAACCTTCGGATTTACTTACACGACGTCTCGTCCGTGTCTGTACTAGTGGAGCGCATCAGTGTGCATCGTATTCTAAAATCGAGAGTACGTACCTGTAACAATCGAAACAGAAGAAAATGTTAATTTAATCATTGTTTCGAACCTCTCAACTCTTTGCACTCGAATAGTTTTACTTTAGATTGGGCTTTGCTGCGAATTTTTAGTGTAGAACGTCCAGGGTGGTTGTCAACCTGGAGGTCCCTTTAGAGGAGAGGGTCAAGTGCAAAGGGTTAAATATTAAAATTCGATTCGCTGGTTTAATATTTAAAGAACGAAATGTTAATGCTCCGAGGTCGTGGAATTTTTCCGTGGACCTACCGGAGAGTGCGGTTTAGCCCGACAACAGGTCCTCGGCTAAAAAAGCTGTTCAGCTTAAGTGTATTTAAGAGGCATTGCGTGTTCGGAGAAAACTTGAAAATTCCCTCGGCCGGGGATCGATGACTCCACCCCTCCGCTTGTCACCATCAATCTTTAGGGTTGGCGAACAGGCTGCCGGAGAGACTTGCTTTGCCATCCCCGGTAGAGCTGTTCAAGGTTCCCCGAACTCGCAAAGTGTCCTGTTTGAACGTGAGTCATACAGGAGAGTCAACGCGACACGTCTCAGATTAAAACACAACCCCAAACTCGCGTTAATTCGTGTCTGGCTACGCTCCGGCATCCACCCCTGGCTCGCTACACGAGTCTGTTGCACTTTGCGCACACAACAAAACCGCACACCGCCACGCCACCCCCTCCCCCTGACGAGACAAAAAAGATCCAGACGAACAACCGTCTTCCCATGGGACCACGGGGGAACGAAAAAAGGGGTGACCTTTTCATTTCGCCGCAGAAGATTTCGCCGGAATCAGACAGAGCGCGTTAAATATTCAGCAAGATGGCGGGAAAAGTAAGTTGGCGACGATCTGCCCGTGTTACACCCTGATTCTCCACAAACTTCTGCGATCCCGACTACATTTTTCAAGCCTCTCTGTAACCACCATCTTGTACCGTCGTTCAGTATTAATACAATCATATTTTTGTTGTTTCGAGATGAAATGAAAATTGCTTAGCGGTGGCTGAAGAATTTTCTGCGAAAATGTCGACGAATGGACGCTCTCAAAATAACAATTAATTTACTACAGGACACGAGAAGAAACTTTTTCAAAAATTATGTGGGCCTAGCTTGCATATTTAAAGAATACGTTTTGTAAGGTCGAACTTTTTTCAAAAAGGTTGTCGCTTTTTATTTAATGTATTCATTTGATCGAATGTTTAAGAATTTAGTCAAGTGTTCGAATTTTAGTGGGAGCCACTATATCTCCCCGAATTCTAGGGGATCGTGAATTTCGGAGTAAGTCGGTAGGATGAGCGAATAGGTCGGGTCGAATCACTATGGCGGTGCAGGCTGGCCAGTTTATGCGTAAGGCCTGCATCCGTTCTAACAAGCAAAGGTCAGCCGAAATCATGCGAAACCCCGGAGTAATTGCGCTGGAATGCCGGGCCCGTCCGGTGCTCTATCCGCGCAATTTACCGCGAGCTAATGATTCCTTTTAGGCCTGTAATTATTGGGTCCGCGTGAGTCACCACGAGCGTGGCGGCACAAGGATTAGATTGTTACGCGAATCGATTAGACGATCTGTTCTGGCTCTAAGGAGAGACAGAGAGAGAGAGAGAGAGAGAGGAGTGAGGTTCCAGGACGATCATGATAATTCGCCGAGGTGTATCCATCATTCTACCTGCGCTCTCCGGTAATGACCTTCGCCGCGGGCTCCTCGAGTCATTCGTGGGAGGGTCGATTCTTTCAAAGAGGTATCCGATCCACGACCATGAGAAAATAACGCTCGGATTCTCTAAATACTCCACGGACAATCGCGCTTTCGAATATCACGGCTCGTGACTCACTCAACACCCACCTTCAGCCCGAGGTGTCTCAAAACAATCATCGTCACTTCCGGTTATGAAAATCCCATCGAAAACCAAGAAAACCGTCTTTTGTTTCCTTCTGGACTATCTATCGGGTGATTCACGACCATAGTTGTCGGTTAAAACGATTTACCATGGTCTTCGAGGATCATCTTGAGGGTTTTGGTGAGTCATGCGATGATTGACTCATTTTCCTCCGAATTCTTAGCAATTTTACGGAAAATTGAACAGATTAGAGTGCGAAAATTAGATTAGGAAGAAAGAGGAAAGCCACGTCATCCACATTTTTATATGAATACATTCGTTATGCGTATACTAGTGATGGGGAAAAATACATTTACGAGAAAAGGAATATCGATGATCTTGAAAGCTGAAAAAAAATGACCTTGAGAGAAATGTAAGAAGGTTGAAGCACCAGCCTGCAATTTTCATTGAATTCTGCCGGAGGAAACAGATCTTGAAAATCATCTTTCCCATCATTTGGTTCGGATCGAAATGAAATGATATGAATATTGCATCGGCCGCATCGAGATAGCCTAGATGGAATATCGACCGAGTTGGAATGCCATGAAGATGTGGAAATGCAAAAAAGGAGATCTCGAGAGGAGCAGAGATTGCAGGGCGCAGCTAGGCCCCCCGAAAACCTAATTAACCGTGCAAGTAATTTTGATTTACGTGCGCCCGACCGCAACAACTGCGCGCGGTATCCTTTATTCCCGGTGTTGCTTGGCCACAAACCACTTTAAGGGGGATAAGTTATGTACGTGCTCGCGGTCACCTGCTACATCGAGGCCCTCGAGATGCTTTCGGAGCTCGTTGTTTTCGCGTGCAGGTGCATTGTGCGCGCCCGTTGCATCGCCGCACAGCTCTGCACCGCTCTGCACCGCTGTGCAGCGCGCGGGGAGGATCTCGAGAGATGATTCGCGAGCGTGAGACAAGGAGAGAGCCCGAAAACCGGCCCCGGGAGACAAAGGAGAGCTGAAGAGCACCGAACACCCTCGACGATCGTCGGCCGAGGTCGAGTCGATCTACACAAGGTGCCTCCACCCACGTATAATCGCACTCCGACCTTTCTTCCATCAACAGTTTTTGCTCCACGCTCAATCGTTCCAGGCTCGAGTGGCAAACAGACTTTCGATCGAACTCGAAATTGTCCGACGATTTTCAAAACGATTTTTCCGTCCCACGCGAGTGCTGTAAACGATGGTCAGACGGAACTTCGTTGCATCGTTGTGTTTCTACAAAAATCTTAACGTACTCGCTTGCAATTCCTTTTTAAAGAAAACCACTTAAACATTTTCGTTGCTAAATTCTTGGATGATTAAAGAATTAAATTGCAACGTCATTGAATATTGCAGAAAATGTTGGTCGTTAACATAAAGGGTTAAAAAAGAATTTGAACAGCGAGGAGTTCATTTATAATTTTTCATACAATGTCTCTTGAGATTAAGATAATGAAACAAATAGCGGTGGTCATTAATCTTCATAAGATTTCAATCGTAACTAATGATAAAAATACAGCAGGATTGTTTTCAGTGGGATGAATTACACAGTCGTATCCGATGAATTTTTTTGTTCGTTCTATTAAAATAAAAGAGAACAACCCCTTACGGTTTCCAGGGAGTTCGCGCCTCCCTTTCCTGTTCAGAACGCGTAATCACCAGGGGCGAACCCGGGATCATTTCTTCCTAACGAAAATATCTGGCCAAGACAGTGATCCTCTAACGTCAAGCTTTTAAAGTCTGGTTATAGCAGCGGAGGATTAATGGAAATGCACGTCCGGGGCCCAAGCCGAGGCGATAGATGTATGAGAAAGACCCGGGGGCTCGGCCGGGATTGATAAAGGCAGCTTTTAACCCTTAACTGGTATTCCGGTTAGCTCGTAACGATGATATATGACGTGGCAGGATCACGGCTGACCTTGATGGCCGCTGGAACGAGGATAAATGGGACGATAGCTTTCGTTGCATCGGCATTCTCTTGCATTAAATATCGATCGAACTGTCCGCTCGAGCTGTCTCTTAACTTTCGGCCTTGTCCACGCCCGATCGCTGTCCGAACTCGAAACTCGTAGCTGAATACGCGCTCTGCTAACTTCCGTCTCATCTGATCCAGACTCGAAAAATCATGACGAGCAGAAACGAATTTCTTTCTTCTTCCAGCCACCAAACGTTTCTTCTTACCCTCTTATCATTTCAATTGCGAGGAGAGTTGCGACTCTCCTTCCCATTGTTTGGAATAAACATTTAGTATTGAAAAATATATACTCGATCTCCTAACCTATAAACCCAATAATTTCTATTAAATAGCGAAGGTAAGAAAATGGAAACTGCACAATTTAAGAATTCGAGTGGTGGTGTCGAGGACGATCCTCCTCCTTGAGGATGCACGAAGCTCGATCCCAGAGCGAAGATCACGATCGAGTAATTGACGATAAAGGGGAAACAAGTACAGGTAGATACGTGGACGCGTATTCAACAGGTGCCGCGGTAAGAACGAACGGTGATTCTTTTCTTTTTATCATTCCCTTCCCTTTCTTACCGACGCCCACGACTTATGAGCTCTCTTTAACTTTTTACCTCGGAGGGAATGAAACAGCGCGCTCGCGGCTCCCAGCAAGAAATTATGAGAGTTTGTTTGACAAATATGGGGGCGGATCGGATATGAATGAGATTTTTCTGGATAAATCTCCTGACATAGGAGACTGACGAATGTTTGTTTGACACGGTTAACATATATCTTTTCGTTCTGTGCATTGCGTTCAGCGAAGTTTTACAATTAATCCGCGGGATGTCGTTCTGGGAAACTTTAATACTGTTACTCGAGAAACTTTGATTTCGCGAAGACAACTTCTGCTCACATTTGTCTTGTTCTTGGATTTTCCTTTTCATTCACTAGGTTCGACAAACTGTATTTTATTCATAATTAATTAATTGGTTCTCGATCGTAATTTATCTTAATGATAGTGTAAGTATTTATTCGCGGCGCACTGGTTCGATCATTTATGACAATGGAAAAGAAAAGGAAGGAGGTGTTTCGTCCTAGACCCGCTAGAGGACTCATCAGCAAGGCTATCTGCTAGAAGGCAATTTGGATAACGTATTTATACTGAAAGGTGACATATCGGTAACTAGCGAGAAAGACTTTCTGACGGTTTTTTAATCAGTTTCGCGAAGGTATAAAATTTGTTGGAATTTTTGTGGAAGTACGAATTAATCTGGGGCCTGTTTCATCCATGACGAATACCACAAATAAAGAAGACATTTAGGTTGGCCATCCTATATAAATTGCGTTACGATTGAAATATTATAGTCGAAAGGAGCTCGGCAAGAAAAATGGTTGTTTTGATCATCTGTCCGTCCGAAGATTATCCGGAAACAGAGTGGAGAACGTTCGGAGCGGTCGAAAGCGCGGCAAGTGCTTAACCACAACGACATCCCATCAAGCCCTGTTTGAAGAGTCGACGAATAAAGTAATCGCAAGTCTGAGAGCCGGCAATTCCTCTTGTTTTGAAAGTGTCACGGCGTTGTTTGCCTTCTCTCTCGTCCCCCGGCTGCGCCAGGACTTCGTCTAACTGCGCGGGTATACAGAGGGTGATCCCCGCGGACAATAAGAAACAAGATACAATTAAATATTTGAGTTCTCCCCCTGCTGCCCCTAAATCTTCTTTCGTACCGGTCGAAAGGAATGATCTTCCCGACGCTTGCGCTCCTAGAAGAATGCTTCTCGTTAGTCGTGATTTGTGCAGATAATCATGAAAGTGGTTCAAGTAAAACTTAATAAATAATGAGTTTACCAGTTATTTCACATGACGCTATTTTAAATTATTGATTTAACTCAATGTTATTTTTATCTCGAAACAAGAAATATATGAGTTAGATCTGACTTTCGGAATTATAGCACAATTGTCCAATTGATTGTCCAATTCTAGCACAGAATTGCTGATGAAAATCGAACGAAACTGCCAATCTTTCGCCACAAACTCCCCTCCCGGAACAAATGAATATTTTACCAGGTGATTAGACTGTCAGAGAATCGACAGATTCAGGTTGACATTTCAGGTAAGAAGAAGATGAGCTCTCCCGATTGAAATTCGAGTTTGGTCTCTTGCTTGCATCTCGTCGTGGTGGTCACGACGGTTCAACATTCCTCTAATGGGTATACTAATCGACGTTAATTCGACGACAAGCCGCACGGAAAGCACGTAACTGTTTAAACGAGGCTTATTGACAAGTAACGTACGCGAGCGAACGATCCCGCAGCTCGACCGAGTTGACAGGAAGACTTCTAGCGTAGCCCGATCTGTCATGCGAGGTGTTCCGAAACTATAATTACTTAATAGAACTTGTCGACCTCGTGTCCGGACCCTGAAGACTGGCTAAGGCACCACTTTCATCAAAACGTTGCCACCGAAAGCACACTTGGGCTTTTTCGGGGAACACTGTAACTTGTTAAACTTAATCTGATTAAATCTGGTGCAACATCTAGGTTAGTTCATTCCTTGAAAATTGGGTCGATAGAAAAATCTTAATATTTTACATTATACTAATGAGAAGGGTAAATTTGGACAAAACTGGACCCAGCTTCGGTCGCGTTATCTTTGAAATATGTTGTCAATTTTCGAAAAACTATGATTTCGAGTTGGTTGGTCTTAGGTTCGTGAGGAAAGAACCCCGCACTAATCATATGGAAAATCTATCCCGGTAAAATCAGTTGGATTCTTCATACGTTGTAGCTTCTGATCTACCGAAGAAAAGATTTAATGGGCCCAAAGCTCAATAATGGACAGTTATCGAGTTCTAATCAGTGAGACATGAGAAATTTGAGCTGCCGCATACTCAAATTTCGGGAAGTATATTTACTTTACACGCTTGCTGCATTCCTACTCCCACCACACCACCCCTTCGATTTTTACACGGACCACGAAGAGAGGGTTTAGAGTGAGAAAATAGTACGGGAGTGATGAACCTTGGGGTTCTTATCTCTGCTGCGACACGCAAAGATTTTTCTGAAAGATTCCTGTTCACAGACCTTTCCAAGTTCATTGAAAATTCAAAAATAATGACACCACCTAACAGATTATGCGAAACCCTACTAGTTTTGTTTCAAACATTTCTCCCAAAAAATAAATACTTCCCGAGATTTGAGTATTCGGCAGCTCAAATTTGTCATGTTTCACTGATTAGAACTCGATAACTGTCCATTAGTGAGCTTTGAGCAAATATTTATTAAATATATAACAGTTAATACTAAACAAATGTGTGCTCTCGTTTCAATGGCTCGAGAGGATTTGAACTCTTCTCTCGAAGAAAGAAGACAACATTTTGACCAGCAACGAATCTAAAATCATTGTCGGTCAAATTCAAGTCGGTCAAATCCGGAGGCGGTGAAATGTTGTCGGGGAAATCTGTGTCGGTGATTTCCATGGGACCCCATTTCATATAGCTACGAGGTATCCGGAGTGGAAGGAGTTTTGCAAGAGAGCGTCGATCGGGCACAAGGGGTTAGGTAAACAAAGAGTGCTGGAGTACCCGGAAAATATGAAAGAGTATTTAGGTCAGAAGCATTTAGTAGCGAGCTCGAGCTTAACGCGGTCGGTTGGATGACAACAATGCGTGCGATCTGTAGGAAAAGACAGAAATCCGTTTAGCGACGGTAGCCCGAGTGTCCTCTCGAGTAATAAAGCATCGGTCGGTGTGGCGCGCGGCGTTGCCCGGGAGGCATCGTTTCATCTGTATCCGGTTTATAGGCAGCCTGATGGATTTAAAAGTGCCATTTTCATCCTCGGCGTGCCTCTTCAAACCGCGTGCCGCGTCGAACACACCGATCCACTCTGCCGGTAATCGGTTTTGCGAGAGGCATTGCGTAGCATCTGCTTGCGAGATTAGCCTAGGCCGCGCCGATCGGAGCACTCCGATTCCTGAAAAATTTATGAATCCTCCGAGCCGAGGAAAAGAGAGAGACGCGGACCCCTCTCGATCGATATAGCTGTACGTACCCGTACTATGCTATACCGGGAAAACGTGAACAGCAACCGGGAAATCGCGTGCAACCGCGTGCAACGTTACGACAATCGAGTTACACGCGTTTAATTGGCCGCTCACAATCCAGACAGAGATGACTGCTCCTCGGATACGCGGCCACGCAACTTCCATCGGAGCCCCTCGTTATGAATTTATGTCAGTGGAGCGACGCGAACGGAATACGCGGAATTATACGGGAGGATCAGCCCATGTTACGCGGTGACGAGGCGACGGAAATCGCGCGGAATTGCCGACGAGTCTGATAAAGATCGACGCAATGCAATTGAGCCGATCAAATTATCTCTCGCTGGATTATCCGAGTATCTGCCTGGGTGAATCAGGATTTTTTAACAAGAATATTTTCTTCGACACGTTTTGCGTTTTAGTTGAAACTAACAATTAATTTCTTTACGCTTTTTTACACAAATTGACGAGTTAACAATTTACATCTCAGATAAAAAAAATAAAAGTCACAAAGTTTCGGGGGCGAATTTATCCACGAATAACAGAACGGTATAACTTATTTCGAGAAAAACTGTCGAATTGACACGAGGGGCGGATGGGATATAAATTAATTTCGTGCGCGTGCTTGTTACGTAGAATGGAAAGAACATTTGCGGTCATTCCTGGTAGTTCGTTCGAACTGAAACGGGGTTATGGGAGAGGAGTTTTTCCGGGAGGATTCTGAAGAGGAATAATTTGAGATGGTGTTCCGTGGAAGGCTGAAAGCGGCCTGAGGGCCCACCCACGCGCGTTTCGGAGCGCTTAGCTGCACGTTCCGAGCATTTGACTCTCATCAAGATTCCCCGTGCCAGGAAGTTGGTGCGCGGCGCTAATTACTCCGACGATTCCGGCCTGGTTAAGAAAAATAGTTGGAGAGGACCGGGAGAAGAAGAGCGTTCCATCGCGCCGCTTCGTGCAACAACTGTCTTTTCCTTCGACAAGACGGAGTAAAAGGGTCGAGAGGGGAGAAAGAGAAACGAAATGAGCGAGAAGAGGCAACCACCTCGAGGACAGGGCGAAGTCGTTCTCTTTCTCTCTCTCTCTCTCTCTCTCTCTCTCTCTCTCTCTCTCTCTCTCGTTCTCCTGTTCGTTTCGTACGATTTTCCGAGTCGCGGGACACGCTCGGCCGACGCACGCCACTCCCGAAATAAAAGAAGCTACAACAACCCTTTTACGCACGGTCGATATTCCGCTCGACGTGGCGCGGCGTGGCGACGCCAGAGGAGAGAAGCAGAGAGAAAAACCCCTCTATACTTCTTTCACGATGAACGGGAACGAAAATCGTCGAACGGCCCATTTGCAGCGCTGTTTCCGTAAATAGCTAATGGTTCGAGTGCTTGAACGCGGTGTCGTGTTTCTTCGGGGGCCGAGAGACCTAAACCAACAGATCCAGACCTTTCCTCTATGCTTTTCCTATAATTTGTCTGGCCCGATTCCTTCTACGCACACGTGACTGCTATTTCCACGCTCCTTCGATCGTTACGCATTCCTGGATTCCTCGTTTTATTCAAATGTTATCGATTCCTGTGTAAACTTTCTGTTCCTCTCCAAATGGACACTTCCTATTCCGAAGAGTTTCTTACAACTGGTAATTTAAAACCGATAATTTCAGACGGAAAATAAATTTCTATTTCGCACACCAGTTGGTTGCAAAACATTTAGAAAATTCATAGTATCGTTTACACGACTAAATATGTTGGTGTTTAATTATTTACTGAACATATGCATATAAAATATGCAAGTCGAGTCTCGTTAATTATACGCGGACTCGGAGAAACGGAGCTCGGGAAAGCTGGAGTAAGAATATTTTTGCTAAACTAAAAACAGCTGTCCTATTAGTCATTTCAGAGGGAAGTGAATAATTTCTTACGGATATATTTGTAGCATTTTGTAATTAGTGAGTTCGGAAGGCGTCCGCTTAGTCTTTCCACGGTTGATCGTCCATCATCCCCTGACGCCATGAAGCCTGTACACGGAACACTATCCCACGGAAGGGCCTAGTAAAAAGTTACCGGATGACAGAATCATTTGGAAAGGGAGTCCCTCGAATAGGTGAGAATATCCATGTACAGGTCACCAGTTATCGATTGGTGCATTGTGCCCTGTCCAGAACACGATGTCCCAATTTCCAAGTACAAAAGAGGGGATGCACACGTCGTGGCACCAGCTTCGTGTTCGCTGATCCGAGTTTCGAAGCAAAATGAAAGAGGGAGAGAGAGATAGAGAGAGGGAGGGAGGAACCGACGCGCAAATATCAGCGCAACAGATGATGTTCTCCTTTAGGAAAATAATACGTCCCGTTTTGGACATCGCGATCACCGATCTCTCTTTGATCTCGCTCGAGGAGGCACCTGGCAACGAAAGTCTGTCATTCGTAATAATAACTCGAGTTCACTGTTCGCCCGGGGAAGCCTCTTTTGGGGGTCCTAGCTTATCTCCGGTCGCATCTTATTGCCAGGAATCGTACATTGTTTCGCGTTCTCTCCTTTCATGCTTCTTCTATCCCGGCAACGTATCTCCTCCTCCTCCTCCTCTACGTTCCCCGTACAATTCTCTTTCTCCTTCTAGATGTACTCTCCGAACATCTGCCGGGATTCCAGTAACTTCGTCCGGTTCGACGGAGGACTGCTTTCATTGCCGTTCGAATCTTGCGACAAGCTTCATGTCCGTTTACAGGTACTTTTAGCGGAAGCGCCGAACTTTGGGATAGTCGCACAGTGGTCAAAACGAGATCGCTTTATGGAAAATACTATTTCAGTATTATCTTAACCCATTGTACTCGGAGTTATTTATATTTTCTGTAAAAGAATTAGGAGTCCGTGGTATGGAGTGGGTTAAAGATAAATTATCAATTTGTTTGTTTTCATATTTTTTTGTCGTTCATAGCTTCCGTAGACCAGAGTTCGTAATTTTTTGGAATTTGTCTAGAATCTAGTGGGCTTGTTTGCCACGAATCTCAGAACAGCGGAGGATCAGAGGGTGTTCAAATGATCACGAGTCAGTATCTCGAACATCCTCAACTTGGCCAGGTCTTTGTTCGAGCGCCCGCTAGCCTCTCGAGTCTTAATTTTTCTTATTTCGCAGCCCCCCGTTCGAGACGCCGCGCCGGCTCGTCAACCGTCCTTTCTTCTTCGAGCGGCCTCTCTAATTGGCCGTTTAATTACCGTAATCAAAGCGAGCCCCGCAATTCGTCACATTTCGCGGGCAAATAATTCGCAGTGAAACGCGGGACTGCTAGTGGTATAGCGACAAGAGTGAAAAGAAAGAGAGAGGGAGAGAGAGAGGAGAGACGAAAACGCGGCAGCCATTTGCATAAGCGGTGTCCCTGTGCCGGGCACACGCAACGATCGATGCTCCAGGGTCCGTTCTGCATTTTTGCATTTTCATTCGGTGCTGAATGCCTCGTGGGATTTGTTCCCGTTCTACGAGCCCGTTCCGCACAGAAATTTCGAATTCCACGGGAAAATGCCCTTAACTGATCGCGATCCCGATTCCGCGGTACTCGGAAAGTAACTTCGACTTCACGGAGGATAATTGAACGAATTTCAGCTACTCGATCAACCCGACCGACCAGTTTTCCACGATGAGAAAACTTCAAGATATCCGAACCATATTCACTCGCTTTTGTTCACCCATCGAAAGACTCCGAGCGGCCGATTAATGCGCTGCTAAATTGTTCGGAGGGACGTCCATTCAATTTCGCTAATATCCTTCGACCGCTGTGAACGGTAAAAATAATTTTCTCCGTGGAAAAAAATAAAAATGTGAGAGATATTTTTCCGGATTTTTCCCGCGTTCCGTGTACGATTCCCACGAGCAACTTATTACTAGACCGCGTGGATTTTTATGCAATATGAAAATTTTCAATAATTTCACTAACTCGATTTCTCTCTTTTATCCTCCTGCTGTTTCAAATTAGCAACTCCACCCGTTTCTCTCGCAAATTCATGAAATCCGCAGTCTATTTATTACAGTCCAAGGAACTATTTAAATGTAAATCACAGATCTGATTGTTATTAACCGTAAAAATCCGTGATGTATATTCAGTCGGTTCTTCCAACGGTAACAAGTTGCTCGTGGAGATTTACGGAAGCGCGTCGGACCGAATTCACCAGCGTTTTATTATCCCCCATAGAAATTACCAAGTTTTGTTACGCGTCAAACGTAATCAACACGGTTCTTTCTCAACGACGAGACAAGTCTGCGCAACGTTAAAAGGGAAAAATATCTGAGCTTCTGAGAACGGGGAGGTGTTCGCCCCCGTCTCGTCCTTCTTCATTTGTACCTTTTCACCGAACAAGGAGCCTTATAAATCCCGTCCCTCTTGCACCGAGACTCGTTGTTACGATATTTCCCCGTAACCAAACACGAGGCTCCCAAACAAGAAGAAAATCACGGCGAGAGTTAGTGAACGAGAGTGAACGTGGCGGAACAGGGCCGGAAAGTGGTACACCGAAAACGAGACGCTTCGTTTCCTGTCGCGGCGACTTTATTTCATTAAAAAGTCGTCAATAATGCGGCACTGTTCATGCATGTGGGTGTCCACGATGATGCCAGTGCTCGAGACTGAAGTTAGTTGCGCCACCACCTCAAGAAACTGTCCAATGGATATTATAATGAAGAAGAATGTAATCTAACAGTGAGTAGACTCTTTGATAGCATTATAGGGTTGCTGCTAATACGCATACATACACACATTCAACCGAACTATAGGGTTGAATATATATATTAATAATAATAATAATTTCAATGATTAATAATAATAAATAATAGTAATAAATAGTGTCAATGATCGATCATAATAAATACGGCTTTTCCTTACAGCATTGAATATGCCATGAGAATATTTGTAAAATAGTTAAAGATTATTTTTCACTGTAAAGAAGTATTACGAATGGAGTATAAAAGGTGCTGGGATAACAAAACGTTGCGTCCACACGCGCAAAGGAGATCGCACCTTTATTTGTGTTTAAATAATTTTTGTCATTGAAATAGACAATGAATCTTTATGCAAAATATAAATTTTCTACCTGACTTGCGAACCTACTAATTTTTATTATATATTTAAATGCATAAAATTCGCTGTTTAGTTATTGAACATAGTAGACAATAAAAGGATTATAAAGGCCCACATGTGTGTACAGGAGAAGCGGTAATAATAATAAATTATTGTGGTCTAGCACACATGAAAAAATCGCGACGAAACTGGAATGATTGGCAGGCGAGCATCAAGCATGAACAGTAAAATCACACCGGTAGTATAAAAATAACAGGCCATGTTATAAATTATGAGCGTTCCTTCGCCGGGATTTAACTCGATTTCCATCGAAACACGTATTTCCTTTTATAATATGAGTAATTATAAAATAAAGAAATGTGAAATGGGTCACTGCGACCCAGTTGGTAAAATTAATGTAGAAAATGCTCTGGCCAGATTGCCGGCGGCAATTTGTTCACGGTGAAAATAAAGCACTGGAGTAATCATTCGTAGCAGCGATCGTCGAGGTGGAAGATCGATAGAGAATTTCAGGATGTAACTAATCTTGTAATCCGAGTAATTAAAAAACCATTGTATCACGAAACGGCGAGGAAAGTGTGAATTCCGCGGTACCCCTATTACGAAACCGAGAATCACCCGCATAGGGAAGAATGGACATCGTTGTTCCTCTCGGGGACGCCGGAAGTCAGTGATTCTTCACGCCTCGATTTGTCACGCCCGCTCTGTGACGGACTATTATAGAGTCAGCTGCTTTTTTGCCTCCTTTCCACGGTGAAACGTGGGGAACCTTCTCGCTCGCGTGTTAATTGAAGCTTTCTTTTTACGCCGGGAGCCGGTTTTATCGATTCCGAGCGACGTCTTTTCATTTTTCTACCTACCTCTCCTACCCCCTCCTGTTCATGCTTCTCTCTCTCTCTCTCTCTCCCTCTCTCTTTCTGCCTGTGTACGGTTTACAAACCAACGTCGTTTGATAAATGACCCTCTCTCGTACGCCGGCTTTTTTCATTGTTTATTTCTAGCTCGCGGTATTCCCCGAGTCACTCTTCCGAATACTTTCGCGTTGTTTCCTTTTTGTCCTGCGCCGTACCATTTGTTAACTATTTCAACGACGGACCGGCTCGCTTTTTTTCCAAATCTTTCTGCTCGTCGAACAATCAACGAATTTTAATTCGCAAATTCTTCTTCCCGGCTTTACCCGACCGGACCGGCGGATGGCGAAAATATCGAGCGATCTCTCAACACAAGTAGACTACTTCATTTAAAAAATCGGTCCATGTAAAAAAGTTGCAGAATGCAAAAAGTTTTAGTGCTTTCTTTACAATTCCAACCAATTTTGATTTTTGGAAAAATTTCTTTTCACATCGTGGAGTAAACCAATCGCTTTAATTTCTCGAGAAAGTTCAAATCGTATGATCTAATATCAAAAAAAGATGACAGTGGTTTACTGGAACAGTTGATTAGGGGTGTCACAGTGACATGGCAGAATATATTGTTGGTTTAGAAGAGACGATGAGGTTTTCCGAATCATTTTGAAATAGCCGGGAAGGAATAAATATTTGTTCGGGTTATTAGTCGAATAAAAATTGTATCGCCGCGGGTCCGCGTTCTTTTTGATTCCATTATGCTTTGTAAATCCATTCATTCGCGTTATGAACGCATGAAAGCCGCGTTGGGTATACTATGGCTCATAATAAGTATAAAAGTGAACAGCGGCGGGCTCGGTTTTCCATTCATTTCGAGAGGTGTGCGAAAAAAAAATACAGGGGCAGCCAACAAGCATTGAATGAACAATACAGGAGACAACGACACAATTTTCGTCCACGCGAAACCCAATCGTTCGTTTGTCTCAATTTTCACTCCATTTCACGTTGCCGCGGTCATAAATCGGCGAGAGCAAGAGCCGTCCCCGAGTTTGATATCTATGCGTTCATCGGTGTTTCTCCTCTGCTTCGTTTCGCTCTGCTCCGCTCCGTACTACTCGCGAGTATATACGCTCCGTTCTACTCGCGCGCGGGATTACTGTAATTAATTCACGGCCAGGTGATTCTTTGACGGTGCGCAGTTCGCGTCATCGCGATCCAGCCGTGATTAATTAAATTTAATTAAGCTCGCTCGTTTTCTTGTAACTCGATGCCACCACGGCCGCGCCTCCCATCATGCGTCGATAATCGACACGATCGGTTTAACATTATCGGACCTGTGAAAGTTACGATGGGACCAATCAAATGATAAACTTGTTACTGTACAGCAGATTTTATGCGTTCACGCATCCGGGGACGCGCAGATACCAATCAAACGAAAAATTCAATTGAAACGCGGATCTGATTTTACGCAGCCACCTCTACCTCCCAACTCGTTCTCGCCGGACTCGTTACAACAAATAAATCTGCCACGTCCACTTTCTCTAATTATCAATCCATTACCTTGCTACCAAGCCTCCGATCAAGCTGTGATCTATCTATACCGTTGCTCAATCCCATGATTCAACATCTGCTTTCATCAACGCGATCAAAACCTGTCAAAGTTTGCTTTAATTTACAAACTAGATACGTTATCTATCTAAATGTTTCTTTAAATATTTTTCCTCCAGATTGTTCTTTTCATTAGTCCGAATAGTGAGGGAAATAAAAAAAAACACTTATACCATGGATGATATCCAAGTTTTACTGTCACTCATTATTTTTTAATTTTTTTAATTATCTTGCCACAGCAAGTAAGCGTTCTTAATTTTTGTTTCATTATGTTTTCCACCGCTGTGTTGCAAATTCTCTTTTTGTTTCTATTTTTTTTTATAAACGTATTAATTTTTCAGACGCAAAAATGTATCTCTTGAAAAAGATCCATATAGGGATCGAAACGTTGAGCTAAACTAATTTGCAAACCTGCTGCTGTTTTGAATGATCGAACCTTGCGCCGAAATCACAAGTTTAATTTTTATTACACAAAGACGATATTTCCCATCGGATTTGAAAGCAGGAAAAAACTGGTTCCCGCAAAAATTTCAGTGTAGACGAGTGCGTAGTCACGCGAAGTATAACATCGACTGAAAACCAATCGATAATTGTTGTTAAAAAGATTCCCGCGAGGCGGACCCCGCCTGCGAAAATTCGCGTGCGTGGTGGCGTTGAAATGTTCGGGTAGAGCCGGGTGTCTGGGGCATAAATTCACGGTCCGTGGACGCGTGCGGATCCATAATCCGTCCGTGAACCACGTGAATCGTGAGATCTAGAATTCAGCAACCGACCGACCGGTAATTCTTTATCCAGTTTTATGACTTCCGTCGTGAGCTTTTTTTTTCTCGCGGTGGTGGCTCGGGCGTCGACGCCCGATGAAATTAAGAACGCCGTTCGTCTTCTGTTCGAGCCCTGTGGCAGACGAAGAAGAAGCAGAGAAGCAGGAGACGCTGCATGGGTTCCCTGCGGTGTTTTTGTCGCGCGTTTACAGAAATATGAAAGCAGTGGGGCGCGCAAGAAAAGACTTTCCCGATCCGCATCGCGATCACGATCACGATCGCTACGATTTTTCACGCGCGATCCATCTCTCTCTCTCTCTCTCGGCTTCCGGATGATCGCGAGACTACGGATCTCGACAGACCCAGAAAAACCAGCACGATGGGGGACCAAATGTCTCTCCAAATCCGACTGATCCCCTGCTCAATGATTAATTCATTATTTCGAATCGGTCCCGATCAAATAGATTCATCTTTTTCCTCCTCTTTTATTCCAGTTTTTCCGGACACGACCCAGTTCCTCTGCGAAATTGTAATTGACCGATCAAGATTAGTTCATTCGATTAACCCATTAATTAGGTCCGACCAATCGGCGCTCCTCGCCACCTCCGAAGCTCCCGTTTAACTGAAAAATATACGATTAACGATCCCCAATGGATACACTCTCACAGTTTTCTGTTTTCTGATCCTTCGCGAAGGATTACCTACTTTGCGAAAACCTCCCCTGAAGATTTAATGCGTGCTAATTCACCGATCCGAGTGTTCTCGAAATCGTAGCAGAGTGTGTTGGTCCAAGTGGATTAAAATTAGATTATATTTTATATCACCGTTTTCACCTTTACGAATAATAATTTTTTACGAAGCTCGAGGTTGTTGCAGCGATACTGAAAAAAATATGTAAAGCGACAGGAGGGAAAGTTTCATGTGGAAAGAACTGCGGGTTGAAAAATTTATGAATGATTTTACGGGTCGAGCGAATCGGGCGCGTGCGTTCGTTGTCATTGACGGGCGAACAATTGAAAGCAATGAAGACGCGGCGATAAAGTTGAATATTTTACAGGCTCGGTAACGTCTGTCGACACTGTCAGCGGAATAACACGCAAATATTTTGCCCCGCTACGACCTGCATCGATCTCCGGCGTCGACTACGATAATATTTAAAATCCGCCGGTGGCGATGCCAGAAAAAAGGAATCAAGGATACGGTGCACACGGTATAGCCGCCGCCTCTCTTCTCTATGTACATTGTACACCCGTTTGCATCCTGCTCGAAATAAGTTATGAGATGGCGGCAGTAAAAAGCTCCATCCAGTTTATTTCTTCCACGGTCTTTTTCATATCGGAGCGAGCTAGCTGGCTGGTTGGATAGCTGGCGTTCTCCTAACATTCGCCTACTCCTCGCGGCCTAGTTTTTGACCGCGGCGAACTGTTCGCCCGAACAAATATCAATTCTACGGAAGCCAAACAGCCCCGGGGCTATTTGCAATTCACCTGGATCGAAGTTGCATTACCGCCTAACCCACCGAAAGCCATTCATTTATGGGTCGACGTCACCGTGACTCCAGAATCATTCTGGCCCGCACAAAGCCGCTTTCTGTCTACCATTTTTCTAGAGAAATCTCGCACAAAATTTTACATCGCCTGGAAAAATGCCCTCAACGTTCGCCTACAGCCATCATCTACTCTGAAAATTACTATAGCGACCTGTCCAGAGAATGAACGCTTGAGCTGCTGCATATCCCTTGAATTTCGCCATCGCAAATTGCTGCATAATTTTCTTTTTTATATTCAATCTCTTCCAAACGTATGGTTTAAATGCATAGTGGACGTATTTCTAATTTGTACAATTTCTTAGTCGTGTGATTCTTGATCCGTGTAAATGCGGCGAAGGGTGAAAAATGAGATGAATGCAAAGCAGGGTGGGATAATTGCTAATCTGGCGAGGCTCCCTTGTTGGTGACATTTCCAGCTGATTAAATCTCCACATTAAAGGAGGGTAGAGCTTTAATTACCAAAATAAGGGTTGCGTTGTGCCCACGAAGACATTTACCAACATCACGGTAAAGTTTGAACTGGAAATCGTGAATGTACAAGTAATTGGAATTTAATTTCGCGACTCGAGGCGAGGGTTCGGTAAAAATGCGTGCAGGGGTAAACTAGAACCAGCAGGTACGGAGTATAATCTACGCGGTGTCGACCAATCCATCATTTCCTAAATACCGCTAATGGTAGTATGGCGATCATTAATAGTCGGGAGTATTCATCAGCGGATCATCGATTTAGCCGGCGGCGCAGTGAAAAGGAGAAACCGTATTTTCTTCGATGATGAAAGGGCTGAATGTTGCCATTAGCATTTCCCCGGCAATGTTCGCGTCAGCAATTCACTCCGTCGACAACGTTGACCAGTGACTGCGGTGTAGCAGAGAGATCGTTGGCTAGCAGAGCGGTGTAGAGGGTGTGCAGAGGGTGTGCGGAGAGGGCTGACGGGGGTGGGTTTTCAGTGGAGACAGCGGCTGACAATAGCCACCCTGGCAATGCAAGTACCGTATGCTAGCACAAAGCCTGACAATAGATTGGTAAAAAGGAAACCAAGTAAATACGAGACCTCTCATCTCGTACACGGGAATTACATTAATGAAACTAACTAATACTGGAACAATGGAGAGGGAAACATCACCCTCGTGATATTGCAACCCCTTCGTGCTTGGTTTAATACCAGTCTGAAGGGCAGCTTTCATCTTTCTGGCCTTCCACTTTTCTGTATTTTACATATTCTTCTTAACGAAACACTGCTGCTCGTTACCCCGACGTTCGTGCCACTGTAATTGCCGTAAGTGCAATTCTTCCGCATTTTTCCCTTTCTCTCTTCCTTCTTCCGTGGCTCTTAATATTTTGCAAATTTTCGCCAGATTCAATTGCCGACTCGGACTCTCCAATTTATACCTCGAAGTGCTCGCAGAGAATTTTCCTCAACTTCATATCCGTTTTCATAAGGTAAGTCTACTTTAATTCGTAAATCGGCAAGGGAGAACGCAAGTAGTAGTCAATGAAAATTTTTACAGACTGTGCGCCATTCGATTTACGTTGCATATTCGAGACTTTGAATGCATTGTTCGGATTAGGTTTTTAAGCGAGGACTCGCCGTGTAATCGAAAGGGGCCAGCCCGTCGAAGAAAAGTGAAACGAGGCACGTCGAGAACAGCAACTAATAACAGGTATTAACTGCATTGTGATTCGATGATTAAGCGCTTCTCCGTTCCCGAACGGTAATTATAGTTACATCGACAGACGCGGCGCTTTTGTTCCGATCGCAATGACGCGCATCGCAAGGGTTGCGCATTTTGTTAACAATAAACCGGCATTGAAACGGTTCGCGCGACACGCTTAGCCATCTATATGGGTTTTCATTGGCGAACTATCGTTCGTGCAGCTAAAGGGAGAATTGAGAGAAGTAGATGGAAACAGAGTTCAGACATTCGACGCTTCGACGCGGGACCGATAATTAAGCGTTCTGATAATTATTGGCTTGTCATATCGAAATTAGCCGGTGGAAGACAATAACCCAGTCTCGGAATTCCGTCATTTCCGACGACGGTTCTTAATAGGGTCTTAGGGTTGCCAAATTATTGCCGCGCACGCTGATTGGACCCTCCAAGCTGCGATTAAGTTTCACCAGTCGCTTTGTTAGGCTTAACGTTTCTCTAATAAACACGTATTCGACCGGCACCCTCGCGCACCATCGAATTGTCAGCTTAATGGGATTAATCGTCCAAATGATACGGTTCCTTCTTGTCTACTGGGTGCCCCAACACGATCCAATAAAAATACAAAGAACTGCTTATTTTATTGGCTAAATGCTCTCCTACCCAATTCTCTTCGTCCGACGCAATGGTTAACTTTCAGATGGACAGCAAATTTGTGAATCATTCATCGAATATTTTAGTCATCCAGAGAGTGGATCACTAGATCATAGTGGGGGTCAGGTTAGGTTAGATCAGTAAGAGAAAATAGCAAAAACTCTAAGAATCGATCAATATGTATAACTTAGATTTACAAAATACATGTTTAAAATTTTCATTATGGGCACAGATGAAAAATATACAAGTAAAAAAATTATTATTTTCGCATTAGAAAAAACAAGAAAAATAAATTCAAAAAAGCTGTTGGTTCCAATTTTGAAGAAGTTATTAGCTTTTAAAAGGTGTACAAATACTTTGTACAGCCACTGTACGCATTTATAACAGTATTGATCATTCTATTTACGAATTGACTAGAGAGCAACGAATGACAGTTTCTCGGTTAGGTTCCCGCACGCATCGGTCCAGTATTTTTTTTTCAGCGATGTCGGATAAGATCTCCAGCAATAGGTCTGGGTTAGGTCTGGCCCGTATGCATCCACGTCGAGGATTTTTCGCTAGGTATCGAGTTGCACGCCGTGCCGTGGATCCTTATGCGCAACGATCGAGAGACTTACGAACCTATCGTGCTTCCACTGAAACACAATCGCGGCAATAAATTTCTCTATCCGCCGTTTCATCTTTATCCGTGGCCGGCGCAGTGTGGCGCGCTCCGCTCGGGCATCATACACGATGCACTCGTAACGAAAGGTCGTGAGATGCAGTCCTTATCAGCATACGGAGCCAGAAATGCCAATATTTCGTCGGGGAAACGGTTCGAAACTGCACCGGCCAGTCATAAGTCCTGGTAACTGATTGCTGAGCACGGATACAACCGATGACGGCCAGGTACTGAAGCATCCGCCTCGTTATTCCGTTCTTAATGCTCTGCCGCCAGATCCTTTACTGATAAACATTTTGTTCTTCGGGGATCTCCTTATCCGGCCCTCGTCTTTACAATCATTTACAGCAACCTTTATTCGAGAACTTTTCTTAGATCGTACAACCAACGTACTCCTATTTCTCAGATCAAAAATTCACTGTATCACACATCTCACCAAAATTGTCTTTTGAAATCGTCTTTACAAGATTGGTTTAACAAAAATATTAGGTTGCATCGGTGCATCCACATAAAAAATAGGTCATGGGGGTTAAGACGTATTATGATATATATATTCAAGTAAAAATGAGCAGTAACTTATCCCAGCGCCTAGAATCATCCTGTGTCTTATCCTTTTGCCCAGTACTGTATACAGAGACGCCTTCCGAGGGGATCAAGCGGTGCCCATAATTGTCGCGATACAAAAAATTCCGGCATAAACGAGATTCGGTGTCCGGATGGTCGAAGGACCCGCGTCAGGTTATTTTCTGGATTTGCTCGGTTAGGGGCTATCGTTCAGATAGGAAAATAAATTTCATCGGCAGCGCAACGTTTCGGCGGCATTAAAGCGGATTCAATTGAATTTCAATGCTGTTCGAATTCGTATTCGTCGAAGAATTCGCGGATTTCCGGGGCTCCGGTGAATGGGAAATGGAAGTTACAGGATGTCTGGAAATGAACGATTTCGAAATCAATTTTCTCGATACAAGCGTGCTGACGGGCCACGTACCGAGGGATGAAACTGACACTTTCGTGTCGTGGCCGGCTAAAGGGGGTGGCGAGGGCGGCGGGGGTGCAACGGCGACGGGGGTGGCGAAACGGGTGAAAAAGAGGGTGTGGGTCGGCGATCCGAACATTTTCTAGCCTGCCATGAATAATGGAGGATGTTTGTCAAAATTTCTGAAGTGTACAACGGACGCTTATTGGTTATGTCACGAGGATATAATGTTTACGCCCGTTGTTTGCAAAACTTTTGAAATTACCGGGTTCCGTGTGCACGGGAACGTTTTACGCGGTATACTCCTCCCTTTCCGGCTGTATTTTCCGCGTTTCCTATGCGCCGACAGTCCGACGACTCGTACAAATCATCTTCCCATGCTTCCTGGAATATACCATCGCCAGGAAAATAAATATCGCGAAAGTATTACTTGAAAAATGTCTGCGCAAGCGAATGGTAATTGTTTCGAACCTCGTGAGATCTTCGAAAATAGCTGTAGAAAAATTTCTTCGATTTTCTTTCACCCAGTTCTGGCGGAGATGAGAGTCATATTCAGACATAAGAAAATAAATTTAGCAAGTAGGAGAAATATTAATTTACATTACATACGAAAATTAGTAGAAACTGTTTGGTAGAATATAATAATGAATGCCTTTGATTTATTTAATCCTCTTCCACCCTTTATTTTATTTCAGGCGAATAGTTCAATCTATAAACTCTTTCGTTAATGATACAGAGATAATCTATTATTTTACTAAACTGGCTAATTTTAAAATCAATCATTTTTACTTGCAAAATGTAATTTAACTAGTCCTCGCCAGCTAGCCGACTAGTCGACAATAATACCCGGGTTCGGTTACTTCATTGTTAAATCCACATTTTCGGCTGTACAGTCGTATCCCCAAAACTTGAGGGTCCGGCAGCACGTCTTCGAAGTTCCGGCAACCGAAATCAATTACACAACGCGGCGAAACATGTCTCGTGCCTGTCCGTCGGATCGCTTCCGCTTAAACAAGTATCGAGATCGATAAAGTCCAGCTGCGGGGTCGTCGTGCCTTTGTGGACATTAATTCACCTATTATCAAAGGGAAGGGACCGGGCGACGAAGAGGGTGGGGGGTAGGATGAAAACCCTTTCGACTTTCCTGTCGAATAATGGAGCTCGTAAATTTTCAATCGCAATTATATCGACCGCTGTGAAAAGTTGAACCGTTGAACGGGCGTAGCAAAGAAGAAGAAGAAGAAGAAGAAGAAGGAGGAGGCTAAGAATAATAAGGTAGCCGGGGCTATTCGAAGATTGATAAGATGCCGCGAATAGGGGTTAAAATGGCGGGCAACGGATGAATCGGCGACGCGGAGAGAAGAGATGAGAGTGCGAGAGAGATAGAGAGAGAAACGAGAGGAGAGGAAGAGAGGATAGTCCGTTTGAAAGGAATCGCGGGAAGTATTTCGTTCCAGCCGACAGCCAGGAATTTCGGGCTCTTTGTGATTGGCAATAGACCGAGGAAATTGGTTTGAAATTCGCGGGGCTATGGAATGTATTGGCAATCAGATTTTCCGCCCTTCCTCGCTCCGTGCACGGTCGCCTGGATCGGTGCTTTCCCTCCCACCGCCACCCCCCCACCCTCTGCAACCCTCCGCAACCCTCCGTACCCATGGTTGGCTCTCAGTTATTCTGAGAATACCAACCGTAATCGAGACGGTGCGCCGCGATATTTCTTCAGAATTTTTCTACCCCCTCGTCCCTGGTTTGGTCTGCGAACGGACCCGCGGAAATTCCACGCGAATTACCCTCGAAACCGGAAGCCGCTGCGCCGAGGCCGTCTCGCAACGTGCTAGCCCGTTATCCGCCTATCCGACGTCAGTTTTACGGCCCCAAGGAAAACACCGCAAAGAAAAGCAATAAGAACAAGCTCCCAGCACCGAGTTCGAGAAAATGGATCGTCGCTGCAAGTGTTATCGGTTGTGCTACCAAGAATTGGATGCAACGCACGTTGGTCTGCATCGACGCACCCAACAGTGTGCCGTGGCCACAGAGAAATGATCTGCAACGAGAGATTTCTGCGAAGCAACTGACACTGGATGCACTTTCGTTCTTGATATTCATCATTTGCACCCGAGCTATTTTAACTCGAAAACGAAACACTTCTTCGGACCTACATTCTTTAAATTGCTAGAATGTCAATTATATTTCTACCCTACTATTGGTGTAAATTGTTAAAATTTATACAATGCCTAAATGTTTAGTAATCGATTAGATACCGACATATTTAATAATCTAAACAATATTTTGAATAATAGTAGAGCAATTTTGATTGTCGCCTGTCAGAGTCACCATCCGAGTGCTAAGGGCTAATATGAGGGTAGCTTGAAGCAATCGTAGGAACGTCGCGTATTCCGTATCAGTCCGTTTTTCGGGGTGCTGTCGGTGCCGGGCGTGTTCGACATGGTATCAATACCTGGCGGAGCATACCTGATCCCTATGCAGGTTTGGGACCCAATTCGGTATGCATTAATGCACCGCCGGTGAATAGCATAGTTCCGATTCCACAGGAAAGCTGTCGAATTATCAGGTGGTATCGCGGCCGGCGACGATTACGTTTCGGTCTGAAGTTTCCTGTTATCTTAACGGCCATTATTTCGGGGATGAGCCGAATAAGGGTAGTTCGGGGGTGGAGTATGATACTGATTGTTCGAGAAACGTCATTTCGCTCCATTTATGCGTGTGGCTCGCGAGGGCCAAACGATAGTTAGCCCCGCAAGTGGGTGACCTAGTCGATGACCCAGGGATAAGCTAGTTTCTCTCTCTCTCTCTCTTCTCTCACCCCTGTTCTTTCGTGAGAGCTAGGTTCGTGCTCGGTTGAAAATTGAGGTATGTGTACAGCTATGTAATACCGTGGTCACGAAACGTGTCATAAAGTCAACACGGTATCGCTTCGTCGTACGTGATAAGCCATTCGCGTACCGTGTTCCAAACCGACCGGGATCTCTCTTTCTCTCTTTCACTTATTCGAACCATTCGCGACGCGAATAGATTGCTCAAACGCAATACGTGTGTCCGGTTCGAACGACTCGTCTGCACGCCGGTTTTGTTGCCGGGAAATTGTGTTGAGCAAACGTAGCCTCGTTAGCGAGAGCCCACTTTTCCGACACTGTCTGATCAGCGGAAGGAAAATCCGTCTGTTCGAAAAATTGAAAATGAAACGGCGGAAACTAAAGGAAAAGTTGGAAGTGAATAATAGTGGCAAAATTGTAAGACACGCATTTCAATATTAATATACACTGTGACGTTCGAAATTTGAAACGAAATTGATCCACGCGATTGACGTAGAACCATGTGGTTATTGATTAATCAATAATTTCTTACCCGCAGGTTGATGTACTCGCTAGTAGATCGATACTTGGGAACTTACCTGTAACAAAGAAAGAATAATTATGTAGCTGACTAGTTGTAAATGTCCGTTCGTTAATCCATGTATGAATTAGTGATATATTTAATGGTGGATTTTATCTATGTTTCGCATAGTCGAACATTGAATAAATTTTGTAATATAAATTCGCGTGCGTCCGTAATCTAACGGTGAGCGATTCAGCGCTGCGGACCGCATTAAAATAATTATCGTTATTGATTAAAATAATTAATATGTAGTAATTCAATCAACAAAACGGCTTCGCTTAACAAGTAGACCGTGAATTTTCCATTCATAAACACAATTAACCAAACTAAACGGCACTTGGAGAAAATCTACCGCAAACTATCGTTCCGAACTAATTTTCGATCGATCCCTCGTATCGATGGTTACGCGAATATCATTTTTCCGTTGACTGTCCGCTCAAAAAGTATACTACTCTACTAGGAATAGAATTCGACTGCGATAAAATCGACGAAAAACGATAGTACCGGAGCCATCTTCGAAAAATTAGTCCGCCCAACTCGCGGAATCTATTTCGAACTGGTTTTTCGTCGATGGGGCACTCGCCGATAAAACAAAAAATATATTACTCGCTTAGGCGAACTAATCCAAGTTTCCCAGACCACGGTATAACAGCGGGGAGCCCACGGGAAAGCGCTAGAACCCGGAAAACCGACGTTACTTTCTCCGCGAATCCAATATTACCTCTCAAATTTCATCCCCTGTTCTCCGCTGGTTACTTAACATCGGAGTTTCGAATCGATTCCCAGGAAACAATGCGCGTCCGGCTCTCTTCGAACAAGAAAAACCAATGCCGCGGTATATCGGGACGGGTGAACAACGAATTCTATAATATACAGTAGCTGCCAAAAGTTTCCAGCCAAACCGTAATTTTATCCTAATAACCAAACGAACGCCGAGTGTGAAACTCCGCGGCAAAATGCCCGGTAAACTTTCCGACTTAAAAGCAGCCAGAGCTATCCGGGGATCCTCGCGTCTCAATTCTCTTGGTGAAATTTTTCGAAACGCTGGAACGTGTTTCCCTTATGCAAATAACAAGATGGAATTTATCTCGATACTGCTTGATAAAATTCTAACTTTCTTCTTCGTCCAAACTATGAAACAATTTTCATCTTTTATTCCTGCTTCCCACGATAAACGCGAAACATCTTTAAACGCCATTTCTACAGAAAAAAAAACAAAATTAATTTCCGAACGAGTTGATGCAATAGCAGCAAAATATTTGGTCCGCGAATTTTGGCAACGGTTGCCGTAGCCGTTGGAACGGGATCGAGCGCCATAACCACGGGCTGTTATACTATTCGAAGACGGGTCGGTTCGATAAAAACTGCCCCCCGCGGCGGGGCGTTCGCGAGCGGAATGTATAAAGCATCGAGGAAGCCAATTTCCCGGCTGCGCACGGTTACGTCGCTCTTTCGATAATAATTGGCAGCATGAATGGACGCGGCATGGCGCGTAGGGACACCTTGTACCTCTGGGTGCGTTCGACATGTGTGCGTGTGAGTGTATGTGCGTATATGCGCGCGTATTACGCGGACACGGGCTGTGTGGCATAGCCTAACCCAGGCCCTAACGCGCAGCCCTCTCGAACATGTTACAATTGAAATTGCGCGTAGATGTGCGCGCCGCAGCCCCCGTCATCTGAATTTGATTCCTGGATGCGTCTGGTCATTAGCAAGTCCAGCTGCGTGTACCGACGTCCGCGGGCCTGTGGAACGTGTACAATAGCCCATTCACGTACACGTGCCTGCGCACACACCGCTCTCCAACTCTCTCTCTCTCTCTCTCTCTCTCTCTCTCTCTCTCTGATCATTTCTCTCGCTCGTCATATCCGACGGGACAAGGGAGAGAATCCGTTCTGCTCGAACTGAATGCATGCCGTCGATCAGGATCGCCTAATCTGTCCTTTTCTCCGTTCTCCTCGTCCCACTTTAACACTACCATTCTCGCTCCACGATGATTTGCTCGCCGGGACCTTGCGAACAGGTAGCCCTTTGACGCGTTGTCATTCATGCTTCGAATTATTTTGAACAGTGTTTTGCAATGCGGGTCGATGAACGCCGCTGATGATTCCACACGCCGCGAGAAATGCTCCGTTTTAACCCATCTATCGTGGAATTCGAGATTACAACGCACGATATTTAGAGGCTCGATTGACTTCGGTCAGTGTGACGGTATCGTGATTTTCGGGCGCTTTGTGTCGACCACCTTTGACACTCGGACACTGTGGCCACATATCGGGTAAGCTGATTTTTCACAGAAATATTTTATCGGGAGATCTTGAAAGAAATGTTTAAGTTGAAAAAAATTGAAAACAAAATGTTTATTATAATATTAGCTGACCCGACAGATGTTGTCCTGTTCAAATTTCAATAAATTATGATTTTTGCTGTTTGCCCTTTGTAATTGTCTCGAATTTTTTTCTGAAAAATTTTCCAGGACCGTAAAGAACAAAACAAAAAAAGAATTACGTGAGTTATGGTACTGAATTCATACAAAAGTAATATAGAAAAAAGCACTTTCATTTCTCCCAAATGTTCTATTTTTCCGGGCAACTTTTCCAATTTTTCTTTCCCTAAAAACCTTATTCGGACTACAACAAACATTTAAAAAAGAAAGAAAAAAATATAGATTTGAAAACTGTATAACGAAATTTGTAAATTACAAAGTATAATGTAACACAGTGTACGTAGTAATTCAAAAGCTGTATCGGATTCTACAGTATCAGATTCTTCTCTGGTTGTTTTATGAACTTGAAGACTCCTGTAATAATTTTTATCTTTTCTTTATGATTTCATTCCGACTAGATTTGGCATTTGTCCCACTGTGCGGCGCGATGGTGTTGTTCTGTTATAATTATTAAGCACGGGTTAGGTTTAATGGCAGCGTTTATTCCCGGAGTCCGCCCTCGCACGCAACAATGTCCCCATTATTTCATTCTACCTCGTTCATTCACTGATTAATCGACGTTTGTTTTTCTCCGGCCAGTTTATAACTATTGTATTGTAACACGCTCGCTTTATTTCCGCCTTATTATCCTTCGTGTTCGACGAACATATCTCGGCTCGTATACAATAAACACGTCGCCGTTATTAACATTACAATCGTGTATTTCGCTGAAATACTTTTCTGCCCGGTAACAACATTAACTTTTTCGCAAACGACACATTCTGCCGGTTCGGTAAAAAGTCGGGGAACGATCGAGCTAGAGGAAAAAGAATAAACGAATCGAAAACGTTAAAGCAGTCCGGGCGTAATTAATCACCAGGGGAAACGAAGTTCTCGGGTGGCCGTGTATCAACCGGCACCGTCGAAAATGCATTTGTCCACCGGTAGGAATTTGATGAGATTTTATATTGTGCCGCATTTTATCAGCCGTTTCGCGCAATCGCTGCGCATTAATTTCGTTACCGTGTGTGTTAACACGAATATAAATGGAAAGTAGTTTCCACCGTCGAAATTGGATCTGAGGATTGCACCAGCGTCATTTTTAGGCCGAGGCCCGATTGTTTGCGTTCTGCCAGGGGGTTAAATCGGACCTGACCAGCGCCCCGTAGAATTACATTTATCCGCTTCTCCGGGAACAAGAACGAAAAAAATCAAGCAAACAGAAATCGAGAACTCTGTCGAATCCGCGGTTATAACCGGCCGAAACAAAAACGGAAACCACAATGGAACTTCCACGGAAACGAGTCGAGTTCTTCTAGATGGAGAGCCCAAAATTTTCAGATCTTTTAATTGCTCGAATTGATAAAAACACGATATGTCAGGCGTGTATTATCGCGTTAAACGTTCAGAAAAAATTTATTTAGAACGTAGGGTTGCCATTTTAACCCTGAATTTGGCTACGTGAAAATCTGGAAGTATTCAGCAGTCGAAATATTCGAATACACCACCATTAAAATGAATTTCTGAACGATTGTTAAAAGAGTCCGCTTTTTCGCGCAAACTGTCGCGCTTCATTTTGTTATCGCTCGCAGAACAACTGCATAAAGGAAGTTATTTATTTCACGTGTTTTCGACAATAATATCGCCAATTGTTTTTTCGCCGGGCAATTTTGGCACGGTCCTTTTTTTTATCCGGGGGGCCGATTCGAAAGAGCTTATTCGACGACCCGACAAAATGTGCTGAACGCGACAAATTGAAAACCACGTTTACGGGCAACGGGAAAAACCGGGCGAATCCGGGGGAGTAATTTGTATTTTCCTTGGTGCAAAAACGGAACTGTGCAGCTGGGCGTCTTCATCCCGCGTATAAACAAAGAATTTGGATTCTGTGCACCAGGTGCATCGTACATTTCTCGGATGAAGTATACGCTGCAATTGTTTGAGCGTTTTTGTATCGAGCCACTGTAAGAACTATAGCGCGCTCCCGGTGTGCCGGGGAACTAACGGATAGAGAATTCTGAAACGGGCAAGGAAAAATGTTAGAAGCGGAACTGTGTCACTATGGAGACATCTGCAAAACTACGGCGACGAGAATTCCGTGGAAAATCTACCTTTATACGAAAAATCTCTGCGCTTCTTTTAATCGCTTCATCATGCGGAACTGGTCTTTCAAACCTACGAAAAATATTTGTCCATTAGACCGCGGATGTCATGTCGTACTGTCTATTCATTACACATTTAAATAAAATTGAGATCAGCTGTAAAAAAGAATTTCATCTACCGGTTTGGTAAGAAAGAAATTTTAAGGCGAAATAAAACCGTGTTTTTAATTCGAGTTTTTATTTCACCGCGGAATTATGAAGCTACCAGAAAGATTGTAAAAGATTATTGAACAAAATGGAAAATATTATATTGATTAATATTCATTGCTTGAATAAAAGTTGGGTTTTATTTCACCTTAAAATCCAATAATTTGAAAATGTGATTTTCGAGAAATCTCGCCAGTGCAATTATCACAACCATCGTAAGCTTATTTCTCTGAAGAGGCTCTCGAGCACGTTGAATAGCGGTTAGGGCAAAGAGAAGAATGGGCTGTAACAATTAAAAGAATCGGCCGACCGAAAGTGCTCGTTGGGTTTCTGGTTAAAGGAATTCGTTTAATCCATTCCAAAGAAATCATGCAATCGCTGTCAGACCCATTTTCCGGGTAGAATGGAGCCCCGGGGCGACAAATTTGCTTAGATCTCGATCCCACTTATATTTAGAAGATCGTATTCCCGTCGGGTGGTCGCTAACACTGTGCGCTTTGTACGAAGTTAGCATAAGCAACCTACTTCTAGCGCACGGAAACGTATTGAGCAGCGGAGGCCTCGTCTCTCTTCTCTGTCCCTCCGCTCTCTTTGGCAAAATAGTCCCGGAGCGTTCCCAATTTCGCTTCGAGAGACGTTTAATGCGCTTTGTCACCGCGATTTATCGATCGTTTTACGAAAAATCCTATTCCTGGCGAGCAGAGCGCAAATCTGGTTCCTCGCTCGTTATTCAAGCACCTTCGTGAACGATTTTCGTGGGTCGAGACACACTTTTCCCACTGGCCACCAACCTATTGTTGTTCCTGGACGTTATTAGAGAATTAGAGAGCAGCAGACGCCGGATTACAGCGTGGCGGCGTACTGTTACGTGTTTCAATAGTGCGACAGGAGGAGACGAGATGTCAATGGGCCTTTCGAGACCTTAAGCTCGGCCTTCCGCCTTTCCTCGACGTCTTCCGGTTTAAAGGCCCCTGGCCCCTCTTGCTTCAACAATTGTCTCTCTCTCTCTTTCTCTTTCCTCATCTTCTGAATATACATAAAGTAAAAATATGAACCTCTCCGACCAATATCTTACACATATTCAATCACTTAAACAAACTCACTAGGGTCCGATAATTTATTCCACGCACACACAAGTTGACCCACTTCTTCATCCCCTATTTAGTAGAACAAAAGATTCCTCCCTTATTTTATAAAGTCGAAGGCTAGCGAATATTTTAGCGAAGCGACTTATTCATCGAATTCTATCGACGTGTCACGAGTCACGTCATGTAAGAAAACATCAGGTCCCGTAGCAATTTAGGGGATGCAGTTATGAGCGACAGAACGCCTTCGGCCGATCCTGGACCGTAGCACCGCACAGCAACGTTCGGACTCGCCGAGCTAATCGGCGATTACGTTTTACGACAAGTTCCTCATATTTTTACGAGCGTCGTTCCACGGCAGAAATATCCTACCGTTGTTGGCACGATCGCGCTACATAGTTGCGCCAAAGATTTTCCCCCGATCTGCTCGGTAAAATATTATTATCATTATTCGCCGTTACGGTTTTACGGACGTCGAGGTGTAAAAAGTAACAAGACCTTGTTACAGATATCACCGTTCCGCAAACCGAATCTCCGGGACATATTAAACACACCGAACGCGGGATTATACAGTAAACACGTTCTCTCGTTGTTCGCACTTTTTGTTAAAATGTTTTATCAAACGCAAAAAAAACAATCCAGCAGAAAAAAATCTTTATGCGAACTATAAATTTTGTAATTTGTACAAATCGTCTTGTTATTTCACGATATTGTGAAAAATATATGGAATTCATTTAGTGTTAATATATTAATGAAATTTTAGTATGATATAGAACTGAAAAAAATATTTGACACGTATATTTTTTTACAGCTGTCGACATTCACGTTAAGGGGATGAGAATAGTCCTCAAAATTGGGGTGAAAAATCCATTTGATTGAATTTTTGAAATCTAATTTGTGCCTCCTTGGATGGCGAATCTTCTAGTGTAAACTGATTTTTAAAAGAATAATTTATCTAAAAAAAATGTGTAAAATTAACTCTGCGTCCCCAGGCTCATGAATAATATAATAGCTACGATTCCCAATCAGATAGAAATACGCGCGCCCCGCCGTGTCGTCGCGCCGTCGCATAATTGCGAAATAAATCTCGCTTTTTGGCGTAGACGGTGAAAGCTGAGCACAAAGGGAAAGTGCAATGTCGTTTGTGCCCGAGCGTGACCGATTCCCCAGGCCCATGAAGGGATCGATCGTCACGCGACAAGAAGAGAGGAACACGATGCCTCCCTTATTAATGTCGTCACAGAGAAATTCGCTGGAATGCTCGCACGGTGTCTCGATCGATTCGTCACGGCGTCAGACTGCGATCCCATAAAAACCTAAGCGATAATGATATTCATATGTCGAAGGCAACACCGATGAATACCGATACAAGGAGAATCGTGAAATCGTGGAATCGAGTCAGTGGTCCCGCGGGTGGACCCTGCTAAACGTCCCTTCGTCCATTTGACAGGGTGTCCCTGTAGATCGCCGCCAAGGGACAGCGCACCCTTCTCCTCGATTCCTTTGACCGCGAGCTAATGAAATATCACGTATGCGAAATTGACAGCGGCGAAATAGACTGACGATAACGCGACCCCTATGCGTCCACGTATCGGCCCTCCTGGGACCTCGGCAAAGGACCAGTGGTATTTTCTTTCCGCGTCGTGATTTAGAGACTTCGGGAAACTCGAGGAGCCTTCCTGAACATGTACCAAGAATGAATTTGAATCATTGCATTTTCTCTAGCCAGAATATACGAGATCAATAACTGATTTGACTTGGAATTTTTTGAAGGTACAAAGCTACAAAGGTACAATCAATTTATTACAATTAATTTTAGAGATTAAAAAAAGTTGAAAGTTAGTTAGAATCCCTGATTTTTGGTTGCAGTGCCCCTTTGAGAATTTTCATTTCAGTTTTGTAGAATTCTTCATTCGATCAGCCACAAACTGCAATATGTTCATACATTTTTCCCTGTGAAATCTAAACACAATTTCATCAAAGTCTGTACACGCACTCTGGCGTGTAGAATAACAAATTGTGATTTTAAATTTCAACTCGTAAAAGGATGCACATTCGATTAGAGCGGCAGATAATGCTCGGTGGAACAATGCTGTGTTTGTTTAAATGGAATCTATTTGGTTGGCTGGTAGGATGAAATAAAAGTCGCTTCTCCCGGAGAAGGGAAAATAGTGGATTTTTCAGTTACGGGAAGAATTACTTTTGAAGAGCACTTTTGTATCCGGTGTCGTGCTGGTACTCTTTTCATAACGATATGGAATCCATCGCGATTTTCCCTTTTCAGTCGGCAGCCCTTCGACAAAAATTTTAATTTCAACCACTTTTTTCATCAGGCCAACGTTATCCCTGGTGAATTGAATAACGTAGTACATTCCAATTTGAAAGCCGGGAGTATCATCAGGCTGAGTTAAACGCGTGCGCGCGTGGATTCGTGGATTTTTCGTTTAAATATCTACAAATTTTTGCCGTCATCAAATATTTAAACTTGTAAAAATCTTTGCCTCTGCGTACACACATACACGCGCGCGATTCCAAGAGCGAGAGCGAGAGAGAGCGAGAGCGAGAGAGAGAGAGAGAGAGACAGACCAATACAGCTCAACAGCGTAGCGCAACTCGTTCGCTGATTGATATCGAAATTTCGGGCCCTTCCATTTCGAACCAAATGCACGGCAATAATTGAACCGCGTAATTACAAAATTAAAACCTATTTTATAACACAGCCTCGCTGCGATACGTCTGGTCATTAATTCTCTTATACGCGGTTCGTTTTCGAATGTACAGAAATTACATCGGCCCGCATCATTTCTGTACAAAATTAACAAAATTCGATCCCCCGCTCGTTTGTCACTCATGATCAAAGCACTGGAATCCTGCAAAGGCGAACATTCGTCGAGCATGTTCTACAGAAATATTCCTTCCACTGACTAAAAAATTCCACAATTTTAAATAACCATTAATATGTACAACGCTGGTGCTTTCAAGTCTGGGTCTGACCATGACCGTCCGTATCTACTTGTCGCGTGTGAACACTCAAAATCGATTATCTCGAGAGCGCATACTCTTTTGAAAAAATTTTATTCCACGTTTTGGAGGCAGTTTTTCACGCAGAATCAGATCCTCTTGGTAATATTTATCCAAATAATTAAATAAATGTGCTGCGAAGGAAAATGTCGATGAAAATGATACTTACGACTTCTGTGACTATTGAAAGTCATTAAAAGCGATAAAATCTTGAAGTTTAAGGGACCCCGTTATCGTGACAGAAAATTCTAGTTATTACAAGGGGTTGGAGGAAGTAAGAATAATTTTCGGACGTTCACCGCGGGGGTATCGATTGGACAATGTCGTATCTGAGTCCATGATTCTAATGACGGTGTGCACGTGTTGTTTTCCCAGCGAATCACGCGTGTGTTTCATTGTTATCAGCGCGAACGTAAATAGTATATCGACACCGGGCGTTCTCTGTGGGGGTCGTGGTGGAAACGGTGCGTTTCCGGTGGCCAATAATCGAGAACAAATTCGATTACGAAGGAAATCCGTGTTCGCGGAAGTGTAGACGCTCCGGCATTCTTTCCCCCCGTTTCTCATCGTTGATCGATGAGTTACAAATGGCGCAGGAGGGTTTTCCCTGATACGTCGTCGACCCCCTCCGATGGCACGGACGCGCGTGCGGGGTTGGTGTAACTCGCGCAATAAGAAGAACTTAATGACGTTGCAGCAGACGGGGAATTATCTGTCGGCCGCTTTGTTAGGGAAGGCCCCCAGGAGAATGGCTAGGGGTTGTCCACCCCTCTGCGCATCCTTCATTTCTCATCCTGTCCTTCTCTTTCGGCGAAGCATGCAAAGGATCGCGAGCAAAAATTCGTCAGTGTCGTCCGCAGGTCCACGTGGCTCTGGGGGCGCTTATAACGCCGCGATAACACGTGTATCGCAAATATTGTTTCGCGAACCCCGGACGTCCCGCGAAAAAGATACGCTTTGCTTTGTTCGGAGGAAATGCTCCGCATAAGCGAAAGCCTGGGAGGAACATTGTTTAGTACGATACAGAATAAAAGTCCCGCTCTAGAATTAATTTTCTTCATTTCCGGCGATCGTCACACGGTACATCGCGGTTATCAACCTGGGATAATACTTACAAATAAATAAAACTTCGGTTTTTAAAACGTGTCTATATTATTATATCTATTAAAACTATAAAAGATACGGAGAGGCATGGAAAAATTTATTTTTCAGGTTGGAAACCGCTGCTTTAGAGAAATATATCAATTTACGACACGGTCAGCTTGAAACCAAACGCTTCGCGGTATCAGGAGTAGTATTATTCGATGATTGGAAATGAAAAATTCAAGCTCTAATATTTAATCAGATTTAAAATTCATTGTTCGGATAAAACGTTTCAGCTAACCGACGTATGGAAGGAAAAAATTGTTTTGCACCGATCAGCGAATGGACATGAAAATTCTGGGGCCAATATACCACGGTATTTGAACTTGTATTATTCAAATAGAAGTTTTCGAATAAACGAAGAACCAAGTGAAGTGGAAAAAAAAGCGAAGGGTGATAAACGTATTATTTTATACTGCGCAGAGATGGAATGAACAAAAATAAAGAAGAATGGTGGTGCGAATATGATTAGCAGATTCGCGAGTTGAATGACACCTATTAAATTTAGCGTTAACGAGCAATATCGCAGAAAGTGGATTATAATGGAGCGATGCAAACACGGGGCGGAGAATAAAAATTATTTATGATTCGGCTCGAAGTACAGCGTCGTTGCTGGGCGCGAGAAGCTTTCAAAATGATAAAGAAAAAAGGAGGCGACACGAGTAAGTCGCGGCTACTAATCAGCCTCGTTTGCATGATACATTTTTGCGTAGAAATTAGAGGATAGGAAACGCGAACAGAAGCGCGGACGAAATCGTGAAAATTCTCGGGACGCCGTGGATGGAAATGAGAGGGTGGGAAAGCAGCGAACAAAAAATCCTGGGGAGCGAGGACGGGGGAAAATAAAAGAGAGAAAGAGGGAGAGCCGAGAGGAGAGGAAAAACGAGGAGGTTCGATGATTGATGGATACTGGCCGATTGAAAACCGCGCCGACTGTCTGCCCGCACGACTAAATTTCGCGTTTAAATTCGCGTGACGGAAAGTTTGCGTTGCCAGGTCCGTTTGCGCCATCGTTTCGTTACCGGTTCATTTTCCGCGATGTTGCAACAATGCCTCGGATTTAGCGCAACAATCGAAGAATACTGCATTGTACGTTGTTTACTCGGCATTGGTGAAACCGCACCGGTCAAAGGAAGCAATCATCGAAATTAGAAATCATACCATGTGAAACAGAGATCACATTTCGGAGAAACCTAAGAAAAATTTACATGGATAGATTCGATTCGGTTCGTTCACGATGGCTAACGAGAATTGGCTGTGCGAGAACGAGGCACAGGAACGGAGCGTTGTTAATTACTGTTAACGAATCGAAATTTCGATGAATTTCCATTTCAGCAATCAGCGCGTCGATCGACGGCTTCGATGCGTTGTTTTATTATGGAAACATTATTCCCACTTTGATCGAAATCGTACGACGACTCGAATTAGAATTAATGAGCAGAAATATGCGTCCCTTACTTCCGACGACATTTCTCGAATATGTTAATTAATGTTAATCTACGAGTGACACGTGGGGCATATTTCAGAGCGGACCTTATATGATTTAATTATATATTAAACTGCCGGAGCATCGCCTGTGCGATGTGAAAATAAATATTTTCCTGCGAACGTCATGAATTTGTGTCTGGGGAAGCTGATAGATCAGTTTTCGTAAACAAATTGATTTAGAGCGAATGCTGCTCGAAAAACTGATTAAAAAAATTAAATAGTTTGTTTGATACGAGGCTAAGTTTTTTTTAGGAAAATCGTATAATGTACAAGTAGAGTAGGTTCTGTCTGCGTCTGACCACTACAGTCCTTATCTACTTACAGCATGAGAAAATAAATTCCTATTTCGCTGCGGTTTGTTGCAATTCAGGTTGAAAATTTTTCAGGTAGAAAATCACTCTGACCTCTAATTTGATCCTCGGAAGACTCATCCGCGCGGAATGGAATCCATAAGGGAGCAGGAAGGCATCCGAGTAAGGCTCCGAAGTTGGAGTATAAATTCAAGAGGTTTCCGCGTAATTAAGAGGGAAGAACGGGCGAGTGTAGCAACTTTCGTAAGGCTGATTGGCTCTTCAGTATTCGAGTCACACGTGTTCCCCACAGTGCAGGCCCCGAAGGGTCCCCAGGGTGCTGATCGGACGCTTGTATCGAGCCGGAGGACGATTTTCGAAGTTGGTGGGGAAAGTTTCGGCTGCTCGACGTTGTCTCGATTGCCAGCACACGAACCGAGGAAGGCCGGGGATAAAGTGAAAGACAGTGAGAGAAAACAGGAGGGGGAGGTAGGAACAAGCGTAGTGGGAATAACGGATGGTGGTTGTGCGATGAGGGTTGTGTTTGCGGCATGGCGCTTGTAATTAGTGCTACTGGGCCACCTTGGATCGTTCGTTCAAGGGTTTTCGCCGCGGGCGATGCGGATATAGCTCGAGTGGACTGGAGCGACGATATTTCTATGTATCGGCCGCGTTCTGACCCAAATAAAATGTCGGCGGACCACCTAAATATTTACCTGCTCGGCCCGACAATACGCTGTCATGCGGCAAAATTGACAAGCCCGATTGCACGGTTCCGTGACGTTCGATTGACAGTCTGTCTGAATATTCGCGCACCGCGACTGGATACGTTGCCGTTTCGAAGGAACGGATTAGCAAGTATTAGGGACTACTGTGGGCAATGCGTTTTCTTCGTGATGGTAGTTATTTTCATAGGGTCCCATGGAAATCACCGACACAGTTTTTCCCGAGACACTTTTCACCGGCAACGTTTCACCGACTCCAGATTTGACCGACAACGAATATAATCGACAACGCCTTTAACCGACAGCGGATTTGACCGACAACAAATTTGACCGATAACGGATTTAACCGACATCGATTTTAGATTCGTTGCTGATTAAATCTGGAGTCGGCGAAATGTTGCCGGTGGAAACTGTGTCGGGGAAATCTGTGTCGGTGATTTCCATGGGACCCATTTTCATAAAGCTGCGATAATTACAACGCTGTCGAGTAATGCAAATTACGCCTCGTCAACGTAAGAATAGGACTGTTCGAGTACTCCGAGGCTGGGGAATCGAATAAAACGTGAGAAAATAATCTGATAGCTCGATATTACACAGTTTCGCGATAAAGCGAAATTAGCCCGAGCCTCGATTTTTGACCGGCGGTCAGCAAAATTGCAACGCGGTCGGCGATACCGCAGCGATAGCGGAGGCCACGGACGACACAATGATAATAATGATCTGGGCGGAGGATCGCGAAAAGGTAGCGGGACAGCAGCGCGTCGTGCAATTTCGGATTCCATACTTCCGCTTTGTCGTCGTTCCATGGGCAGGAACGTTCAAAAAGCTCGTTGGTTTTTTCAGGGCAGAGCAGCGAGGATTCGCGCATTGAAGTTGGGATTGGTAGAGATGGTCGTATCGTCGCCGATTCCGAAGGGTTGTCTGCGGAGAGAGGATGTGTACGTGTGTGTGTGTGTGTATGTGGGTTGAAACGGACGCGGTGAAACGGACAGCGTAGCCGGGCACAAGAACGAAAACATTGCACTCTCTCGGCCAACAAGCCGGGCTTCGTTGTAATTAGTTTCTGTAGAGCAAGAGTTGAGCCAGCTCAGCGTTGCAGACGGGAGAACACAGAGGCTGGGCTCGCGCGAGCGTGCGCGCGCGTGCACACCAGAGTGTCGTCGATCGTGGAACACGTACGCTGTCCTAGCACGTACACTGTCCTACACGTACAGAGACAGAGTCGAGCAAACAGAGAAAGACGACGAGGAACGCACACCAGCAACGAACGACGGCACCAGCAGCCAGCCAGCCAGCCAGCCACCGCTGTCTGGCTTGCGCTATTGCGGCTACGTTGATGGCGGAGAAGCAAATAGGACGCAATAAACATGGCACTACATCATCCGCGAGCAACCCTTTATCCGTGGAGGATCAGCCGCCTGGCCCAGCATTCGAATCCACCCCTCCGCACCCTGCGGATAGTTGGTTAGGTAGCGCGGGAATTACCGTCAACCTCTCTCTCTTTCTCTTTTTCCTCCGTCTCTCTCTTTCTTTCTCTCGTTTCGTGTCTATCTATCCCGTCTGTCTGTCTGTCTGTCTGTCTGTCTGTTTGTCTGTTTGTCCAATGCATGCGCATTTTCTCTGTGGCGTCGCGAGAGCTCCAGAAAAAATGAGCACGACACTGAGAGAGGAAGAGAGAACCGCAGCGAAATTGATTAGTTACTAGTGCACTCGTTAGCGAACCTTCGCGGAAGTTATAAGTGGACTTTGCGTTCCGCGTGCTCGCGAATCGCGAATGCAAGCGATATGCCCCGGGAAATAATGGACGCGCTTTGTTGTGCCCGGGAACCAGCTATGTATGTATGTCGCAAGATAAAAGTACGTACAGCGCCCCAGGAACTACGGATCAACGATTATCTAGCTACTTGACTATGTTTTTTTTGTTTGTTATTATCACAAAACGAATGTGCTCGGGAAGGGGCTCTTCGAAAAATTGATAGATAAGTAGTATGATTATTATGCAGCTCCTCGAGGCCTCGATCTACGATTCCAGATCAAAGTCATCGAACAGCAGAATAAGTCCGATAAGACCCTCCGATAGACCCTCATAACATATCACCAGGCCCAAGTCCACAACTGACTCAACACCCAATACTTTGAACCATGTGAAACGTCCCAAAACCTTTGTACCCCAAATAAGATTATCCGTTAGCATACAAGACCCCAAAAATCCTCATCGAGTTTAGTCGACTGTTACCTCTGCTACGGCACGTTACGCATATTCAACCTTTGAATAAAGTCATTTTGTGTTCCTGAAACGTCTAAGTAGTGATTAGCGAAAGTGAAATAGGTCGATCTTCAAGAAGTCTCCGATTTCACCGTAACAACATCGCACCGTGGTCCCAAAGCCCGAAAACGTGGCCAAAACCTCAAGACGATCCTGGATTAAATTGAAAATTTGTGATGTTATGTTTTCAAGGTCCCTGATTACGAATCTGAACTTATACTTATTATAATAAGAATAAGTATAAATTACGCCGATGTATGGGCGTAACTCGATCCCAATTGTCCGTCGGGATGCACCTCTTTTTTCGCAAGTGGAGCGACCGGCGTTTGAATCGCGACCAGCTGGACCGACACAAGTCGAGCACTGTGCGCCGCTCTTTCGTATGACTGCAAAGAAAGCCTCGCCGCAGAAAGAAGAGGGAAAAAAGCGAAGACGGGGGCGGAGCACACGCGCGGGAACGCGTGTCAACGGTCCGTGTCCCCCCTTACAATGCCGTCGATTGTTTATCTCGAGATCGCAGCAGGCAATGAAAGCTCGCTCTCCATGCCTCGCCTCGCCTCGTCTCGACTCGTATCGTCTCCCGAATATGTATGTATAATACGTATGGAGTACGTCGTCCCCGGAGAGTCGGGATCAAGCGGCATCATTGTCTTGACGACTTGACGTCGAAAGACACTTCGCAGAAGAGGTCGAAGATCGATCGTTGTCTGCTGCACGGCTTACCGTCCGTTATCCGTTCTACCAGTTACGTGATTCCACGAGCCCTTCGACCTTCAGTCCGATTCTACTTCTACACCTCGAGTAGCCTACCAAGTTAGCTACCGCTCCCCACCGCTGCCACAGTGGGACAAAAAAAATCATATTCGAAAACAGATATGTATATCTTCTATACATTCATATAGAAATTAAATTTATAAAAATAGAAAATCGAAAATAACAAGAGAATTGTAAAATTGCGATCGCCAACGAATTGGAAGAAGAAGACAGATCGGAACGAATTATTGATTATAATAAATACGACTTCCCCAAACAGTTCGGGTCGTAACATTATTAAATTATACATTTATTTGTATTACAACGTTTTATGAGGACAATTGCACGAGTAGACGTTTCGATATCTATAGAAAAATTAGTTTATGAAATTTCGTGGGCGATTAAATATGCTAGTGTATCGAACAATTAATTAGAATCGAGTTTGAATTGAAGTTGAAAATAAACTACTGCGGGTCACGGGTAGAAATCGTGGACTTTCGCGCTTTTACTAATTAATATTTTGCGCGAAGGGATGCTTTCACGTCTGCCAGCATAATTCGCGACTTTATTGCGACAAGGGTCGCTCGGAATCTCTCTCGGTCTCCGACTATTGCAAGACAGAGCCGGTGATTTTGTTTCGACGTCCCGCGTCATTTACTGCTCGGCGAATGACTCCGGGAAAATCTCTTCGTGGTAATCGTCGCGGGAGGCAGGCTAATTATAACACATAAGACAATTAAGTGAGCATTGTCGTCGGTTAATTAAGAGATGACTTCAACTTACTGGAGCCAGCGAGATTAATTAAACTGAATTGCTGCACGGGTGTAAGACTCGAGATCTCGATTTGATTCGTCCCTCAACTTTCCGAGTTTACCCTGCCGGGAGCTGTTCCTTAAAAACGGGGATAACTCGCGCGCTGTTGCGTCGAGCACCCCGCTTCCATTATTGTCTTTCATTAAGCCGTAGCTGCTTTCGTCGAGCGTCGAGTCAAACAAATTGTTCGCTGCGATTTACACGAATTTAATCACTCTCATTGAAAGAATTTCCAATTGTTGGGTCTCTGTGAATTAAAAAATGAAATAAGAAAGACTTAAACTGCCGGTGGTAAATAAAATGATCAACAATTTAAAGGACCCTCCGCGACCGTCTTTAATGGCGCCGATGACCCAGAAATCGTCTCGAGATAAAATTTTAATTGCCTCTCACATTAAAACTCGATTAAGATTTTCCCAAGGCTTTTTATCCTACGATCTCGATCTCCTCGGAGCAACATCTTCGCGAACAAGTTCGCTATCAATCTTACAGCACCTCTGTCCTTCCGTCCTCGTCGATTTTTCATCGACGAACGCGACGGCGGCGTACACTTCCGGTTCGTGAAAAACTGTCGCCCACTGTTTTCAATTTTTTTACAGGGCTTGTTCCTCTCTGGAGCTGTAACTACGCGAAGGGAAGTCGGGGGTCGGCGGTGATTAATTATTCCTTTAATGAAAGGAAGAATTAGGCCGGTAGAAAAGAAAAACCGTCTACAACAACATTCCCCGGCATTGTCTCATGCTCGTTTCTCCGCTTGCCACTCGGAGCGACACGACACGACGCCGAGGTATTTTTGCACCTACGGCATGAAAGACGAGGCTGGTCGGAATGATTAATGACCGAGTCGAGTTTTGATTGTGCCAGGCTCGGAGGGTGGCCCGTCATGCAATTAGAAGATGAATCATTTGTATCCCGAAATCGCGGTAATCCATCGAGAGGATCGGCTAGAGATACCGGGTGAAATCGAGATTCCGAAAGAGTTATGAATAATTGTCGCCCATCACCTAATTTCATCCGGATAGGTGGATAGGTGTACAGGAAGTCCCCGACTTACGCGGTTAATTCGTTCCAAAAAGATAATATAGGAGAATAAAAAGAATCAGAAAGAGTTATAAATGATTTTATGCAATTTAAAACAATAATAAAATTAAAAGAAAGTTGATATATTAATTTAAATTTATTAAAATCGTTTAAGAGAATAAGTAATCGTAATATATCATTTGCTTTTTTCCTATTGATGTCTACGATTGTTATTTTGCATAAAGATCCGCAATGTATTCGTGAGATACGCGGGTACTCGGGTAATTTTTGTGTACCAGGGAATCTCACGGGTAACCCGGGTACCCGGGCATCTCATGAGTCACATCTCTAAAGCAAAGTAGACGAATGCATTTTTACTGCTGCCAGGTGTCTCGTTACACAATCGATTAAGGGTCTGACACGTGTATACTTGATAGAGAGCTTAACGAGCAGCCTACTAACCCATTTAAGCAACGTCGCGTTTAAGTAGACAAGCATTTATGAACCGAATGATTCAGTAGTCGATCAGACGAGGAAAGAGTGTTGGAATAATTCAGCGGTGCCAGGAAAAGAGGAACGGTAATGCTAGATTTGCTGGAAAATAATAATAACTTTTCTAAATAAAATATCGTCCGCTCGTCTCTGTGTGCAGCATTTATTCATTGCAACAACGTACACTGTCTTGTGATAGAGATAAGTCTGTGGAAGTACGTGAAATTGAAGTATCCAGAAAACAAAATAACAGAGGGAACATTTATTGATAGAGGTAGAAATACATTCTCATGAGAGACCGAGTCTCGAGAGGATAAGTCGTAGTAGAATTTATTGCAGTGAAATAGACAACAATATACTTTAGCGAAAATTTTCGTTGATCCTGCTGCGATCGTGGAAGAGAATCGAAAAAGTTGGATGTGCGGGGAGGAGATTGAACCACTCCCCGATCATCTTGTTTACACGGAGTTATTAATAATTTCCGAAGAGATGTACACGAAGTGTATAAATTGATACCTTCACGAGATTAATTAATCGCTTTGATGGGGAGACGCGGAGAAAGCGGCCATTTAAGCATCCAGCCATTAAAGCGAGCCATTACGCGTCGTAGAGCGTAGGATCCATTTCGCGGAAGATTAGATCATTCGTACTGGAACGTTTAGAGTTCGATAGAACTATGTAGATGGCGGAGACAACGAAAATTGCTGCGTGTCGTTTTCAAGGGGATTATATTTACGCTGTTATTTGAATATTATCGACAGGGTAATATCAGCTGTTCGTCGCGCTATAATCAATGCCCATTGTGTCCGCGTTATTTCCCTATCACTTAATCTAGCTATTTACCTGGCGGAATAGGTGGATGGTTGGTTGTTCTGTTCTGTTCTATTCTGCTATGTTCTATCGTGCTGCTTGGCTTCGGCCAGTATCGATTCGAGCGACCCCATCGAAACGTAATGACTGTAACGAACATTTGTGTCAAGTGGTTCCGGTTATCGCTGATAAGTAATCACACTTCCGACCGTGGCATCGTATGGAAACAAAATGGAGCGGGCTGACAGCGTAGAAAATGACGGTGGGCGATAATTCGCAATAATGCTCCATCTCGATCGAACACGGGGCTCTCCACCGTCACCGAAACGTTAATTCGACGATTTTTCGAACGTATTATACCTCGAACGATCGCTTTCCTCCGTGTTGCTATTCTATTTCGAAGAATTGTCAATAAACGAATCAAACGAGTTCAGGGTCACGAGACCCTTCGAAACGACACGTTCTAATATTTACGATTTTTTTTGTTAGGTACAGAGTAAATATTCGATCTATAAAAAATGGGATCTACGCGATCTAATAGAAACGAATAAACCCGAATTTTACTGTTGGTCGAACGCGATATATTCGGGGTAGAAATACTTTGAGTATCCGTGGTTCGAATGGTCCGGTTCGAAAACAGTTTTAAAGGTTTTACGGACACAGTTATCACACAGTAGCGGCGAAACAAAATCGAGTACGCGCACCGCCCTCGAAACTAGATCCCAAACAGCAAAGGGGAAATCTTCCGGAGTTACTTTCGGTACAAACGGCGCGGCGGCGTCGGGTTGCACTTCGAAAATCTGCTACAAGTGCGAGCAATCGTTGGGAGCTGGTAAAAGAGCGGCCCGCGGTACGTGTAGCGCGATCCATCACGCGTTAAACGCAGCTGTGCCCGCCGATTTTCATCGTCTGCGCACCTGCTGCTCTGCCGCTGCGTGTTTTTGCAAATATTTCGCTGGCACGGCGCGTCTCGACCTTCGGAAAAATAGCGCAATATTTTCGAAATCGCGGCCCGCCATTTATTCGGGGCGCGGCCAGCCGCGATTAATGGAACACGCGCACGTCAAATATTTCGAACACGAAATTACGTTGGAACCGGATTATTTCCTAGACTGCACAGGATGGCGAACATTATAGATTTGTGTGTTTCCCGAATACTTGGCGTGCACTGAGAATTATGCGAAATATATAATTAATTGGCAGGGCTAATATGGTTGAGCAGAGTAGATTGGTGTTTTCGAGAGATAACGAAGGAGGGAAACAAACGATTTCTTTGTCCGATTGATGATCAAGAGGTCGGGAAGTCTAGTAGCAAGATTGGTAGCCCTTAATGGTATCGTCCGTCCGTAATCACGGCCATTAAGGTCGACAAGATGGTGTCAGAGTCCATCCTACACGTACAAGGTACACACGCACACACCGGGAGCGAGTCGATGCCTAAAGCAATCGATATTTCGAGGCCAGTAAAGGTGAAAGGGGTAGGTGTGAAACGGTTGATGAGAGGGTGAAGGTTTTCCACGGATAATAGGGGCAGTCGACTTGATCCGTGATGGGAAGAGAGCGGATCAAATAACTCAAAACACCAGCCTGACACCGCTATCGATGTTTCCCTAGTTCACATTATTCTTGCCTATTTTCGCGACTATTAACCCGATCGGGCGTCGAGCGTGTTCCAAAATTCGGCTACTGGAATTTCAATGCCCATTAACCGGGAAACGATATAACTAATAAGACGACTAAACACATTCTTACAATTTTAACTACCTTTAGAGAATTTTAAGGAAAAAGCAAGCACTATCAAGCAATCAAGAGATTATCAGTGGCGTGATGAATCTTGACTTCCCAGTGTCTGTTTCGTTAAACATTGCTTAAATAAATCTGCAGAAACGCGTATATCCTTGAAAAGTGTTAATTTACAGAAAAGTAAACGAGATAAGGGAAGAACGATTCGGGGAAATTAAGCGGGAATTTCGGGGCTCGGCTCTTGAAACGAGAGAATGTCAGCAGGGTCAGCAATATTTCTGCGAGGAGCGAACGGTATTTTAATACTGGGACGGTAATCTATGACGAAGCTATTAATTAGAGCAGAGGATGTGATGAGACGGAGGGATCGACGAGCAGCAAATTCATCTCCTTGCTCAAGAGTAACCAACGTGGTCGAGAGGGGTTGCAGAGTGGAAGCCAGGTCCTAGGATCCCTTAGCGTCGTTTCCGCCAACCCACTGCCACGAACCCAGCACCACCATCCTTTCTCGTTCCAACCAATCTCCTTTCCTGATACTCCGCGTTCGGCAGCGTATATTGAAATATAATTAGGGTCGGTTTAATAAGCGCCGGTCTGCGGTATTCTCTCGACTCTTGAGAAGGTAAGCTTTCGCCTTGTTAACCGGTGCGTTTCCTCCTCTTTCTCGTAGGAGGGATCGAGGAATACCTCGCCCCCGCGATCACTGTTATTGCTTCTCAACCCACTTCAAAAATATTCCAATAGAGAACTTTCCGAAATCACGATTCCGCAAAGTCCCGTCTTCGCGTTACCGTCTCACAGTGATACGATCGAGCCCGCTAGCTGGACGAAACCCAAAAAAGAAGAATCACTGCTGTTTTTACGTGTTCCTTACCCTATAATAAAATATACCTCCACCCGCAACTCATTGCCACCCAACGTCGTATTTCTTCGTCATCGTTCGACTGGAGCAAAGAAATTTCAGGTGTCGGAGGCGGCAGGATTTCGCAATTTCCCCAGAGACGCAGCCGTTTCGCCGCAATTAATCGTCAGAACGGAAATCGCCGGCCGCTGTCGGCAGACGATGTGCAGCTGTAACCGTTTGCTGTACGGTCTGCTTAGCCCGATACGCCGGAAGGTTACGACCTACGGCAACGGGTTGCTCTGCATAAACGGGTTCCCGTGTAACAAAACGCGAGAAAGAGAAACGTTGAAAACTACCGTGTCGAGGGGCAGGGAGACGACCATCCTCTCTCTCTCTCTCGTTGGAAAGAGTAAAGTTCGGGGCTGAGATGTCGAGTAAATCGCTGTCACGCAGCCGCCGCCACCCTCACGGCCGAACTGTCTCGCGACGTTCGCTCGGCTTGCGCCCTTTCAAGCCCTTCCGCTCTCGAAAAATTCATAGTTTCGCGAACCCGACAGCTGACGCGATTTATAAACATCAAGCACGCCTGGCTCTAATATACCAGACATCTTTAATTGCTCAGATGTGCACTCCTTTCTCATTAATTTGGTTAAATTGCGGTCCTCCTGTAAGTCACCCTAGAATTCAAATGTTTCTGCAAGAAGATTGAGAATCAAAATTGAAAAAGGAAGCGATTGAAGCGTGCCAGAGATATCCCGTAAATAATTTTCCCTGGAATCTGTAAACTCGCGAATATTTTCGCGATTGGAAGAAGGACGTTCTGGAAAATCACGGCTTCAACAGGGTTGATTATCAGAAAAATCTGCGGCGGAGATCATCTTCGTCAGGCCGTTGTGTACAAGGCGAGAGCTAGAAGTAGGAAGAGAGAGGGAGAGAGAGAGATCGTTTGGTCCGGGGGCAGAGGTGCGAGGTGAGAGGATTTTCCGTGAGGCGCCGTCAGAATCGTCTATATATTTTCGAGCAATTAGTGTCACGATCTTTTTCTACCGTGCGCTTAACTTTGACATGCTCTGTCACTCCGAGCCCCGGTACCCTTCAATCCCAGTTGTCTGCTATTCGGATGCGAGTAATTACGCGTCACTCATGGCTCTTACGTTCGACGAGCGTGCTGGCGAAGTTTCCTCGCTCGAACACGAGCTTCAACGGGCTCGACGAAACTTCTGTCGCTGGAACGTAGGGGGCGTACGCCAGATCTAAAACCTCCTCCCGTGAACAACCCCCCTCAATTTTCGCTCGCGATCGCGTTTAACGCCTTCGAGTCGGCCCGGTTTTCAGATTTACATTGATTCCCGGGATTGTCGCCTACTCGAGGGGAAATTATCGCCGTTCCGCTTTCAATTTCCCTCCCGAGATTGTTTTCACCAAAAAGCTACTTAATAGTTCAACAACTTGCCGCCGGAACTTACACGAATGAATAAATTGTGCGGTACAGTGAGGGTTCGAACCTTAGACTACATATATTGATAGCGTTTCAAGATTACTTCATCCACCAGATGCCGCATGTGGGCAAAGTGGTACGGTCTGTTAAAATATTTTAATTTTAATTGTAACACGAGCTCATATTTATTCCACGTCTTCGGATCGATAAAAATACATCTTCAAACTCGCGTCGAATAAATACGTAACACGGTTATGGATCGTATAATTTCATGCAAATCAGCTATTTTTGTAAACAAAGGAAACAGGGATATGTAAAGAGTTCGCCTCACTCCGTGCGTGCAGCAAACCGTTTAACGAATCAACCACAATTAATGTTCCCTTTTACCGATTTACGTAGCTGATACTAATCGACTAATTACGGTGTTGCTCTGGATTTATACGTCTCCGTAATGAAGGGTTCCTTGTGAAATATTTCACTTTTCTTGCATGCTTCGATCACTATCGGGGTCGAATCGACAGTTTTATGTATTCCGAAATTGTGCCGTCATGAAAATAAATTTTTATGGAATTTTCGAAGAGGCCTCGAGTAAATACGGTATCGCACAATCGGTAAAACAATTGAATTCACGGGACGTGGAAGGTTTAAGGGAGCTATGATTCGAGGAAATTTTCAACTCCGGTATAATTATCAAAATTGCTCCGATTTTCCGGTACTTTTCGACGCGTTAATATTTCATGGGGGGGAACAACCGGGAGCACAAAGGGCCGTTTGATTATTTCGGGAAAGGGCTCAGGCCGTAGGAAAAGGCGACAAAAAGCGTGATGATGGTCGGGGATTGATTCAACCGAAAAACCGTGGACGAATAGCTCGCGGGCTCGCTACCGTGACGGATAATACGAGTGCCTATATTACACTAATTAACACCAATGATACGCGCGAAACGCGTATCAACGGCCGTAACGTTAACGCATTAAATCGACCATTTCCGGTTGATTAATCGACGATTGATTACCCTGCGCAGAGTAGATGCGTAATAAACTGATTTGGCTCTCTCTCTCTCTCTCTCTCTCTCTCCGCCATCGATATATGCGCGGAAACCGAACACCCACGAGTGTACATACATACGTGTGCCACAGGCGAGGTTCCCTGCGCGTGCAAAACAGCCAGCTCAGAATCGCGAGTGGACTATCGCGAAATTATCTCGCGACTCGCTCTAGAGACGGGCGGCGTTTAATTAAACGCTGTGATTCGCTCATGACTCAAATAATACGCGGCCTATTTGCGGCGCGGACAAGTCGCGGGGTCGATGAACATCTTTGTCTCGCGGATATCGACGGAAAAATCGCATAATATGCTCAACTTATTTATACATCTTCAGATTCCTATAATTATTTATACATCTTCATTTGGAAAATTTTACAGCAAACAACAGGGTGCAAGCAATTTTTCAGATGTTACTTACTCCGTTGTGAGAGATCGTGTTGTTTGACAGTCACTTACCTGTAACAGAAAGAGGGTACATTCGTTAGTGGGTTTGTAAATAATTTATAATGAAAGAATAATATATGGAAGAATTATGAGTTCTGAATACACTGAATTCTCATTGGGAAAAAAATAATGCGGAAAATCGTGTACCTGTTGTACATAGGTACATTTATTCTGTTCGTGTGTTGTTCAGCGTTTGAGGAAATAATTTTTGGGGCTCGGAGGTTGGAATTAGCAATTTGATCGAATATTATCCTGTCACCGGTAGCGGTGGTCTCGCGTCGAACCGGGCTCACGAGTGCATTTAAGAATGGTCCGGCGGTTTTGGAAAAATCGTGTTTGCGCGATTTTAATCATTCGGATCACTCGAATAAAGCGCGGCACATCAATCAAGGAAACGTCGCGTCACCAATCCGCGCAGACGTTCAAGCCGATTTTCTATTTTCACGCTTCTTAATCGACCGATAACGATGTCCATGTCAGTTTCTAGACAGACATTTCGTGGACAGATCCACGGCACACGAATAATCTCGACGAGCAAAATGTGCGCGTGATATCAACGCCAACGGATGGCACCTCTGATAAGTAGGCAACGGTCGCTGCCTGGCGCTTTCATTTGCACGTTAATTAAAAATATATTTTATTTGCTCTCCCTCCGGTGACAATTTTCTCTCTCTCTCTCACACACACACGCGCGCGCGCACACACACACTCACTCTCTTTTTTTCTCTATTTCAGATTCACCGGTTGAACCCTCCGGGTTTTTTAAATTATTATTTATACCGTTTCGCGTCGAGCCGACAGCGGTTAATTTATGCGTCGAATGTCTTTCGAACTCTGATAAAAATATTTCTCTTGGATTACGTGGATTATCTCCATTGAAATGAGCGCGAAAAATTGAAAACCGGACACGTGACGAATACGCTTATCACTCTCTCTGTTGCAACGCTAAACGCGGTTGCATCTAATTATAATTATTCATCACTCTCCTCTCGAGTCATCTCCAGATTTAAATGTCGCGGTACTCTTTTCTTTGGAAAGATCCAAACTGTGCCAAGAGAATCCGTAATTGACATAATAACGGGGAGGGAGAATTTTTCAGGGATAGCGGAATATTTTTAGATTGCTTCAGATTTCTGTCGGAATCGCTGATGCCACGCTCGCTTAAAAGATTGAAACGGGTATTGCTTCGGTGTATAGCTCCTATAGGAGCCAGCGTAAAAGTTGCGTCTATAGAACGTTGCATTATTAGATAGTCGCGACAGGAATAGTCTTTCTCCTTTCATCTGCAGACGGGTTCGTTGCAGACCCTTTGGATACCGAGAGTCAATTATTCAACGAACACTACATATACTCTGGCTTCGCACCACGGAATTCATACATTTATAGATCACAATATCATATTTTCAATTACCGTATACTTTTTATTGACTCTAAATCCTATTTTTCTTATTTTTCGATGAAACTTGCCGAGAGCTTGTAGTCAACAGTATACACTTTCAGACGTACGTAGTAACGTTTTAATCAAACATTTTTTCCTGCAAATAAAAGTTGTTGAAGTGGCTGCATAAATCTCCTGATGCTAAAAGATGGTTCAAGAAGTGGACTTCAGCAATGTCAAATGATTCTCTGTGTCTTAGAATTTCGAATGCAAAGTGGGCTGAAACTTTTCACCGTCGCGTCGGTAAATCAGTCTACAGCACGCTCAATGAAGGACACGGGTACGTGACCGTGGTGGGACGCGTTCCGTCTATGGTTAGCTTAATTAGAGCAGCGGAATGTCGGTCTTCGCGTAGGTCCGTCGCTAAATAGAAGCAAAGGAGGTCGATATACGGCGGTAGGATGGGTCTCTGGGAGACGGTATGGGACGATTATTCGGACAAAAGAAAGCGGAGCCATCTGCGTTGCGGAGGGAACGCCGATGAACGTTGCGGTTTCTTCTATCCGCGAATAGCAGCCGAAGGTGCGCGTTGCATCGCGGCGTGTCCCGAGAACGATTTACGACGTCCTCGAGGTCGGGGAAAGAAACCGTACGATGAGACTACAAGGGATACATCGTGGCCCGGCAGCAACCAAGATGAAAGGAACCGTGCGCGCGTACCGCTAACGGGAAAAATAAAATGATGACATACGACGAAACGTAGCGAACAAGCTACTCCGGCTATTAATAGGCCAGTCGTTTCGCGATATGTTACCAACAGCGATATTCGCCGGACTCCTTCCAGCAGGCGCCATTTTATTGTCCGATATTTTTGACAACGTGTTCCGCTGTTCCGTCGGCCCTTTTGACACGCGCTCCCTCGACAAACCACTTCAAACCAACCCGCGGGATCCTGCAAACCCTCTCTTTTATTCTTGTTCGCCATATTTTTATTCTTTTTCTCTGAACTTCTTCGCCTGTCTTTCTCGCGCGTTCCGACTTCTGTTCGCCGCGATAAACACGCCATCTTTATTCCATGTTGACATTGAAAATGTCCGAGTACACTGAAATATTTATTTGACAGCTCGATATATTTTTAAAAGTACCAATTGAATTTTATTTGCGGTTCATATTACAATATCAGCGCTATCGGATATATTTATTTAATCATTTACCACGAAAGCATCTTTATAATTCTAATGTCTGTGACATAAAAAATCTGGAACCAGTGATCGATGGGTGGTGACAGGTTTAGTGTTAAGAACATTGCTGACTATTTTCTAAGCGCACGCGACAAAGGTGCAGATACGGAATATTTGTTCCCCCGATGATAAAAACGGCTGATTTGCGTTATTAAGTAAAAAGCACGGAATGAATTTCACGGTATATCTTGAGCGAGAGAAAACAATGGGCCGCGCGCGCGGCAGCATCGCCTATTCGGCCAATAAATTAGCGAGAAAAATATGTTGTACACGGTCGGAGCATCCTAGTAGATTTTATACTAATTAAACGTGAACCTTGGTCGGGTGCAGCGGTGTTCTACGAGCCGAGATAATTTACAATATACCGGCGTATAACTACGTTTTTGTCGAAGCTCCATTTACTGCTATATGCAGGATGATAAATAATGGCGTCCGTGATAATGAGCATCCCTCCATTGGCTACAGATAATACGCGGAGCGCGTGTGTGCGCGCGCGAAGAGGAATATACACGCGGGGTTATTGATTTTAATTGGCTGCAAGATTTAAAATGTGTAACCGTGGCCGCGCCGTTCCTGTGTAGCATGCGGTGAAGAGGAGTAATGTTGATACAGCGATATTTTTTCAGGGGAAATTAGAAACCGTGCAAATATTTTTAAGGGGACTGACGCGAAGCCTCGGAAACACCGCGTTTCTTTCCGCGGGGAAATTTAGCGCAAGCTGTTTGCACGGAACAAACCATTAGACGCGGCGAAATAAAATCGAGAGGAGATTAAAGATCGATGCGGGAACGTGCGCCGATAAACTGTAATAACAAGCGATATAATACAGAAAATATTTCTGGCGGACGTTACACAAATAAAAACTAAAAGCCGGTCAGTTTGTTGTTTCATTGTGAACAATTGAAAATTCCCTTACCCTTTCCGCGTTCAATATAAATGATCAAAGGTACATCGATAAGCTAAAACAAACCGTCGCGTGAACACAAGCAGGTATTTAATTTCTGTTTTAACGGGAAGACACGTAGGATTCTGACGTTTATAAACAGCTGCCTCGTCAGATCGGAGGATTCAATCATATACCGGTTAAATAATTCCGCGCGGCGTCGCGCACTCGGAACATTTAATTAGATCCCTAAGATCGAAGCGTTGCGGTAAGTTACGCATCTGCTCGACGAGCATTCGCTCATTTCCGTCGGTCGATATCAAAAAGACAGACGGTCGAATTTCAGGCAGAAAGCTACACTTCCGGTCGATCCTTCCGGTCAGCGACACTCTCACGCGTGATCTAGTTTCCGTCGTATAATTACCTGGTGTCGCAGCCAGAGATAATTAACCGATAAGGGTTGTCAAAGGGAGCAACCGATCGACCTAAAAAATACGGAGGACATGGTGATTTCAGCCTCGCTAATGCAGCAGTAGAAACATTAACCGACACCCAATTAGTAGTTAAAGAAAATTGGAAATTCGTGCTGTGCAGCATTTTTGAATATTCATTCTCGTCCGAATAAGACAATAGAAATCGTGACACGGAGAACAAATGTTGTTCCATCGGCGGCTGTCGCAACGTGCGCATTAAACGCAACAAAATTCCCGAGCCGAATAGAATATTCAGCGATAATTATTTCGAGCGTAATTACAACAGAGTCAGAAAACTGATCAGAGACGTACCGTGGCTAATTACGAGGACCGGGCGATTGCTTAACTCTTGTAATAAGGTAACGTTATTTAGTGTCCATTATTAATTTCTGTGCCCGCGATTATTGTCATCGCGTGCAAATTATCCCGCGAGTTAATAAGGTACTGTTCAATGTGATTAATAATTAAGCGATTACGTGGAACCGGGGGTTCGGGGAAAGAGCTTCTTAATGGGCGCGCGAGAGAGGGTGGAAGTGCTAATTCCGAGCACGTTGCTCACTTCTGTTCGCTCGGTGCTAATTGTTTCATCAGCGCATTGCTTGAATCTGGCCGGGCGCGACTCTTACAGTGTCGTCGCTGCACAACTTGCAAATCATGACCGGAATAAATTATGTAACGACACGATTTTAACAACCTCGGATCCCGAAGAATTTACACATTGAATCGTTATTCATTCTTTCTACTCTGCTGCTGCGTATTTGTTACGATTTGGTGGGCATCGATCACGCGTTAGAGTTCATTCACGATAACCAGAACATGTGATAACTTTATTTCGCGATACACACTTCTGCATAGATGACGCGGAGACACAAGAGTCAAGTATTAACCCTTTGCACTCGAAGCTATTTTAACTTGAAAATCAAACGTTTCTTCTGACCCATTCTCTATGATTTTTTAAAATTTGGTAGGTATGAAATCGATATAATATCTCATACGATACTTAAATTTTTAGTAATTGGTTAGATACCGACGTATCTAATAAAGTAAGCAGTATTTTAAAAAATAGACAAGCAATTTTTAGTGGCACCTCGACAATGTTTATTGAACTAATTCCAGTCTTGCAAAGAGGATGGAAATGCTGTTATGGTGACGGCAGACTACACTCTGACATTCCGTAGACCGATGGTTGCGAATGACCGCGAATGATTGATCGCAATCGAAAAGCTAACGAATGGAATGATTGCCGGTGGCAAGGATCGTGTGTTCTGCGGAATCGATCGAAATTCATCGAGCGAGGCTAAACGAAATAATTTCGCAGTCGTCGGCGCGGTATAGTTCCCCTCGGATACCATATAAAAACCGGCATTAAGATTAAAGTTAGATGCCTGAGTCGGCGGAGGCAAGGAGCCACGAAAAGCCAGCGCGCACGAGGGATGGAGAGAAAGAGAGAGATTCTTCGTGGAGAGGAGAGAGACAGTGGTTTTATTGGCGTGCCGTTCCATAATTGAACCCACATAAGTACTCTTTTCATATCGTCGTTGCGAAATGATGGAAGAGGATTACGCGGATCCCGCGGGACGGAAGGCTGACATAGAAACGGGAAAAGGGCGTGGAGAGAACGGGAGAGGATGCGGGGGCGGTTGGTTCCAGCGGACGTTCCAGTTCCGGTTCCAAGCGACGTCTGAAGACAACCGAGCCAGCCGCCGAGTCAGCAAGGTGCTCTTTCCCTCCATCCATCTCTCTCTTTCTCTGTTCGTCTCTGTTTCTCTCTTTCGCTCACCCGGTGGAACTTTTGCGCCAATATCCTGCCGTCTCAGTCATGGCGCAACGGTCTCTCGTAACGTTCTCAACTTCGCGCAGGTTACGCCGAATCCCGAATCCCGGCGTTACCCAGCACCGATACGCTTCGACGTGTGCGGTTCGCGAACGTGCCGTAAGTGGTTTCGGACGATTTAAGCAGCGGCCGAACGAGCTCGAAATTTATCCTGTCTCGGGAAAGTAAGTCCCGCCGCTACCAACTCGAATTGCAAGACCATTCGTGACTCGAGAGCCGCGCCACGGTGAATGATAACGGCCCCGGCTCCCTTCTGTTGCTGAAACTCCGAGATTTCAGACACACACTAAAACTGAATAGCACTATCGTCAGACTTTCTGGAGTCTGCGAATAATTCCGGCGAATGAAAACAGCAATAACCGAAGCAGCATCGCCGTGAAACGTGCTGGATGCGTGCGCGAAAGTGTGTGGAAAAGGGAAAAAAGATTGTTGGTGCTGGGTAGACGATAATGCTTGAACCCGTTGACAGAGCATGTTAAACAACACGGAAGTCGGAGGGGTGGCTGTGCTGCGGTAATATGTTGAGGAACGGTAATACGCAAGGGCGTTAAGTCGCGGTAATATTTCTTTTGTGGAGCACAGCAGCCGAGCATCAAGCACCCGTTGCTCTTTCTCGCCGGAAATTAAAATCTTTTTGTCGAACGCTACAGAAACTGCGGAAACAGAGGACGCCGAACGGCTCGTCTCTCTCTCTCTTTGCGCCGAGTCTCTGTTTACATACTTTCGCGAGACCGCCGGCGTAGTTCATTTCCTCGATTGGAATAGGGTCTCTAATTTCATATTTTCGAATCGGAGAGGCAACCGCTTGCGGTCGCCGAAGCGGTATCCTAACTCTTAATGCTTCCTGCGAACAATTCTACTCTCGACGACGTTTCCCAGAAAATCCTTTAACAACAGGATTCGCTGCTCCTGGACTCTGCGAATATTGCTTCCGCCGCGACTGGCGACGCTTTGATCCTGCGATCAGAGAATTGAACCGTTCGACGCGCCCTCTAATCAGCTCTTCGCGGAAAAGTCCCATTTTTCAGAGAGACATTCCTCTTTCTCTCTTCAACGCGTCAACATTAGCAATGAGAACGAACTGTTCCATTAGTGCAGCAACTTCGTTCTCAATCAAAGAAATTATCTTGGGTAATGTAATCCGTCAGCTTCTTACGTGATTATCATCGAAAAGAAAATTATCGAGCTTTATTTGGACACGGCGCGGTCTTTAATCCGACAGGTAAAATGTTAAGAGAGTGATAACTGGTCTTTCCGAGTCAAGGAGCTTCCTTGGCTACGGGGGAACCTCTTTGACATTAATCATTTTCAACGAAGAACAGCTGCATCGATCTTCATTCCTGAAGATCGAGCAATTCATAAATAAGTTCGACAGGTTAATACAGGGAAATAATTCAGAGAAACCGTCGATTGGACCATCACCTAAATCACGAATAAACGTCGTACGTCCCGAACGACAGGGAATAACAGCCCAAAATTCGCAGAATCGTTGCAGCCGATTTATCACCATGGATTCGCAGCCTAATCCCAGGTAATCAGTGACAACTTGACTGTCAAGTCTTGGCACGGCGAGTATCGTTCGACGACGAAGACAATCGCCTATGGCTCGTCGCGAGGCTGAGAATTTGCCGAGGGTATACACAGCCCGGGCGAAACAAGAACGAACTCGGTGCGACGTCACTGGAGGATTAGCCGACTATCGATCACGAGGATCGATCTTGCGCGACGGATAATTGGATCGTAACTACTTTGTCTATAGGTCTCTCTCTCTCTCTCTCTCTCTCTCTCTCTCTCTCTCTCTCCCACTCTCTCTGTATCTCAGCGCACCTGGTTGGTTTAATAACCTCGTGCCCGAGATTCGTTCGCCGTCGGCTGGAGCCGATCCGAAGCGGAGCGAAGCAGAACGAAGCGAGTTCTGCTACCCGCATGCGGTACCGAACCGCTTCCGGGTGTTTCCTGCATCCACGATTGCCTTTGGGGACACCGCTGTCCGAAAACTGGACAAGCAAATGGTCACCGCGACCCTTCGAACACACCACCTCACGAAAAACTGTCTACCCTAGCGATTATCGACCCGCCAAACAATTTCTTCTCTCCGAATTTTGTTTTTCACCTCTCTCGTTCATCTCTCGTCCCGATCACGATCTGCGGATTTTAATCTTGCAGCTTGATGGAAATGAATGGAGATGGTTGAATAAGCATTTCGTATGGTTTCGTGTTCCATATGGAATTTTTATGGCTCTTCTAAAGTCGTGCACGAAGGGTTGCATTTGCACAAAGCTTCCATGGGAAATCAGCTTCTGAACATTTCGCTCGACATTTCCAAGAGTTGCTTTCCTGAAAATTGATTGGTCGGCCCTCGAACCGAGGCGATTGTAGTCGCATAGAAACGGTGGAGCGTGTATCGGTTTCGATTATGCACGGTGGAAAACGCGAATAACGTTAATGAGTGACCGAGTCGTGATTTCGGCGTTGAATGCGAGTGGCTTAATACGAGGGCCCACGGATCGTCGAATTTCGAGTTAGCATACACCGGTGATATTGGTTAAACACTTTAAATGATGGTACACGCGTTCCGACCGGCGTGTCCGGGGATATTATACACGGGGCTCAAACATATCGTGCGTATTTCCTGTTCGAGATCAAAGAAACGGAAACACAAAGAACCCTCACCACGGCGCTGTTTGCTCGCCGTAATATCAAGCACGTCGGAACTGTACAAATCGTTCGATCGAAACGCAAAGCCGAAAAGGCTGTCTTTAAACTGTAACGAATAACATAGATTTCTGGTTTATTCCGGCAATATGAACGCCCGCTGGAAATTTAAAACGAACACACCGCTGATGTTTCCACTTGTTTACACTCGCCAAGATTCATCTTTCCTAAATACAAACGCATTTTTCTCTCTTAACCCTCATACGCTCCTAAAAAATAGCTACATAAATGAGACTAGGGTAAGAATTCACCCATTGTTATTTTCCACGTTGAATCAACACATTATTCTTCAATTATGCACCGTCACATTTTATTATTATTATTATTTATTATAAACGGGCTGAAGCCCTATTTTACATATGAGCAAGATGCACAGAAAGGAAAATTTTGATAGTGGTACAATCGATATGGTATTATCATATAATCCTGCGTAGTTGCATTTTAAATTTTAGTAATGAATTATTGGTCCACAGCGCGGAATGCAGTGTAAAAAGGAAACAAAACTTCCAGCGGAACATGGCCCCCGCTCGACCAGACATTCTGACTAGGCAGTGATAAACTTTGACGCGGTAATTAATTGTAAAATAAACTAGCCGACGCTGTAGCGGACATAATGCCGTTAATTCCAAATCAAATGGAAACTTTCGGTTGAATTAAACGAGACATTCATGACTGCGGTGACCGTCTGATTGATGGAGCAACGTTTACATCGGTCCGCTGGAAATCGAGTTAGAGAGGGAAGTGTTCGCTCTCGAATCTATTCCTGCATTGATAATCCCATCGGACTGGCTGATCGCGCGAATTAGTTAATCACTCGGCGAAAAACATTTCGCATTCAATATATTCCCGTTGCAAAGCTATTGCTCAGTCTAAAAAACGTAAAAGCCAGACTGCAAATTTTTAACATCTTTTAAGAAAACGTTTTTCTTCTCTTCGTAAGTCTTTACAAGTCATTGTCTTACTTGACTGATCGGATGCGGACCGTTCGATGAACTTGTAGTATGGATACTATTGTCCGTGTCTGTGCGGAGAGTATAAATCGTCCTTTATGGTTCTGTTGATAAGATTCTCTCGGATAGACTCGGTTAGAGTACGGGTCCAGTGATTAATCAACTGGTAATTTGGCGACCGCTGTGTTTGTTTCGAGGAATTCGTGTTAGCTGCTGGTCGCGTCCTCATTGTCCATCGAACTTTTCTCATAACGATTTTATGAGCTCGGGGAGCTGGTCGTATTGAAAAGATTAGATTCTATCCAGCGCGAAGTAGTTTTCGACTATATAAATCACTCTCGCGGATCTCTGATATCGCATGACTCGACAGTGGAAGTAGGTCGTCGCGTTTCTGGCAGATAAGATCTTTCCTGAAGAAAGACAGCCAGGGGAGAGTGTAAGACAGACGAAAAGAGAGAAATAGAGAGAGCTAAGGTATCGACCGGATACTCGAACGCCGTCGAAAAGAAAAGGACTAGTTCGAGTCGAGAGTGCGCCTTGAAAGGCAACGCGATGGTTACGGATCGATCATTCCCACGTACAATAGTAATGTCCATGTTCGATTTGTCTGTCGTCGATGCATTCTTCTACCGGACGTCTTTTACAGAAGAAATGCTGCAACGTCTTTTACAGACGTTTGCGAGAAATCAACATCGACCGCGGCTATAGCGGCCGGCATCGAATGGATACTATTCCGCTGTGTCCTACAATCATTCTATAGCTCTCAACGGCACGCCGCGAATGCTATCCCTTCGCTGGAACTTGCAACGGACTGGCAGCGTAATTATAGGGAACCCGGGATACGAATTTGAGGCGTCCCATTGGCTGACGGCTGGTTCGATCTTGTTCATTGAGATCACGCTCTTCCCCTCCCACCCCCTCCCACGCCACAATGCGCTCATTCACTCACTCTCCTTCTTTTGCTCTTCTTCACAATTAAACTTACTCTTTCACGGATCCTTGCTTCAACTAAAATTGTCAATAGTTATTTTCGAACAGAGCCAATTATAAAACTGCACGTAATATAGAATTCCCGAGTAAAAGTTGCCTTTACAACGCAGCCCATCAGCGAGAGTATCTAACCACACTTCTCCGAAGGTTAAAGTACAAATTTTATTATTAACGCTTCTCGCGCTCTATTAAAGAACATTATTAATATTCTTTTGAATAATAATTACAAGAGAGGCGTGCACGTTATACTATTTAAGAAAAATTTACCGGTCCGCAATTCTATTCATTTTACTTTAACGCGATTTCTTGTAACATTCATAAAAAAAATATTTACAAAATTGTAGTATCCGAAAAGAATGAGAACTAACTTTATTTTAATGGTGTCGTTACACGTCTTTACGTCTCAATGTGCTGTCGTCGCGAGGACACATCAATACACGACGGGCCGTTCAATGTTTCGAACAGTAGAGCGGAGGTATGCCATAGAATAATGATTTGACATAGAATATTAGAATATTCCTAGAAAATCGATAGTAACAAACACGATTGAATGAAACGCTCGATTAAAAGAGAGTTGATATTGCTCGTGATCCTAAATCTTGGGTAATGGTTGAGGTATTAATAGAGGGGTTGTCGCGCCCCAAGGTGGAATAAATCAAGCAACATCCGTCGTGGTGGTAATAGAACAAACATCGGGCTGGTCCGGATCCTTAGCAGGAATCATTTCCATCGCGATGCTATTATCAACGCGTCGGCGGAGCTCATTAATAATTGTCAGCGCCGCTCCCGAAATTCATCACGTTCACCCCCGATCTCTTGCGCCGCGCCGATGCCTGCTACGTTACATATTGCTTTCGTTAGGGTAAATCGGCGGGCGCATCGACATAGAATCTCGTCGAACGTCCTCAGGCATCGGTATGTAGGAACGCACGGTGGCGCGTCCCTCATCACTCTGTCTGATTAATTCATTGCGTAGACGGGAGTAGCGAGATGGCCGACACTCACACGCTCACGTTCACGCGTCGCAACATAGAAACGAGAGAATACACGCAAGTGCGTGAGTGCGTGCGGTGAACGGGGACAGGGCGAAACGCGAGTGTTTGGCCTATGGCAACGGACCGGTCGGACGTTTTGATTCAATGCCGCCTGGCCGAATTGATTAAATGACTTCGAATTAAAACTGATAGCGCGGCGGCAGGTGTGGCGAGCCGGCTCAATTAGGAAATGCGAGAGAGTCCCCGGTCCTGCGAATATCTCCAGAATTATGCACTCGCAGTCGCCCGCCGCGCGGATAATCGTCGCTCTGTGACCGAATTCTCGAAATAGAATCGATCCCCGGCCCTGTTTCGTTCCGTTCCGTTCAACGAAATCACTACAATTCGGATAATGCTGATTGAGTGGAAAGATTGCGGCTACCACGCCTCTATAATATAATAAATCGAGTAGATTCGGCCCGATACGATAACTTAGGCTGCGACGTCTGTCCCCATCATCCGAGGCTGAAATAAACCCTATCGATTCGATACCCACCACTCTCCTGATAGCCTGAGCTTTAACCTTTTGGCTGGTAACGACGAGCTAATTCGTTTCCAATTTCTTCTTGAAATTGGAGTCTTGTCTATTGCACATTATTGCGTTGCAAAGAGTTAAGGGGTTAGTCTTGATTCTTAGAATCCTGGAAGCGAGTCGCCTAGCAAGCGCTAAGAGAACAATTTGTTTGGTGGTTTCAAGCGTAAAGGCTGAATAAATTGAGGATATTGTCCGCGGTTATCGAGCGACGGCTATTATCCCTATCATGGCAGGTACAGTCCCGGAAGGGCTATCAGCGGGTCGGCCATTCGAGATGCAGCGGCTAATGCAGGGAATCCATTGCACCGATGCGCTTCCATCAGAGGGTAACCTATCTCGATCGTCGTATGATTCCACGGAAACTTAAGGATGCCCGGGAGAGAACTATACTCACTTTCGGAACTATGCCTATTAATACCTCTGCCAGGGGATCTAGCTGACCGCACCGGGTCAGAGGGAACGAGCGCAGGGAACGGAAGGAAACAAGGAAGGAAGAGAGGAAGAGCCAGAGCGAGAGAGGGGTTAGCGACCAAGCGTAAAGCATCGATAGTTCAGCCAGACTTGCTAGATTGTTGATCATTTGCTGCACGGAGAGCGCCTCTCGGATGAGCATGATCGAAAGAGGATCGGCTGAGAGAGTGGAAGCCCCCCGGAAAACGCAACAAAGGCGGACAAACCCGGTGCACAGTATCTTTGATATAATCGAACGGTGGAAGACACCGGGGCGATGTAATCCGAGTTTCAGGAAAATGAATTTTCGATTTTGATGGGAAACATGCTTTCCGGTGAACGTTCGCCACGATGTCGAAAGATCTTCGTCGTGCTCTCCGCCATCTTCTGGGCCCACCGGCGTAATACACCTGCTCGATCAATACTGCTTACGCGGCATCGATGCACGCGCCACTCGCTACCGTTCAATCCGTTGCAATAACGCTATCGAATTTTCGAAATTGCCACACGAACCGCTTCTTAACATTTACGTGTGCTAAGTACGTCTGTTGCAGTGCTTTCTAATTTATTTAGCTACCCCTAAGAAAGCTGAAATAATTTCTCGGTTCGAACAGGTAATTTGAAATTTTACGGAAGTGGAATTAAATAAAATCTTATTAAAAATTGTACAAAAAAAAAGTTCTATCGAATTTCATATTCTAGCCTTCTCTCAACATTTTTATAAGCCATAAATGTATCAAGATCCGCAGTCCACTCATGACCATTGCATGATCAGGACTGTTTACCGTACTCAAGGCGTATAACACATGAATTACGATGACCCCCTATGATAACTGAACTTCAAGCTGCCTCCTTTGTAAAATAGATCATAACTCACTGCAATTTGTTCAGCTTCTCCCAAGAAACATTAAAACGTTTCCGAAGCCCAATGCAGCAGCACCTCTATCCGTTACAAGTTTATTCACTCGACCAAGCTGATCTGCCCACTGCGATCTATCGATGTATTGTCAATGCACCTAATAGATCTGCCCATTATTAATTCAGACCCACGCGTCCACGGCTGACATTTGACCGATCGTGTCGCAAAAGTCGCCGGGCAAAAATCCCCAAAGAATGGAATCGCAGAGAGAGAGAGAGAGGGAGGTTTAATATTAAATCCGATACTCGAACTTCCTTATCCTTGGCGCAGTCAATGTGATCAGCTTGACTGCGGAGAGTTACCAGTCGCAGTTGCCCGGAGCACGATAGGGAAATCTCATCCAGCTAGGTCCCAGCAATAGCCTATCCGTCTATCCTCTTATCCGCCTACCCATCATTAAGACTATTAAAAATCGATGCCGGTGAGATGGGAAGACAGGGTGGACGTGGGTCGATGAATATTTCTCGGCAATTCTGGAGGTTACTTAACCCCATCCCGAGTGACTTAGGCTAGCCGGAGGCGCATTAAACTGCGAGAGAGAGAGAGGGAGAGAGCCGGGTCGAATGTGTGCGAACCGGTTATGGTCTTCGGAATCTGTTTCTGCTCCCACGCGCCGGTCTTGCTTCTCTGTTCCTCTATCCGCGTGTTACGTCTTTTCTTTCCTAGTATCACGAGCCACGGCTTGCTACATCTTTCTTCGTTCTCTGCCATTCTCATCCTCCCCTGATCATGCTACGAACAGAGGATACTTTCGACGTGGTGTGGGCAATGTTACACAATACAGTCCTCCCTCGCATAGTGTTGCTACAGTCTGTCCCACAAGAACGTGTCATCCAAGGAATAGGAGATAAGGATAATGTAAACAAACGCAGGTGTCTAATACGCCTGGGCTGAATATTTCTCATGTTTGTTTCTGTAAGAGCAAAAATAATCCTCTGATGCAAACCCAATAGAAAATGCGTGGTCCGTAATGAAGGACAAGCTGAGAGGGAATAATATGACCAAAATAAGAATTCTTGTACACTCGCTACACTCGCACGAAAGGTTTTTACAAATATATTTATTTTTCATTCTTTTTCAGAAGTTTTACCAAGAAGTGTTACCCAGGTAACGTTGATCATGTCGGTTCACGTTGGATAGAAGAGAATGCTGAAGGGAAGGGTTGCCAGGTTCTTGCGAATCCTTTGGTGCTCCCACGCGGCAGCTATAGTTTAGCTACGATCGCGTTACGTCTTGGGTTAGGTATCACGGCTCGTTGCTCGTAGGATCTCTCTTCTCCGTTGCCAGGCATTCTGTACGTCCTCCCCCGCGGTCGTACGAGCGAGTGCAGCGTGGCTCCGGATCAGAAATTACCGCTCTGGCCGGTCAATGCACGTTGACCGAGCGAGTGCAAGCAGGATGCACCGGAGCGTGACCCCTAACGCGAGCTAGTCGTCCGTGACCCCCTACGCTGCTACCCCTCGATCTTGCTTAGCTTTGGAGCCAAGTAGCGGACCAAGGTACACGCGTGCCGCACTATGTATATCCTACGTTCACGCTAGCGATCACGCGTGTCGACAATCGAAACACTCTTCCTCTCTTCTTCTAAATTTCCCTCACACGGTTCCCGGAGCATCCCCCCACCCGTGACACGTGCACCGAGAGCCTAGGTGAACCGGAGCGTGGTGAACGATGAGTTTCGTTTCGTTTCGGTCACCCGTGAGCTGATTCGAAAACGTCATCACGGGTCGCAGCGCGGCAGCTATTCCAATCCTGGGAATATCGACTACACTCACCCGACCCGGCCCCGGACAACATTTCTGCTTCCCTTTCGAAATGCGAACTGGGAATCAGAAACAATGTTTCTTCGCCTCTTTTGTGTTACATCGATTCGAGTTCCCGCGGTCTGGTCCTTTTTCCGAAAGTAACTGGAAAAGTTTGTCCACGGCCGCCCGCGCGACACGCTGTTTCGATCTCCTGAGACGCGACGACTCTTCGCTTGTTTCCCTGTCCATGGAATTTACATATACGCTCTCCGGATACACGACTCGAGAGAAATGGTGCGGCATTCGCTGTTAACGTGCTCCTGATAAGACGAATTGCAACCCCTTCGTCGAATCGAAATGTTTCCATTGATATTGCAAATTTCGTTAACGAACTTCTTTATAATAATTTTTAGACATTGTTCGAGTACCGGTTTTCTATGCTGTTTAGTTGACTTTATCAAAGAATCTCATCTTGAAATTTTTATTGCATTTAGTTGAAACTATATGGAAGGAACTCTGCAACTTTTTAAGGTCACGATTATTTTCAGTGCTTGTCGTTTTTTTTTCGCGTCGACTTGGTGGAAATTTTCAGAATATGTATGACTGACCAGATCTTGTGATTTTCACGGTGGAGATTCATTATTATAATATTCCACCGAATGTAACGTCTCCTTTTACGAAACGCAAGAGACATATCGTGAGAAAAAAGTATGCGTAACGAGGTTACGAAAGCGAGACAGGAGTGGCCTCGGTGTCCACGTATCAGCACTTAATTGCCGAGCGATTTTTTTCCCGGGGCGAAAGAAATTGATTATCCCAGCGGGTACGTAGGTCGCCGATTCAGCCGTAATACGTGACTTGGCGAAGGGTTCAAGTTGGGTTCGGCGCGCGCGGTTGCTCGTTCGACGGCTTCGGCCCTGGAGATTGCGCTATTACGCTTCCCGGACAATCAGTGCGAGACAAATGAGAGGAATACTGATGCGGACCATGGGACCGGGCACCGACACCACCACTAGCTGGCATCTCTACTACCACATGAACCACCGTGACAAGAGAGGAAGAGGGGAAAGTCCTGGCAGGACGATAGGCAGTGGATCCTGAGGGGATGGACGAAAGAGAGAGAGAGAGGGAGAGAACCGAAGGGAGGAAGGGAAAAAAGTTTGGCAAGGGCATTTGCATTCGGACAAGACGGAGAGAGAAAGAAATAAATTAGGTGCGCGGCGAAGTGACTTTCAATTGAGAATGTCCCGGGGCTTTTTCCTCTAGCTCGTCACTTGTTCCGCCGGCAAAAGGAAAAGACGTATACCTAATCTGAAAAGAGGACTTCTGCTAATTGCATCCTGTCTAACGTCGCTCGTTAGCCGACATCCGTGCTCTGCGGAGGAGGCACGAGAGAGAGGGAGAGATAGCGAGAGACGGAAAAGAGAGGAGAGGGAGCCATGAGAAACTTCGTGGCTTCGCCAACGAAAGAGGAAAAGCACCGGGGATAAAGGTTGACCGAGACGAGACCGGAGACGGGGAAGAAAGTTGAAAGTGGTACTTATCGATGCCGGTGATATTCATCCGTGGAGTGGTGTCCAATTAAATCGAGGGAGAATCTTTTTCGAGAGAACCAACCCCACTCTCCTACTCTCTCTCTCTCTCGCTCTCTCCCTTTCCCTGCGGAGTGTTTTTTCGTAGGACCACCCGCTAAATATGGATTACAGCCTCAACATAATATCACGCGGAAAAATCGCTTTTCCCTCGACCTTCGCAAATACGAGTTTCCACGCGGTGGAACGCTCGCGGCGTGTTCCGGGGACGAGAGTCGTAAATACACAAGCGTGTAAACTACAATCGCGCGCGTGTGGACTGTAATTAACGTGTACCTGGTCCGTTGAACGAGTTGGGCCGGTAGGTGTAAACAAATTCGCGTAACCGACCGTTCTAAGTGGAACGGAGGCCGATTCGCATTCCTGGGATGGCTTAAATAGAAAGCGCCACCTCGGCTCCATTGACTTGTTCGCTTAGGAGACTCGAAACGTTCTCTCCATTCTTTCTTCTTCCTTTCCGATTCGGATTATCTCATTCTAATTCCTGCTCGATGACAGTCGACTGTTTTTCGCTGGCAACAATAACAGAGGGTCGTGTCTCGCGTGAGCGGAATACAACTTGGGGTGTTACCATGGCTGACAGCGTTAGGGGGCATCGGTCCGAAAAATCGAGGGGGGCACGATTAATTAATATAATTTCAATTCGGCAGTTGCAACGGAGTTAGTCACGAGTTTCGCGTCTTCAATTAACACTTTTACGTGTGCCGGTTCGCTGGGTGAGACTGGATCATAGCGGGGTGGAGAGGGCGGTAGTTTGCGGGGATGAAAAAGCTCACGCACTTCATTTCCGGCGTGTTCGGAACCATCGTTCCGTGATTCGCTCGAGTTTGATCCGTTCCATGGTGGCGTTCCGAAGCCACCGGCGCGGCATAAGAACGAAGTTAGTTTCATATCCGGTGCGGTCTCTAAAGCTTTCGGAATCACGCCAGCCACCCTCCTGTCAAAGCGAGCACCGGCGTGCTACCATCGACCGATCTGAAAGGAGTAACCTGACATGCCATGTCGTCCCTACACGCGAACCTGCCGTCGGGAATCACACCCCTCTCTCCCCCCTCTCTCTCTCTCTCATTCTCTTTCTGTGCAAGCTCTAGACTCTAGACGACCGTGTTCTCTCCCCTTTCATCCTGTGCCGACGGTTTACGCTCGGCCATCGCCAACGCGCAGGCCACCTAGAGGTAAAACCAGCGCACCGGGTTCAGACCACTTTAGCCGCTTGACAAAACGCCTCGACCTATCGGGAAAAATCTCGGTCCTGACCCTTGTTTCTGCGACGAGGGTGCTGACCGCGCTCTCCCTATCCCTTTCTCGTTTATACTCTCTCTCTCTCTCCTCTCTCGCTGTCTCTCTTTCTCTATGTGTACACGGCTGGGACGCGGCCCTTCCTGCGACGTGATCACCCTTTCCTCGCCACGGAGATTCCCGGCTGCGAAATTATCGGACGGCACAGACTGCCGCTAATGGAGCAAAAGCTAATACGCTCGGACCATGATTCAGTTTGATCGCCGAGAAAAATTGGGATGTCGTCGGAACACCGCCGGGAAACCTTTCCCTCCCTTCGACGAGGGTTCCAGTCTGATACGAACGCGTTCCGGGGACTTTCGACTAAATATTTTGCTTGTGACTCCATGTGGATTTTAACGTGCGGTCGACAATGGAGATAGGTAGCTGTCTTCGCTGTCTGAGGGCTGAGAAGGGAGTTTGGGGCCCGTGGAAATTGTTGGCGACAGATCGAGTACGAGATTATCTAGCGTTGACGGAAACAGGACTGGGAAAACAAGTGGTGCGAGACGCTCTTGATAGGGAATGTGTTTTGGCCCACAACTCTACTCTGTGAACATGTAAAGCTGTGTTTACATTAGTCAGTACATTGATTGAAAATCGATTAGTGTCTATGTTTAGAAGATATCTTATGTAGCTTGCAAAGAGACTACAACATAAATTTACACCAGTTCGTATACTTATGTCGATAGATCTAAAGAAGAGGAGGACGTTCCTGATGTTCTCGCCTAGATTCATTCATTGTGCTATGCTATTCGAATAAACATCGAGTACTGAACAATATATATTGAATATATTCAGCAATATATAACAATATATCATATATAAATTTTTTTCTTCTTTTTTCTTCTTATTTACAATCTACAAAATTAACTCGTTTTTCTTCTTTTCCTTTTGCTTTCCAACACGGAATATATAATTTTACTTACATAAAAAAAATTTTTGTTTACAGACGCAATTATATATTCTTGAAAATGGTCTTAAACTAGACCGAAACGTCGAAATAAAAGTTATATAAATTTGTAAAACAGCTTAGTTAGTTTCATAGGATCGAACCTGTGCGCCGTAATTTTCAATTTATTTAAGATTGTACGATCGTGAACAAACAAAATATTTAATATATCACATATTGTCTTGTTGTTGGTAGATGTGAACACTGGGATAACACCAACGAGAATACAAAGATCGTGAATTTTGTTTTTAGGAAATAAGGTTCACCAGCAAGGGAATTTCCGTCGAGATTTTCGAGATATTTCTCGCGGAGCAGGTTGCGGAGCAGGTTCCTCGAGAAATCCTCCCCCGCGTGTTATAAAAGGGAATCGTGACAAGCGTTGGCCCCTCGTGAACCTCGGCGCGCCACTTTCCTTCGTTCGTAAACTGACCCTTCTCGCGTGATTAAAGACTTCGACGTATCGAACGCGCGCGTGTTCCGGCTGTATACAGTGTACCATCGAACGAACGCGCGTGCGGGGGGTGGAAACGAAACAAACCAGAGACGCGAACTCACCCTTCTGGTTGATCCTTTATTTATTTCCCCGCCCGCCCTTCGCCGTCGGTCTTGCTGTAATATTCATCGGGCAGAAATTGATTTGAAATTAGACCTCCTCTTAGACCTCACTTCTGTTTCCTAGGCATCTCTCCAGGGTAGACAAGATCCCTTGACAGGGAGAGACCACTCCACGGGACTCCGGGCGTCATTACCCTGAGAGTAATTTCGAATAATGCCCTCGTGGCTTTCTCCTGTTACGTGTAATATCCTTCATTATTGCTTTTCGAGATTTCCGATCGCCTCTCCAATCAACTGCAACCCTGTACCTTCTTTCTACAAAACCGCTGGTCAGACTATTAAGAGAATTTTCATTGTGATATTAATTGTTTCGCTCACGATATCAGTAAAACTGGTGGAGAGAAAAATTGGACCATGCTTATCCTACTAGACCCTTTTTTTAGCGCTTCGAAAGGGTTGAAACTCGAGGTCTTAAGAAAACGCGCAGGAGAACATTAGCGTACAGAGCGAGGGTGGTATTTCGTGAGAAAAACAGTCAGAAGCAGGAATCGTAAACATCGTGATAAAGGTTATCGTTCGGCGGGAGCAGTAAAAAGCAAATAGTTCGATGAAAGTACGGGAACCCGCTGAGTATTATCGAGAATCTGTCTTCTGCGAATTCAGCCATAGGAGCAGAACGCGAAAGTGCCGGAAGATAACACGTGTGTGCCGTGGACGTGCAGAGACGTCGACGAGGCGGTTAGAAGCGGATCCAAGGACCCCGGCTAGCAGCGGCTCGGGGCCTAATCAAATTGTAAATTCGCTAAAAATGCAAATTCACCGAATCGCGGGGCTATCTGGGCGCACGGGCAAACCCTATGTGCACGCAACCGGCCGTTTTCCGACCTTCCGTGGGGGGAAGTATCGCGGCATCTACTGCTCATTTGCATACACGCCCCGAATGGCTATGATTCCTGGCGCGTCCCTACGTACACACTTCTCTTCTTTCCTCTTATCTCCCGTGGCGACGATTAATTACGCCAACTCCTGAATCATTTCGCAGGCCGTACTCGAATCACGAGAACACATGGATGCCGTTGTTAACCTGTCCTCCGGCCTACCGTTCCGCCGACACGATTTTTCATCCCCTAAATGCTCAATTTTTTTTAACCCCACGGTTACGAGATACAGTAATCCCGCGATCTACGCCGATTCTCGGTTTTATGCTGTGACAGAGATCGTGAAGGGATACTATTATTTTGTGGCCGCGTCGAACGTACAAAAGGTCAACGAAGGCGCGAGAGAATACTAGTGTAATAATGAAACTTGGTTATTTTTTACTTATTTTTAATGAAATTTCTCCAATGAATTTCTCGAATGACACCAAACAAGATACAATTTCACCCATATTTACTGTACATGCTAAATAGATTTCACAGTTATGGAGGACTTCGTACCGACATCTAAGTAATTAATACTCGTATTTGAAGAGATTCTGCATACTACTTCAAGAAAATCGGCCAGATGCAACGACTAAGAACCGTTCGGTAAAAAGAGCCGGAAAAATAGGTCGCATTCCAGCTTCTTCGAGTTTCCTCAATGACGCCGCATTACTAGATTAAATCGCTGGCTTTTAACAAACATTTTCAATCGCCTGGACACCGGCTTACTCTCTCTCTCTCTCTTACTCGCACGCCGACATGTTTGCACTTCATTTCGTGCATTCCTCTTCTTTTCGAAACTGGAACGCGGCACTTCTTCGCGCAACACACTTTCGAAAGTAGAGCCTGGAGCATCCGTGCCTTTATCTTCGAGTCGGATACTGCCCTAGAAACTGTTCGTCTCGCTCTACGAGTCTGCGTAATCGTCCGGTGAACTATGTCAGCAGGCTGGTCCATGCACTATCATATTCTACAATTGTTTTTGCCAGTCTGAAAAATTCATGTTCGTCCCTCAATTTGTAAATTTCACGAAAGAAGAATGTGATTACTGGACAAAATGTTGTAGCTCAATTACAGCAAACTCTTCTTTCTTAATATGTGTGAGCGATATAGATAAAGAGAGCTCTGTGGTTTTTTAGTGTACTTTCGAAAAGATTCATCGCATGTTTAATGGGTTGAAAATAACGTAACAGTGCGTTTAAATTGTTCTAATGGTTTGACTTTAATTAAAGTACATCCATTCACATTTTTGTAACACACGCAACTCAATTATCGAACTGCTGGAAAATTATTCTACGCTGCTGATCGTGACATTTCTTATTATTTGTGGAATAACTTTTATTTGTGAAACACAACGTTTGGTGACAGGGTCTGATAACATCTGAGCAGAGTGCACGAGCCGAAGGAATATAACAAAATTGATATCCGCAGTAACCGAGTGGTTTTTAATGATTGCAGGGTGGCGTAATGCCGCTATTATATCATATCCGAGGTTTCCCTTATCAGGTAATGAAAAAATAATTAATGCCCTTCGGGGCTTAGTCACGAAGGATCGTTGTCTCTGGTGGTACAAATTTTATCAGTTGATTACAAGGTTTCGCGTGTGGACAAAACGAGGGGAAGCCTGATCGATGCACTCGAAGTCGTACCGCGATGCACGTTCAATTATTCGACAAATTATGAATTGAATATAGTCGAAGCAAATTGATCGAGAATCGAGGAAAGAAACCCGACGAATGAATTTGTTTCGCCAACTGGATGGACGTCGGAGAAAATCAAACATCTACGAAACAACCGGCAGACGAATGCACCGGAATTTTTCGTCTGTTGCGAACTTTTCAAGCCCCACGGGTACCAATAACGTTTTTACCAGGCTGGTTATCAGAGTCCAGTCCACGCAGCGGTAATTTACATTAAGTTAAAGTTCCACCACGGTAAATTCTGGCGGCGTTATTCGCGAAATTCCTATGGGGGCGCGGCAACACGCATTATTAAGGTGGTGCATGCGCGTTCGAGAGTTCTTGTCAGGACGGTATCGGATGTTCCTTGGCCATTAAGGCGGTGCACCTACCCCGAGACTTACATATTACAATGTAAATACCTAAACGAGGAAATCCTTTGAGAATTTCACTACCCCGCCAGCCTGCGACAGTCTTTTTACCCCCGGAAGGCGTAACTGACGATTTTATCTTGAAAAGGTTCACTGCGTGAGCCTCCGGGATACCTCTTTTACCTCGCGAACTGCTCAAACTAATGTCAAACATTCTCCATACCGACGACCTTTCCAAATATCAATGCCACTAATCACACTCGCCGCAATCATCGTCACACATCGCTTTTCTACAGCTTGAATAATTTAACTGGGTCGCAATTGTAATCAATTGTACAAATAAGGGCGATTTCATTTATATTGCTAAGCCGTAATCATATCGGTTTCATTATTCCAGGATTAAAGCAAATTTTACGATGCAACTTTCAATTAAGTAGCAATTGAACCAGTATCGTGTGACTTTACCCCGCTTGTTTTAAAGCGTTCACCGAAATTGATGAGAAAATGGCGTCGCCGTGCCGCTTGCACGCGGGAGGGTTAATAAGACGACAGAATTGGTCCGACCCGTCAAAGTCTCGCTCTCCGGACAATGGATGCGAATTAAAGTTAGAACGGTAGCTATTGGCTAAGGTCAGAAAGCTTTCGAGTGTCTCATTCCCAGTGTACGGAGCTTTCGTAGCCGCTCCGGAGGGTTAGTTGTTCGCTCGGTATCCATCCATGCCGGATAAAGTCCCTTTTCATTTTCCAAGAAGAACGTTAGCCCAACCCCCGCCTCTTCGCGACTTCTGCGCATCTTCACTCGTTTTCCCTCTGTTTCTTTTTCCGTGCCTCCTCCTCATCCTCTTGACTCCCTCCTCAACCGGCCCTGTACACATAGGCACGCGCGCCTCTACGTACACACGCGCACAAAGACGTTCCCAACCCCTATCTCAGGCCATGGATTTCGTTGACGTGTTTTTTCGTCGTTCGAGGAAACCACTAGCTCCGACTGTCGGAACGAATCTACGTTTTCGCCGATTCCTTTATTGCGGCTCGGCCTAGACGACCGAGTAAACAGACGGAGGGTCCTTCCACCCCCGCCCTCTATCCTACTTCGCTCCCCTTTCGCGCTCGAGAGGCCGCCTATCGAAAAAAATTCGTCGCGAAAGTGCAGCGAAGTCACACGGGACCTCCTACCCCCTTCGCCATTTTCATTTGCACCGGGATTGCCGACCCTACCGCCACCCCTGTCCCCGACGAAAACCCTTCAAATTTGGATTTTAACCCTTTTCCCACCATCCGACAGACAGGAATCGTTCGACGCGTTTGTTCATTAATTTTTTCGCTCACTGTCCTCCCGTAACCGCGACCGTAATTTCGTCCGGTTCGTGTCAATGTAAATGCGCTGGGGTGCATAAATCTTTATTTTTATACCTCAACAGCGATTTTTAAACGATTTTCAATTAATACCGACAACAGGCCGGGGACAACTCCAATGCCATGCACACTTCCCACTTGAAATGTCGTGGAACGGTGACAAAAAATCGCAGAGCAATTTTAATGGGCGCGTCGTAAAGGGGAGACTTCGTTCTTCAACTTCGCGGTAGTCTGAATCGGGAGAAAATTTTGTTTCGCTCCTGTACCAATGATTGAATCTGCACAATTGTCGGTAAGAAAAACTACCTCCGTTTTTCCATCTGTTTTTCAATAAAAAAAATTTTCGGATAAAAATTAATAAATACACGCGAAAGTAGAAGCTTTCCGCTTTGAAATGAGCCAAGGCACAACGTCCTCCGATTACTTTCCTCAAAGTTACAGCTTTTCAAAGACCGAGAATCTTCCACCTGGCGTTTAGTATCGCTATGAGATAGAAAAACCTTTTATGATGATTCTAGAGAACATAAAGCCCGAACAATTCACATCGCTTTTATCTTCGCTATATATTTCACGTATATGGAGCTTGTAAAGGAATCCGCCACGAGCTATTACCTCGGGAAACAAAATTCCGATCGGTTTCATGTGTTGCAGCCTTCAGAAGTTGAAGAAGTAAAAATATCGATCGACAAGACCAAATTAATGAATTTATCTGGAGCTTCAAGGACCCTGGACCCCCGAAAAGGCTCGCACAAGCAATTAAAAAAACCGACAGGCGTGGCGATAGCGGAGACGAGACCCAGTTACGGGATGACTATTTTTAATGAATGTTATCAGCCGTAAGCCAGGAGTATCTAAGGAACGCCGCGCCGGGGCTTCCGTTTTCCGGCCGCCCCCGCTTTCCTGTGCGATTCCGACGAAATTGTTTTATCAGTCTGTGGGCCGGGTACACGCACGCGTTTTAATATCGATGTCTCCCACGACCGTAAATTTCCACGGTGTCTCGCAATGGTAGGTGGCTCCCCAATAAATGCTGGCGGTGTTGAGGGGTTAGGTGGGTGTACGAAAAGATCTCGCACTTATCGTCCTGTCGGGGGTGGGGGCTAACCGCGAAATAACGGGTTGCAACCTGCAAACAGTTAATGCACGGGTGTGCAGGTTGGGAGCCGCGGCACGATATCGTTTCGGAGCTGGGTTTTTAAGCTGACCAACGCCTCCAATTTCTTCACCTTCTTCTTTTTCTTCCTCACTCGACTCTCCAGCTAATGTAAACGTATCGGACGCGTGTAACAACCTGCAATTTTTTTTACGGGCCACGATCAAACGGTCTCGATAAGACGCCGCACCGCGCCATGCGCTGGCTTTCGCCTCGACGCACACCCTTGCTCGATTATGACCTTTTAAACCGCGCACTGTAGCTCTGGAGACGCGCACATGCTCTCGCCTCGACCAGGGTTTCTATCTTCATCTGACCCCTGGTTCACGTGCCACACCGTTATTCGCTTTTTATCGGGCAATTCGAATTATTGGCTCAGCCGAGCGGAATTTTATTCCACGCATTTAATAAGTAAAAAGGCCGTCGAAACCGGCGACGACTCTCTGCAAAAATCATACCTGTATCGCCCGCTTTGTTTGTCTGTAGTAACGTGGTTTCATCTTTTTCTATTCTGTCCAAGCATCGAAATGTACGAAATCAGCCAGCGAAAATTCATTCCAGCGAGAGCCACGACGGAAATTATTCGTCAGAAAATATTCTAGTAATCTGGATACATACACGATCTAAGAAAAACCCGTATTCCTACCACTGTATGATAACTACGTCGTCCGAAATGAAACGGAGCACATTTCGTTAAAATGTCCAGTTGTTTGATACTGATTCGATTACGCTCGTTCCGCGCACGGCAAATGAAAAGAAAAACTGTGTCAGCTAAAAAAAAGTGAATTACCCAAATCGTATTTCGAATAGATTCTCGGCGAGGTTCGCGATCCGGCCGGGAACGAACTTCATTTTTAACTTCGCCTCGCTTAAATATGCAACGAAGTCGAACCTGCTGAATATAAAATGAATTCGGTAACGCAATTACGAGCGTAAATGTTTCCGATGCTAATTCCGTTTTGTGTCTTAATTGTTTATCACAGTCAAGCGCAAATGAATGCAGGTAAATCCTGTTAACGATTACAATTAGATTCAGCCCCGGTAATTGCGTTTAAACGCCGGCGCGCTGTTCCTTAGGAATAAACGGAATGACGTTCTCCGCGAACGGTTCCATTGACTCAGATCTGTTTTCCAATCAATGAAACACTGTCGGGAATAAATTAATCGTAAACGGCGCTCGTTAATCCACCGATATGCCAGAAGATGATCCTCTTTATCTGCACAAAGAAAATTTCAATTATATGCTAACACTGTATTTCAACATTGCTCGACAATTCACGTAATGGTATTCGATTTTTGGCGGTCCAGAGAGGGCGGCACGTGACATCGTATTTTAGAAAAATCTAAATTTCGTTGCTATTGAAATTTAATAATAGAATTAGTGAATTAAAAAAAATGAACAATTTAGAATGAAAGAAATTTATCGTACATTGTGACATAAACGAGTATTGAGATACGCCAGGTTTGTCCGCACTGTACGACGGCCTGATATATTCGAGGAGCCTTAAATTGCTAATACGTCCATTATCGGTGAAAAAGCGAGACATCCGTCGTCCATCGATCGATGTCCGAAACGGAGAATCGCAGCTCCGTTCGATCGTATAATGGAATTGTCGCGCAAACGTCCGACTAGAATACAGTTCTCTAATTAAAATGCTAATTCATCGGAGTAAAACGCACACGGCCATCATGGGAGTTGGTCGAAACGGTCGACCGGGCTCGTACCCGAAGACGCGAATTAAATAATCCCCCGATTCCACTTGAAATTCCATGGTGGTGCGCCGAAAAGGCTTGGCCAGGGGGTCGGCACGTTCGCTTCCAGTCCAAAGTGGGGGCGCCGGCCACTTAATTACCATAGTCGGAGTTATAATCTGTCGTAAAACCTGAATAACCGCGGCCAATTTCTCAAATTTATCCGAGTCTCGACGAGGCAGATTCCGCGGTAAACGCTACAGAAATCAAGCGGATTGCTCTTTTTTCGCGATTGTTTCGCGTGGACACTCTAGCAATTATTTTGGGGATTAATGTCCGGCAACAAAACTGGAAAATTAATAATACTTACAGTGTTTAAAGAAAACACAGCGGTTTCCACGGTGCCAGCACGATTGACCGAATATATCCAGAGAGTCGTGCAGCTTTTACAATCTCCGTCGCAACTACAGCACGAGCTGGAGAGCCTAATTCGGCACGATTAATTTTGCGGAATTCACGGTCGGCGTGAAGTCGGTCCGACTGCGGCGCGTAGCCGAATAATTATCGCGAATTTGTATCGCGACTGCGGCGCTTTACATTCTGGAATTCCTTCCGAGGAAAAATTTAATTAGGCGAACGCGATGGCAGATTATTTTAGATTAATTTCAGCGCCGTCCGGCTATCTGCGATCTCCCCCTGATAATTCGCCAAAAATCCCCGACGTCGAAAATTAATCAGCCTTCATTTAAATAACCTTGACCAGTCATTATCCTGGACACGAGAGCAAGATTTACCATCGGCCCGTGCTAAACGCGGTGTGTATCAACCGAAAGGGGGTGGGGACAGGGGGTGGTCAAGGTAGTCCATTACACCAGGTGGAATGAATATTCGCTCAGGTTGGCGCGACTCGAGCCAACTCGACTCGACTCGGCGTGGCGAAACCACGTCACCCCCAGAAGCAAAACCCGCGTGCCAAACCGACATTCGTCAGGCCCGTTGCAAAGCGAATTCTAAGAGGGTCTACTGGCCGTCTAATATACTCATCCAACCCCCGGATCCGACCGGTCAGAAGCCGCGATACCATCTTGCTACACTAGTTATGCCACGCTTCGAGAGACGTCGAGATATCTCGGTGATATATCCCCCTCGTTCCGAGGTTTCGAGCCGACTTTCGACTCGCGTTTCATCAGCCTCGTCCAACGCTATCGTAAACCTGCTAAATACCTGCATAATAATCCACCGGCCCCGCCGTGTAAAAGTCGATAGAGGAAAACGTGCTCTAGCAATCTTCGACGTCTACCTTTGCACCCCTATGCAAGGACAGCTTTGCGGTCTTTTCCTAGCGCAACCAAAACAGATTTTGCAATTTCGTTTACCGTGGCTTATTTCTAGAAATCGTGTATTGAAATACATTAATTCATGTGATTGATAGTAGTTGCGATTATATTTCTCACCGTACTACGCAAGCTACCGAATAACAAACTTCACAATAATAGAATTGAACGGTATTGCCGAATTCTTAAGCAGATAACATCTGACAATTGTGAAACCGGCAAGAAAATATTTAAACGTACAGCCCCGTCCATAAGAGTGCTGTTCTTTTTGGTGCAGATGATCTTGGCAAGAGGCGGTTGGAATTTCCTGTAATATCGTAGTTTGTTTCGTGGTCGACTCGTCGAGGAAATTATTATTTCGAGGAATTCGCTCGGATGATACCCGGGACGCCATTAGGAGCTGGGCGAGCGAGAGAAGAGCACCGGGGGCGCTATGGTCGACGTTTCGCCCGATCGGCGCCGATAGTTAATTAAATCAGAATCAACATCGAATTAAATTGAAGCCGCCGTTGTGCTACGGAGTCATCTCTTATTCTACGTGGTGGCGTGCGGATCGTCTGAAAACTTTCGATAAGGAGAGCCCGGAGAACAAAGAGGCAGAATAGCAAACGGGAGGAACAGTTGAAAAGAGAGAAAAGAGAGAGGCTAGCAGCCGGAATGCGGCTAGAGTAGATCGAATAAGAGTACTCTCAAGTATCTGGCCGACTCCAAGGTTCCTTCCTTCCTTCCTTACCTACGTTGCTTCCTTCCTTCCTTCCTTCCTTCCTCGTCCGCTTCCTTCCTTCCATCCATTTCAACTTTCCAATGTATAATTCCGAACTTTCCACCAACAATGGCAGTTCTCCGCTGTTCCGCAACACAATTGATCGCCCCGTCGCGATTTGCCTCCCTCTTCGCCACGCTTCGGGGGCTAGCAGCATCGAAAGGACTACGAAGGTCCTCCGAGGAACTTCAATGTAAGTAGCTACGCGTGTGCCTGCCTGGGCCTAGTTTAGCTGTTTTCCTCGAGCACCACCCAACACTTTATGTGGGCTTCGTTAGGAGAGGTAGAATCCAGGAAATGCGCTTTACCACCCACGAGTACATGATCGCCAAACCACCGCTGTTTATATGCAGATGTGCCAACCGAATTTCCAGAATCTCGATTTCCTTCCTTCAAGTGAGCAACCCAATCGGGAATGGACTTTAAAATCGGCATTTTTATAAAACGTCTCTATTCCAGACCTCCTGAAACAATTCCGTACGAAAGATCTAGCACAAGAGCAAAGTAGTAGTTCCAATTGAAGCAGCAATTCTCATTGCGAAGCCGAGATCGCGTACTTCAGAAGCCGTCGGCCCTCTCGGAGCTCGGGAATTTCATTCTTTCAGCTGTAGACCGGAAATCGGACTCGTATTATCAAAGCACCCTCGCGAAACGAGTCTCTGGACTGGCATAATTCGTCGAACAACGCTTATCGCGGGGTTCTCTCGCGGAATTTGTAAATCGCGACTGCTCGTATCCGGGCTCGACGATAAAAAGGCCGGGGAGAAGTAACGAAAGTAGCATCGTTAATTTAAAAAGTAAGTATCTCTTAGTCAAGGAAGCTTAACGTGGCAAGGGTTGCGGCATACGGCACACCGGTACACGCCGCGTTCCCTTAAGAGAGCATAAAACGAATGGACGGACCTAGCGTTCGTTACAGTTCAAGAAAAGGAAAACGAGTGCACAGGTTGAAGAGGGCAGAGATGCCAACTGGCGTCTAACCCCAGCTCGGATTCGCTCCATGCTGGCCTGCTTCGCTCTGCTCTCTGCTCTACCTGGGCTCTTCTGACTCTCGGCATAGCTGCGAGTAGGCGAGTATATCCCCGCCTCGACGTGCTCAAAAAGCGTGCACGGATACCGAGCTAATGTAATAGCTACTTTGTCTACGGCAATTCCATACCTCGTCAACGGAGGATTTCTCTGAATCAACGATAATATTATCCTCTGATTTAGGTCCACAATAGGATCATTAATTTTAAAAATTATATTAATTCCTCTTAATGCTTTAATGGTTACACGTCAATTTTAGCGACGTTAATTTTAGTAGCGAGGGCAACGAGCTCGCTGCAAGTCTCTCTCTTCTTTGTTCTCTCTTTATTTTTTCTTCTTTTTATTTTATTTTGTCTTAGTTCTTCTCCTATTCTTTCCCTCTATTTCATGCTTCTTTTTAATTTATCTCTACTTTATTGATTTCCCTATCTCTAATCTAGTCACCTTCTACTTAGTATTTTAACTCTTTCTGGCATGCTGCTGACCGTTTCACAATTTTAATTTTAAATTTTAGTAACAAGGCTTAGGCCGCTTTTTATTTATTTATTGACGGAAGATTTCTCTGAATCAACGATAATATTATCGTCTAACTTAGGTCGATAGCAGGATCATTAATTTAAAAAATTATATTAATTCCTCTTAATGCTTTAATGGTTACACGTCCAAACGATTCCACTTCACCTTGAATCACCTTCACAACCAAAACGTAAATGAATTCGGCCAGAATTGATTCTGAACGGAGTTCTCGGAAGGTGTATGCTCGAATGGAACCTAGGATCAGAGGTCGTAGCAAGAGCAGGTCAGAAAACAGCTAATTTAATTTCATAATTAACGGGGTTGAATAATATCAAACCCGTTCTGATTCCATATTTGCGTAAGGTTCGCGTTCCCGCTTGCTCGCAGGCGAAACTGCTTTATTTCGGTACACAGGTTCGCTTTATCTGGCCACGTGTCGATGAACGCGAATATTAAGCTGGCTGGACCGTGTGCCAGGGTAGGTCTCGTAAATAAACAAAACGGGTGTCGTTAGCATCGATCCACCATTCGTGTTGCGTTATCGCTTCGCGTTATGGAATCGGTTCTAGCCAATGATCAGTGAATTCCGATTGATGTCGGCTGTGTTGGTCCTGTTTCTCGATTACGTTATTGTACGCCGCGTTTTTGATAGGGCTGTTGATATTCCCGCGAATGAACTACCCGTAGCTACGCGAATAAACCGAATTTACGATCACCGCCGATTTTCTCTCGCTCTCTTCCGTTACAATCTACCTAGCTTACAGAACAATAACGCCATAAGTCGGAACAAACGATTAGACGATTTTTTGAGGCTGCATATCGATATTTAAGCATCGATCCGCGTGGAATAATTTTATTATTGTTGAGAAAAATATTTGAATCCATTTATAAAAATATATGTTCAATATTATTTATTGCCATGTCAATTCCTGTTTCCCTGCGTATTTAAAATACGACAGAACTTTTCTTCCAACTTAATAATTAAACGAAACTGTTCGTGACTCTCGGTGACAGCGGCGAGGAAGTCGCTTTTTACGGGTCGAAGGAGAGGAAGATTAAAAAATGTTTTTCGACAGACACAGATGAATTTTATCATACAGTACCAATTTTGGAATTCGCGTATTCAAGAGATTGTTGGTGACTCATTTTTTTCACAGAAGCCCGGCCCTGAAGATTCTGTCGGCGGGTCTTTTCGCGTTCATTAGGAGCCTCGCAGTTGAAGCAATGCAATTAGAAAGTGCAGCTTTAAATGTCCTCGGCCGAACGAAAGCGCGCGTGAGTTCCTTTATCTAAACAATCTTCAGCCGTGCATTTTGCGCTCCAGTTCCGTTTCTCCGGGGCTGAAGTACGAATCCACTTGGGTCTGCGTTGAAACAATTAACAAACGGTGTGCAGCCCCGGCTCGGAGCGGGGAATGGCGCGGCGGAGGGGGTGTCTACGAAATTAGAATCGTTAAATTCGCGGCAGCGCGAAGCGAAAGCTTCTCGCGGAGCTGCATTTCCGACGACAAGAACCTCTAATGTCAACCGTGACGGAGGTGATACAACTCGCGACAGCTCAGAAAATGTCAAGTCGTTTCGCGGCGAATGCCGCGGACTGATCGCGGCGTCGCGAAATGTCATCCTCGTCCTCGAACCTCATCGTTTCAAAATCTCACCGACACACATCCTCGGCTGCACACAGCCGTCCTTTTTTCTATTTTGAATACTGCTCGAATATCAAATCCTCGAGCAACGCAAACGCCGTCTGACAATGCATATTTTTACGTCGATTCCAAACTGTGCCCTCTTTTTTCCCGGAAATTACATTTGCACTCTTATTGCAATTCTAAATTCTGTGATAGACCCTCCCGAAAAATTATAATATATATATTCTCTGCTGCGCTATTCGAAAAATTCATCTTATTCAATAAAATCAATAAAATCGTACAAGGTCATTATGTAACAATAACTCTTATGTTATTGGAGGCTCAGTGAAAAAAATGGGCGACAGGTCACGGAGGTGTTTTGTATACTCGGGGTTAAATTGTTGCAATAACACTCTTAAAATTTCTCAAAAAACAGTGCGCGTAAGAGAAAAATTAAGGCCAGATTCGGAATCAGTGCCAAAAACTCTATAAGATCCACCCAACAGTTATATGGAAACATTATTGTTGTTGGACAGTGTAATTTTCCAAGAGAATCGTGTTCGCTACAGGTCGTAGAAACAGGAATGCAGGTTAATGGAAAACAAGAAGAATTGCTCGAAGGACTTAACGAGGAACGAGACGAAAATGATGAAAAACATAATAATACAGCTACGTCGCGACAGCATCTTTTTCATTATATTATTTCATGGTCCAACGGTTGAGCAACGGCGGGGTAGCTTGATTCTCTGTCTCTCGCTCTCTCTTTCTGTTCCTGAGCTCCGAGATAAGGAGTAACCTTGATGCAACATCCAACTGGAAAGCTGGGTAGAAACGAATAAAACTAACACCCATTAATCAGACCTTAGTCCTGGCCGTTGCTGAAATAAGTGCGCCGCGTGAAATAAAGATCCCTTTTTTAGATGTCTTAAGCCATGAGTTTATTTCCTCGAGGAAAGGACGCTGCAAGGAAAATCGTCCGCATTTTCATTCTGTATACATTAAAAATTGCTCTGCTCGAAATTACTGCTAAAACAACGAAAAGAAAAAAGGTGTAATTTTACATCTATATTCTACAGAATGTATTCAGAGGTCCTGGAAAATAGAAGTTTCTTTTATTCATTGGAATAGAACGGTTAACGCTATTCTAGAAAGCTCTTTGCAGGTCCTGCAAGACTTTTACATTCTCGAAAATATAGTCAAGGATTCTGTAAAAACGATGCTGCTTTTATTTATTCAAATACACACTGGTAAGATTTGCTCCTCGTGGTTCTAGAAACATATTGTTCCTCTGATACATCTAATAAAATGTTTCATTGAGAAATTTTATGCTCGCGTATTATGAACCCGGTGCCACTAAAACTGTTCCTTTCCTTGTCTCGAGCCAATAAAATATCGAATATCGTATTAATAAATCTGCGGGTGACCTCTTCGAAATAGAAAAATATTGAATATTTCACTGGAGCGTCTAATAAAAAATTTCATTGAGTAATTTTAGAATACGGTGAAGCAAAAATGTTCCTCGTTTCTATCTTATCTTAATAAAATATCGAAAGTCGCATTAATAAATCTGTTATTAGGATTATTTTGTCTTCAGCTTGAATATTGCAAATCTCCAAGAGATATTACGAATGCTGTTGGGAAGTATGGTGGCAGTTTGTTGTATTTTCGAGCGGTGGTTGCTGTCTTTCAATTCTGCAAGTGAATCGATGAAATGATGTCGGCTTTCAAGTGACCTTTCTCATTCGGGGAACAGAAAAAGTCTCGGTAATTGAAATGTTATTTATCCAGCAAGTGCGAACGAGTAAGAGGGCGCAGTAAGAGGTGCAGAGGGTGCACAAAGGAGCGGCGACGTATCCTTGCAGTTCTCGCGAGAAAGGAAATAATGGAAACTCGTAAGGGGAAACAAGGCGATCGGCGGTTCTTCGCGAGGAAGACTAGACCGTTTGTCTTCGTTTCTCTCGCCACCTCTTCACTGCCGCACCGGTTCGAAGTGGATTTGCGCTATACTCGACTTTTCCGTGCGACTAGCAATGAAAGCCGCGGTTGCTCGCCACGGGATTGTTCGGTGGTTAACATAATACTAACAAGATTGAAATTTAATTCAAGCCCTTTCGCTACGCCGTCGCAATTTGCCTTTCAGCCGGAACCGGAAATTTCTGAGACGGAAACGTAAACCACCAGTTCTCGTTACAGCGTTCCGACGTTATTTGAGAAAACTTCGCCGCGGTTATTTGCAAGTGCATTAAGCCGCCACTTTGTTTTTTTGCTCCGTCCCTCTCTCTCTCTCTCTCTCTCCCTCTCTCTCTTTCTCGCTCTTTTTGCTCTTTTATTTTTTCGTCGTCCCCCAAAGAATCGCTCTGACACCGCCGTTACAGCTCGCTTCTTTTCGTAATTGTATTATATTTCTGTTTTATCGCGTCCTTTGTGCCACCTTCTCTCGGACAACTGTTGCAACGTTTAGGTGACTGCGTGAAAAACCTGTAAAAATTACTGGTGGCCCTTGTTACTTATTTTTCATCTCGCCTCGACTTGCTACCGATTTCACAGAAGTTCTCGATTAATTATTTGCAATTTCGTTCTAGTTTTATTTCAACGAGAGTTATTACTTGTGAGAGCTATTACTATTATCTATATGAAATAGGTTCTCTTCTCGCTCCCGGTTTTAGAGGGTTTTATTCGCGGCGACCGTTTTCGAAAATTTCTCACAACCACCCACCTGGGACACAATTAGTCATAATCTACCTTAGTTATGACTTATTCACCGCAGCTGCCTGGTGCACAAATTACTTAACTTGGTCAGCTTTACTCGGAACTTGTTACATGGCAGAAGTTCGGGGCCTGACTTTACACCAACCGTAGATTCTCATTAGCCGGCTTGCCGTCGTTGTCGTCGATGTCGTCATCTTGGTTCGAAACGGCCCTTATGGCGCTGCCGTTGCTATTAATTGCCCTGTTGTAATTGTTGTTTCGAGTAACGGCAAAAGGTGCGCGTTCCCGCAGACACGTAGAACGAACACGTAGAATTTGACCGGAAACTTCAGTTAATTTGACTTTATTACAAGCCTGACCGTCTGTTTCCCAGAGAAAAATGTACAGAATTCTGTTCGAAATTCAAATAGGACATTAGAATATTATTAATCTCGGTCTGTGCAATTAGGCCAGCCTCATCATTTTTATAATAAGAGTATTTAATCCTGACCTGGAGTTCCATTCATATGAAATGTGGGTGTATCATAAAATTCATAAAATGTATAAATTTTTAAATATTATCCGCTGGACATTATCCTCGAATGCCTTCTGGTTTAATTATGAACTCATGAATTAATACGATGGCTGCAGATGCCATTAACCTAATTAAGAGATTTTCACGGTACACCCGGATTATTCGTGTAATAAAATTCTAATAAAGTCTAAATTCACAAACTAAATACTATAAGATTCACCAATTTACTTGAACCAGGAATCAACGAAGTACTATTAATAAATTTTATAAAATTCTGCGAACACAGTTGTTTGCACTAACGTTTAACACACGGGATCAGAGTGTTTGAGAAGAATATTAACATTTGCGAGGAGTGGCTTAAAACAAAGACCGAGTAGGTGCTGTAGAAGTCACCAACCGAGTGTTCTCAGTAGAGTGCTATTAACAAATTTGTAGAGACAGTGTGTACCAGTTGTTTGCGCGAGCTTTTCATACGGAATCGCGTTTTTCGTGGTGGGGAGAATATTAACATTTGTCAGGAGGATTTTAAAACGGTGACGGAATTAGCCAGGGTGGTTTGTGGGACCGGAAGTGGAACCCGGGGGACGCATTAGAGCGTGTGCGTGCACGCAGAAGCTCGCGAGAGAGACTTTTTTCCGGCCACCTTGCCAATTTTTCTGGTATCGTCAAAGAGGCTGTTTGCCGGCTTCGCTCTCGTGCTCGTGCTCGTGTCCGTCGCGTCTGCCCAGTGAATGGCTGTTGACCATCATCCCCCTTGAAAAGCTTAACGGAGAGATACATGCACACACCGAAACGCTAAGTCACCGGCGCGGAACGCAACGTCCGATTTTTTATTTTCGACGTCGGGGATCCTCCCCCGCAAATCCATTTTCTCGCGACGAAACTCTACTGTTCCAACTTTCGGTTCTTCCTCCTCTCCGTCGACCGAAAGCAGACAGAGAGAGAGAGGGAGAGGAGAAAAAAATATGCGATAGCGCGGCAACTCGAGTTTTCAGTGGCTGCGATGAAATGTTTTGAGGGATTGTCCGACGTCAATGAGAGAAATTTACGAGCGTTGTTTAATTTACGCGTTTCTGGCTCCGCGCTGGCTGACACCCACTTGGGTGCAGTAAGTTTGAATGGTGCTGTTATTTACAAGATTAAATGCATACATATTTATGGGCTCTTGGATTTCGGAGACTCCTCCGACTCGCTTCAAATTGGTATCATAAATAACGCGAAAATATTTACACCGCTTTTCATCGCGCCGCTACCCCCTTTGCAGTTTACTCGACAAACTTACTCGACGATCCTTGTTTCAGACAATTGTCATTTTTAATCCTCCAACGATTGACTTGCAAATTGTTTGAATATTTATCGGGGCACAATGAAAAATTTTGTTCGTAATCCACACGAGCACTAATCCAATTTGCAAAAGACTTTTTCTGGCTTTAATTGGTACTATTTAGAAAACGTAATAGTGATTGGGATCGGCACAACGTGGAGAGAAATTTCGGGGGATGAAGTTCGCGAGAACGAATTTATTGGTTGTAGAAGAAAAGGACATTTTCTTCGATCATGCTTTTATGGACACCGAGCTCCGAGGTTATCGTGAAAAATCGAGGCAGAGACTACTGACTTCGGGGTCACCCGGTGCGCACCATAAAGGCATTATTAATGCAAGCCAATCCCGGTGCGGCGCAGAACGAATTGCCCCTATAAAATGTAATTTCGGAAGAGTTCCGATACTAAATTTTGAATAGCGCCGCTGCCTGAATATTTCCATCTCAATGGAGACTTCCGACCCGAAATTCCTGAAACACGCCTTGAGAATCCTTTGTTCTCGCCTCGGGAACCTCCGATTCGACTTAACCTCGTAATTGAATACTTGTTCTATAAATCTTCGGCTTCGTTAACAGTGTCTGGACATTCCGACCAACTCCCAAAGTCAATATCTTTTCAAAGCTGACGTGAAAATTCATAAACTGCTCGACTGCGCAACCATTGTTAAAACGAAGTTAGTTGGCGCCACCAGAAACAATGCAAATATTTTTCTTTCGGGATATACAGGGTGGTTCACATAAATAGGAATAATATAAACACTAATTTCATCCCTTAACGATTTCGTTACATTAAAAGCGACATTACAACATTCTTGAATGTCTATAATCTTTTACTGTTTTACATTTCACCAAAGCAATTTTTTCATAAGTGCATAAAGATTCGCAATCAAGTCATCACGAATGAAGGAGGTAAGCTTTAGATAGACCACCCTGTATCACAAAATAAATTCAGTCTTCTGCAAGACTACGCAGCCGAGATAATGTTAATGTTTAATAGGTACAATGTCAATATCTTGATAACTAGAGTTTGAACAATGAACAGGAAATGACGCGACGTGTCAAGTTTCGCTGGCCGATTCACAGAGGGAGAAAGCAGCGTTCTGCAGACAGCGAGCAGAAGCCGAGATTCTTCTTGGTGGCTGGTAACTCGGTCCAGCGATCTGATTTAAATTTATTTAGATTTGTCCCTTTTCTACGGGAAGCTTCCTGCGCACCGCTATGAACCCGACGGCGCTATTGATTTCGTCCTCACTCACTACACCACCTACACCCTCCAACAGCGACTCCGCCACCGAGTACATCCCTCCGCCGCCCATCCCCGAACCCAGAAGAGCCTCCGTACCACCCTTTGCCCGCGGAAATTCGTTGTTACGAAATTCATCGATTCGTCCTTTCTGCTAGTTATCGAGACCCGCCAGCCGATCCTAGCTGCATAGCCAGCTAGCCACCATAATGGCGCATCGAGCACAGACATCGACCTACTCGATCGTCCGACGCGATACCAGAGCCGAGATCCATTTGCAGGTCCCATTCTGTCCTAGGGACATCATCGTTCTTGAGGAGAAACAATTTTCCAATCATTTTTCTGTACCACAATTTAACTAGACATTCAGATGCATTTACAATGTAATTTTGTAGAGAAGTTGCTGCATAGAGGCTTCAAATAATTTTACTTTACCGAGCTCCTAGACGCAAATAATAAGTAGAGCATTCAGTGAGATATTCTGGTATAACTTAAATGAGCCATGTCTTTTGATACCTTGTCGGATGTAATTAATGCAGAATTTAATTTAAACCGCGAAAGAACTAGGATTCAAACAGAGAATTTAATTTAGGTGCTGGAAGAACTAGGATTAAAAACAGAAATTTCTTTTAGGAACTGGAAGAACCAGAATCATTGTACGGAGCTGATTTCGCTCTGTCTGAAGAAAACGGCACGTTCATAAAATATGTAGGCCAACACGCTATATTAAAACTGGCATTTTAGTTCAGCCTATTACCGAACGTTTGCATATGTTATTATTACCACGAGGAACCATCCAGATTTGAACGAGTAACGAATGTCGAATTTATTAAATGAATGTTATACGCGAATTGATTCGTTCTTCATTCCGAAGAAAATCGGCAGATTATTCGACAGCAACTTGAGTACGGTTACGAATTTGTATAAGAGTTTTATCGAGTCGTTTTTCGGTCCGAGGGCAGAGAGAAGGAGCCGCAGAAAAATTGAAGTGGCTCGGAACACGTACTAGGAAATTCACTTGGCGATCCAACGCGATACACATACATATACTTACACACATATCCCCGGCGATCGACAACACCCCAATACGGAAATTTACATTGCGCCCCGGTCCTTCAGCCGCGCACTTACCATTTCAACCCCCTTCGAAATCAAGCTGAGAATGCCTCTATTATCGGATCAGACGCACGCTGGAAGACTACAATTCCCGGACGGGCAAAAAGCTTCGGCAAAGTAATTGACATTATCTACGACAGCGGGAATGGAAGTGCCCACAATGCGGGCGCACTTGTGCGATTCTGTGCGCGTTGGAGTTGCCTGGGGAATGGCCGCTATATCACAGGGGATAAATAAAGCGAGTCTCAAGCTTCTCACGAATAAAAGTCTCTCTCCTCGATGATGAACCACCCTTGGAGATTATTCCTTATTGGGTTTCTCAGATGTTTCACAATTCCTCAAATCCTCAAAAATTCGGAAGTGGCTAGAAGCTTAATCCTTAGTGCTCGAGTGTCGACTCGGAGTCACCAATGTGTATTGTATTTCAAATTCATGAAGAGAACAGAAGAAATTTTTCATTTTCGAGGTAAAGTGTCTGAAATTTTTTTAGTTCAGAATACTTGCAACGGAATCAATCTTATAGAGGACACACCGCTCAGTGATTAAGATAAATACTTGAAAATAATTAATTATATATCGATCGTAATTTACCTTTAAGATATTATGAATATTTATTTGCGCCGATAAACATAAATACTTGAAAGTTGGATAAACTAAGAACGGCGGTTCTGTGGCAGCCAAAAGAGGCAGGGTGTAGCGAGGAGGGTCCAAAATGGCGGACTCGATTGCCAGATGATTTTCGAGCAAATGAACCGGCTGAGTCGTTTGGTAGTTAGCGTTCAAAGGGGTTCGATCGTCAAAGAATCTCGAGATTCTAAACGTAAGCAGCCACAAATCGAGAAGATCAGCCTCGGGAAGGAAGAAGTATAAGGGTGGGCATAAGGTTTGGAGGAGGAGAGAGACGTCTACACGGGTCCTCGTGCAAATCCTCATTCATCCCATAAAACACAGGAAGGCGCACCCCTCGAATCGTCGTCGAAATTGCCGGAGGAGCGAGGAGCAATGACAGAAGGGATCCCCAGTCGTTCCTCTCTTTTTCTTATCCTCACCCTCTTCTAGTTCTCTTCTGGCTCTCTTCTGTTCTTCGTTGGATTCTCGATTATCCAAGGCGACCCGCCGCTTTGAACGCCGGTAATCGGACTGGAGTTCGAACAAAGAAGCGAGAGACAGCGTAATGGCACGCATAGGGTTAGGAGACGGAGGAACTGATCAAAAGAAACCAGATTCATCGGTACCGGTGCGTATTAATGAACCGGAGAGCCCGGTAATGGCGTTCGCGACGATTGTCTTGCGAAAAAGGCGCCGGACCTGTCAACCAACCTGCCGGCCCTAACTCTACAACCCTTCCTTACCTGAAAAATCATTAAAGTGGACACAAAATCGACAAGATGTTCCTGGCGATGTTCCACCTTGAAAAAATAATTTCTAAAGTAGAATGCTAAGCGCCACGAACAGTCGCCCGATTTTTCTCGGCTCCTACAAATATTTTCAGATGCCCCTTTAACGTAGTAATGTGCCATGAAGGGTTGGAGGTGCTCGACGCTCGAAAGGGCGGTATCAGAGCGCCATTGATCACGCTCGCTATCTGATAGACCCGAAAATTTGAAGGCACTTAGATTCGACGGTAGTTTCGGCCGAAACTGCGCGCCGGGGGCCATAAAAAATGGCGTTAAAGCGTTATTCATGAGTCGGCAAGAAAGCCAGCCCCAACGCGTATTACGACAATCTAGTCGGTCTCTTTCGTCGGCCTCTCCATCCGACGCGGTTTTCCACCGTCGAAAACCGTCCCTCTCTCTTTCGTCTCTTTAGGTACTGCCATTTTCCTCCTCGCAACAGAACAACTATCCCCCTGACGTGATAATAAATTCCGCTCATTCGTCTCGGGGCTTATTCCGAGATATTATTTCACCGGCTTTCCCACCCTCGGCCCTTCGTTATGATTATTATCACCGCTTCCTCTCTCGCCCCCTCTCTCTTCCTCTATCTCTGGCTTTTACTCTGTCTCGCCTCGTCGCGCTTCTACTTTTCTAGCTCGGAAGATTCGCTCGACTCGGTAAGAAAGACGTTTGACAATGGACGATTTAGTGGTCCCACCGTCGTATATGTACGTTGCTCCGGGAAACTTGCTCGAGATTGTTGCAAGCGAACGGCTGGGATTTGTAGAAGGCCACCGAGAGTTCGGGAGAACTTGTCTTCGGTTCTTTTATCTTCTTTCCGATCGATAGAAGTCCCGCCGAGAGGGAAATAGAAATGTTTCTGCGGGTCTCCTCTGCTGATTCACATAACATTCCTCTTGTCGTCGGACGATTTCACGCTTGTTTTAATGCCTCCTCCTATTGTACTTACCATGGAGGGCCGGGTCTCAGGTTGCTTTTATACTCTCAAGTTATTTCGACATATCTTTAGACTGGAACGAGAACCAGGAATGCGCAAGATGTTCGATAGATGCAACCGTTGCTCGACAATATTCGATTCTGCTTCTTCCATGAACGTTAAATTTGTAATAGTTCAAGCTCACTTATCGTTGAAGGTTTAAAAATCTTGGACTTATCACGGAACGATGTCAAAGGCTTTCTAAAGCAGTCAGATGAGAGACTGTCTAGTCGGGTAGTTTGGTAGTCGGAGACATTAGAAAAAGGATTTGAGACATCTCCTTCACGAATTTCCGGTAGTAGACAGTGCTCCAGGTTCGGTAGTATCCCCGGATCCGTTTCAATTCGAATGCGATCCTCGTTTAATCGAGCCTCGAGTCTACATGTGGACACTTAGCTAGGTGTTTCCTTCAAAGGACGTCAATATCGGATTCCCATTTTGTCGCTCGGGGGCGAGAGTCTCGTCCTTGGGTTTTTATTCAGCCGAGGGCTGAATGCGACCGGTGGAAATTCGTGGAAAGATGTGGGGGTGCAGAGGCCTTCGAAGGGAAAACCGGGCGATAGAAGTTGCGGGAGTGTGAGAGGGATGATGGGGGTGGCAGCCACGAGGCATTAGAATACCCTTCGCGGGTCGGAACGAGTGAAAGAAGCTAGAAAGGACGCAGAGCTCTGCCTCGAGGGTTGCATAACCCGTGGATCCTCTTTTCACCGGCCGCGGGATAAGAATGAGCAAGGAGAAAGAGGGAAGATGAATAATCAAACACTTCTGCGGCCTCGCGGAGAGCCGATCGCCCGTTCACCTGGCTTAATTAGATCGTCCGGCGGCGAAACACGATTAATCATTCTCTTGGAGGGTCCTGGCTCTCCGCGTCGCGCCGCAGAATTTTCCGTAATCGTCCTGTCCCACGTCCACATATACAGGATGAGTCGTTTTACGCAGAATTTCATAATTTATTCTTCGAGAAGAAATATTGGACTTCCATTTTAACAAAAAATTGAAAGTGTGACCTTCATATCTCGATGAAAAAGTAAAGACATAAAAAACAGAACACTGTATGTCCCCCAGGAGACCATGCAACTTTTGTTCGACACATTTTTTCGTACAACGAATAACGTACGAGTTATTTGAGATCGTCACGTTACGAGACAAATAATTGTAATTAGTAGTCCTCTGCTCGTTCATGAAAGAAGCAGTTTCGATTAAATGGCAGTGATTCGATTTTACCAGCTAGAACAGGGTGTTTGGACAGTTTATTTTAGTTTCGGTTTAATGGAAGGGATGTAGGGGGATGAGACAAACAAATTCGGTCGGTCGGAGAGGCAGTCTGGTAATTTTATAGTTGAGCGTGATAGATAGACGGCGGGAGAACGGACATTCGTTCATCTTCGTGCGGGATAATCGAGTGGAGTGTGAAAACGCCGCTGGGGATGGGTTAGCACGGCGTCCAGGGGATGCAGAAACAACCCTGGCTGCCCGATCCTGTTGTAGAGAGAACCTACCACCGCTATTTCCTCGACGACTCGTAAAAAAATCACCAAACAACGAGGAGAGGCCGCACGCGCGCGCGAGCGCTAACGCGGGCGCGTCGAGTCTCATCATTTATTCAGCCCGGGGAACCGAGCCGGGCAGAGTGTAATTCGTCTAAGAAGACAATCGGAGAGGGAAAAATGAAAATGCGGCGGACCGCGCTGAAAGCCAGAGAGCTTCGAGGTACAGGATTATTTCGCTGCTATCGCTTCAACCCTTTCAACGAAAAAATTAGCTGAATAACGAGATCCCCGGTTCGGAGACTGATGGCCTATTGTTCGTCTAGTCTAGTAGAATATTCATCAAATGTTAACTTGTGCAAGGTTCTTTACTATTACCGAACAAATGAAGGTTATTAGTTTGCTGGTGCATTATGCACGGCCAATCTAATGCTCGATGCCTCTCTGTCTCTCACCAGGGATCGCTTCTCCTCAATTTAAATTATCGAACTATTAGCAAAATCTCCGAACTCTCGAAATTTTCTAGCCGGTACTACACACACGTGCGTCGATTTTTATTGATATACACTCCCGTTTTTGGGGAAAAAAATCACTTTTCGGCGAGTTAAAGGATGATAAATTATTTCCGATGTGCAGATCCTCATTGGCACAAGTCGAAATTATCGGCACCGGACAGGGACCGGAAAAAAACATCGTACGGATCGATAAGCAAAATATTTATAACCGCGAGGCGAATTTAATTATTCGATGCAAATGGCCGAGCGAAAATCCAGGAGGAGGTCCCAGGGCCGAGGCTAAACTTCGCCGAGTTCGGCGGTGTGCCGTGGCCTCGAGTATAACCGTAAAATATTATCCCCTATTTTCCGGCAGTGCCAATTTACGCGCGAGTCGAGAAAATATTATACACTTTCTACAAGTCGTTTCCGAAATGATCTGGCACGGCAAGCAGCGCGTTGCCATACAGGGGTCTCGTTCGCGGTCGTAGATAATCGTGTTGCACCGTTTTCGTTTCGACGCCGGCGTTTCCCACCCCCTTTCGCTTTCTCCACCACCTCCGGCAAGGCCCTTTCACCCCTTCTGGCTGGGCCAGCCTGCTCGCCGACCTTTTTTCCTACTCTTTTTGCCTTCTTCTTTATTATAACGATAACGGCTTGGCGCTGGCGAGATGCGGTTAATATTGAGTATCGGAAGCAAGAGAGAGGGAGAGAGAGGGGAAGAGGAGAAAGGGATGGAGAAAGGAAGGAAGGAACAGGGAGAGGGAAAAGGCAGAAGGAGTCGACCGGCAGCTAGCAGGGCGAGAGCTTGTGGAAAATGGAGAAGAGCGAGGTTGAATGAGTACGAGGCGGAGGGAGGCGAAAGCAGCTCCCAAGGGAGAACCTCGTTTCTACGAGGGTTTCGAAGGGCGAAGTCTCGAGTACCAAAGTCTACCACTTCCACCGCCCTTAGCCCCGGCCTGTGGACCAATCTTTACAGCCCAACCTGCCTTTTCCCTTGATTCCACTGTTGAATTTTCACTAATTAATTCCCCAAACTCGCGCGCCGCCACCCCCGCACCGTCCCGCGCCGCCACCAGCCACAGCCCCGATCTATATTTATTAGGGGAGGAACGGTTTAGCCATCGAAAACCGCCCTTATTAATAGCCCGATAACGCTCGATCGTTCGCCCAATGGAACTTACGGTGCCTGCCATCGCTCTGATTGCTGTCTCCCGATCTTCGACTTACCTGGAACAGACAGATCTCGTCTCATCCTTCTAAAATATTTATCTTCGACATCTGTGGATCTTCGCATGAATTTACTCTTGTCGGACATTTTCGGAAGATTAGAGAGGGAGTAGGAGAATCGATCGACTGTGTAAATTTGATTTATTCTATCTTTTTTTATATTCTAAAAATTTTGTTGGTCGAGAATGCGTACATTATTATTGTCAAGTTCGAATTGATTAAATGTACCATTCTAAAAATTTATCAGTCGAAAGAGGGTGCACCGCACGATTTGAAAAGACTTAGGCGATAGACGAAAATGGAGCGGCGCGTATTAATTCTGCGCACGCGGTCAATACAAACAGCTGTAGACGCGTTTACACTGCGCGGCACCAAAGAATTTAATCATACGTCCGTAGAATGAAAAACGAATTTTCACATATTAAATGTACAGCCGGGCAAGAATGGCTTTTGCGGATGAATTTTGTACATGTTGATGCAACCTATGCAACCGATCGGCCGGGGTCATTTTTATTGGGTGCACGCGAATATTTCACACACGGCCGCGGCATACATTATACAATAGTATGCGCATCGAGCTTCCACCCCTATCGACACTGTACACGGATCAGAGCCGTGTTCAAAGGTTAACACTTTGACGATCGATCAATCGCGAGGGACGAGGATGAAAAATCGTAATTTCTCGAAACGGGTGGACACGCGGGAAAGGTCGGCGCCAGCAATTAAACATAATTTACGAAAGGGAATTAAAGGGACGGTAGGGAAATTCTCGGGGTTCGCCAAGTGCGAAACCCTATTGCGCGGGTACAACGAGACCGTGGTGGCAGCACGGTTGCCTGGTAGATTGCGGCCATTACTGCCGATAAAACAATGACATTTCCCATTTTTACGGAGCGCATTAAATTCGTTGATTACATCACTTAAAGTGCATAAACTACGAGGAACGCTGGAAATTACGTTCGCGCCGTGGCACGCTGCACCCGAGAGCTCGGATGCGGGCGTGAACGAAGAAGACGAGGAAAAAAAATCTATAGGGGAAGAAGAATGCAGTTGAAGCGTCGGTCATTTGAGTCGATCGAAAGCCCATTTGGCCGGTAGCGCAACCGTCGTTGAAAATTCCATTTTTCTCCCTCACTTTCGCTGGCCCGTGTTTTTCACGGCGATCCCGCCGCGCCGATGCGGTACGCTTTGCAGTTTTCGCCTGTTCCACGCGGAAAAGACGGAAAATACAAGCTACAAGGATCGCAAAGTTTGCGCGCGCCTGTCGACGAAAATTCTCCGGAATCTGTCCGAAACTCACCAAATTAATCGCCTTTATCAACGTTGCAAAAATATTAATTTTACATTCTTCAAAGAATCTGGTCATATATTCGAATAGAAAATCGATAGGGAAGTGACATCTGATAATTACTGTAGTAATGAAAATAATTTCTTGGGGCGATGTATTTTTTTGAAGATGAGGAACGAGGGTAGAATTTCGGTGTTCAAGATAAAGAAAGGTTAAAGTTGTCTTTCTGTTCCTGACGTGGCAATTACAGTGTCACTATGGCCCCTCTGAAAAAACTGTCGCTCAATTTACTCTTCACTTTCCTCTCATTTCGTATAGTTCTTAATCTCCAGTAATTTCCGTCCTGTCTTCCAATTCGCCTGCGTAATATTACTCTAGAAGAGTTTTCGATGTAATATGGTCGCCTGGATATTCGGAGAGTGTACGGAGGTAAATTTTGAGGATTCAATGGAAGAATAATGGAGGAATATTCCGAAATACACCGCAGAGAGAAAAACTGAAATCAGAGGAGACCGATCGAATGTTTAATGCATTCCAGTTGTCACAGATTGCAAGATCGCTTTGTTCATCTTTTCGAGCCAGCCGGACGGATTCAAACAAGAACAAACGCGATGACCGAGCACACACAGGTGATCCCTTCGCTGAGCAAACTTTCGAATGTTACAAATCAGAGTACAAAGGGGTCGCTCAGAAACTATCGACAGCTTCGCTCTTTGTTTAGTAAGGTTCGTGATGGATCATAATCCCCCTACGCGAAAGGGAAATTTCATGGGCCAGGTTCGACTGCGGAAACTCACTGCCAACTACAAAGAACAAAGATACTTTTGTATCGCGTTAAACGCTCCGCTTTAATCTGCAACTTGACACGCGTTTACACCTGGATATCCATCGACGTATGTTTGTCGTCAATCTCCACGTTCGGCGTAACTTCGATTAAAACCACTATCCTCCCACGCAACAAATTATCTCGTGTCCTCTAAAGACTGACAAACGTGTTCACAAAGTTTGAAATTTTTCTGCTCTTCGGTTTAGTTAAAAATATTCCCAAACACTGCCTTGACCACCATAGATATAAACAATCACAGTTCGGTCACATATAGTAAACCATTACGCGACTTAATAGCAGCTTTACTAGGCAAATAAAGAAATAAATTAGAGAGCAGGTATTTTAATTCCCACCGGAAGTATCCCATTTGGCAAAGAGTTATTGTGGAATAAAGCGCGACCTATTAAGATAAAACCGCGGCGGTGAAATATATTTACTGATCGTCGGATAAAAAAAAACAACTATCAGTAAGAAATGAACTAAATCTGTTTCCCGCCTGACTGTTATCGCGCGCAATTCAAAAGCGACCTGATTACAGTCGTGAATCTTTTCCACCGTTTTTAGCTGTTGCGCTCTCTGCCCTGCGATTGTTATTACCTTGTTGCTCCGAGTTCTGACTATTTCTCGCATTTTCTCGTAATCCGAGCAACGTCTTCAACCGTCTAGCAAAGGTTGACGGCTGCGGCCGGCTTGGGATTCTAATTAAAACATTAACGTTAATTACGAGCATGCGCGGAAAAAAGCGTGGAGGCGAAAAATCCAAGAAATGCGTTTTGATCAACGCCTTTTTCTTGTTACCGCGGTTGGCGGTCTTGTAATTTAGAAACTGTCGAACACTAAAAAAAAAGATCCACGGACTTTTTCCACAATGGTTACGTTCACGTTACATAAATTACCGTAAACAAGAAATTCAATATTTCTGTGGACACATACTTCGGCTGTTATTTATAAAATAATGGGACTCTGTTGGAAATGGCAAGTGTCCTTTTAAATTTAAAAATCTTTTTTAACCATTTGCGTTTGATGCCGAATATCATTCGGTACATTTGTGCGCACGGAGGGAAATAGTACAGAGCTTACGTAATATATGAACACTTTTTGTGCAAATTACGGTCGTAATCTTTCGTGTCCTGAATAAAATTCTGTTCTTGCGCGTGATGCATTCGATTCCGGGCTGGAAACGCGACTTTGTTACGTGAAACGGGGTTTAATCGACGGTAACAATCAGCGTGAAAATATTTTAAAGAAGTCAGGCCTGAACGGTAGACACAGGATTGAAACGTTCGCTGGCTCGTGCGCAGATGAAAATGTCGATTACTCCGCGGCAAGATGTAACTATTTCATGCCGCTCGTATCTCACGGCAGGAAATCTAATGTTTAGTTTGACTGTGGCACGATTCGCGTCACGAAGCCCCATTTTGTAGTAAAATGGGTCGAAGTGTGAGCGACGTATCGGCAGCATAACTTTTCTCTCTCCTACTCTCCCTTTTTCTTTTCCAATTTGCGGAGCGCATAGAACCGACCTTGGTTTCCTGCACGATCTTGATGAACTCGATTCACCGATACCATTTTCACGATTCACTTTTCATTCCCTCGATAAATTTATTACCATACTGGGAATATTAACTGCGACTCTCGATATGCAAAATACTATGCGGCTCTGCAAGACCCGCATCGGAAAATTTCTATTCGATTTCAACCACGGTGCAACGTTCCACATTTTTGCTTTTTATCTCGTCGGCAACTCGGACCACTTTATTTATTTATTCTTTACAGAATTGCTCGGTTCAATAAAGAAATGGATTAATATGGTTCCGACGAAACGAGAATTTTAGAAAACGAACGCACCGAGATGAAAATGTCTCTCAAATTTTTCGACCGTTCCGGACCCAGTTTGAATTCACGAGTCTCGTCAATTGATAGTTTTTTTTCCACAAACTGATAGAAGAATGGGAAGAGCTCGCGCGAATAATTAAATTTGACAGGCTAATTCGTGAAACATTTTTACAGAACAACGAAATTTGGAATCGACGCTTATTGTCTCGTTACGGATCGCATTCACAAACTATTCTCCAATTCATAGGTAGAGGAAGACCATTGTTTACAAGCACCGTGGTAAACCCCCGCGTACCGTGCAAACCCTTATTCATTATGCGGCATAGCTTTATTCCACGCGAGGAGCAGGGATTTGTACAACTTTTCTATTTAACAAGTTCGCCCTGCGCACATTTTTCTACCATTCTCAGCCGCATGCAAAACTTTCTGTGTATTAACGAAGCTAGTTTCGCGTGCATTATGAATCGACAGAAGCATTTGCGTGAAACTTTCCGGAGGTGGTAAACTTTAAGTACTTAAGTACAGTGCACCGTTCGAAATTATTACGCAGTCATAATACTGGAACAATTATCAATTATCATGCGAATGGTCCCACGTTATTGTTCCCTTCACTCATTTTACACGTTCTCCTCGAATCCAAAAGAATTGCTTCTTCGTTCTCGGTCTCGAAAGTCCTCCATTTCCTAAACGAATATCAAGTATCATGATCACTAGACTGTGGATCTTTATGCAAAATAAAAAATGTTTCTATTGCATTGCAAGACACAGGAGCGAAATACAAAATCTCTTTCGTCTTTCAATTACATTGTCCAACAGTAAAAATGTTTTCATATAATTGTTGGATGGATCTTAGAGTTTTTTGCGCTGATTTCGAATCTGATCTTAATTTTTTTCCTACACGCACAGTTTTTGAAAAACATGACAATTTTTCAACTTTAAACAATTATTGTGATGTTATTATAATAGACATTGAATTGTTCTTTAGAGCAAAAGATTCTGTAGACTTTCCTGAATACAGTGATATCCAATAGTAATACATTATGAATGTTTAAACATGTTTAAACTATCGTTAAAGACGGAGAGACGCCACTTTAAAGACACATGTCTTTAAATCGTTTTAAAATTGTGCTTCCTAACTGCTTGATATTAAAAATCCAGAGTATCTCGAAACTAGCAAATTCGGACCATCATTTTGACGAGTTACGAAAAGACTTGGCGAATCTCATTTAGATTAAACGGCGGAGGATAGGAACAAAGCATGTCCCCGGAAAATCCGGCTATAGAAAACAGTGGCCAGGCATTCCAATTCGAATAACTCGCGAATCAATCGGAGACGCAGCCCCAAGAGCCAGATCCTCGCGTATTTTTCCGGGAACAAAGCCAGAAACCCAACCCCTCGGAACTCTAATCTGATCGAGCGCAACAGTGGATGCCCCGATAATGCGCCTAACACCTAATCTCCGAAATTGCGTGGATCCGGTCACGATTTTATCCGGGCGTTATCAAAATTCTGTGGCTTTCGAACAAAAGGGGTGTCCCATTGAAACCAAGGGAGGTGGCTTTGTCCTCTAGGAAGTGCCGGCCGCTACTATGGCGTCGGTGGAGAGCTCTGCCACCTACTAGCTAGTTACCCCGGCAATATTTTCTTTCAATTTCGCCGAGGGAGCCGTACAAAATGAAAGATCGACGGAGGGTGCTTTCCGAACGCGCTTGTCGACGCGCGACAGCGAGATGGACTCTCGCAACGCCACGCTGATGGCGGGTGGGCTAATTATTTGCGAAAATAAATAATCCTTTTCTCTTTTATTTGTGTTTGCCTATAATAAAAGGTGGCTCAACATTATATTTTTTCAGAAGTTGTTTCTCTCGTCTAGTTGACATTTAAAACGCGTTTATACATATTACTCACGCGACTATGAAGTCACAAAAATTAACTTGTGCTTTCGGCGCAAGGTTCGATCATTTATCATAGACGGCGAAACATTTACACACGACAACAATTTTTTTGCGTCAATGTCAAGTACCCTCGGAACACTTTTTATTTTAGAATGTAGAACAAACAATGTTATTCCCAATTTCATTTTCAAAAATGTCATAAAAAAAGTAATTTCACTACTATTTCTTTGTTCACTCACCACAAATTGTTAAATTTACAAATTAGACATATTAAAATAGTTCTAAATATTGCAATTAAAGATACACAAAATATTAATGGTCGAACAACATTTTTGATCGACAAAAAAAATTCTTCATTTACTACGAAGTAACCTCTGACTTTTAAAATTGCAATTGAATATGATATTGTTCTTCCGGATGGACAAAATGAATCGATCGTCTGTATTAATTATACGAGATGCGGGAGCTACGTACACGTTTAGGAAGATGCGTGGACTGGTGACGTGGAAAAGTTGAAGACCGTGTAAATGGTACGGGTAACGGCTCTTTGTAAATAATTGTGGAAGCAGGAGGCGAAAGCTGTATGGTTGGTAGGAGCAGGATCGCCGGTATCAACGGCGGCAAATTATAGATGAGTATCAACCGCACGTGATCCGAGCAGATAATGCGGCAAATGAATAGGCCAGCCCGACAATGAGGGAGCACCGTGACTCTTTCATACCGGCGATCCGGGGCTTAACTCCTCTCCCCTTAATCAGTTTTCGATCCCCTAATGATTTTGGGCGCGGTCGCGCGGCCCTCTGTCTGCTACCGTGGACAGAGCCGATGCGCTTTCCACCGAAACCGATACCCGCTCGCCATGGTAAAAGATTTACATAGTCATCGGACCGGACTCGGATAATTCGCGATACTACGTGTACGTGTACATACGTATACCCATATATATGTGTGTGTGTCTCGTTGATGCGCGCCACCAGCAAGATTGATGGCCAATCTATCATCCCCGAGGGATGAACCGCTTCTTTTCGCGGGCAGCTGCCGGTGACGTTCTTCGATCTGTTTACGTTCGGCCGCTCTGTTACCAGGATACCCGAACAACGTCAATCCGACGTCTCGAATTTGACCGATGTCCGGCTTTCCAACTATTTTTCCCCGTTGAAATATCGGTCGGTCGACGATCCTGCTGTTCCATTCCGTTGATGCTCTCGCCTTTCGCGAAACTTGCTTGCTTGTTGCCTACAAACTCCAGATCCATTTAATCTATTGTGCCTAGCGCTCGCTGCACCATAGTCGTGCTCGTCGTTCAATTATCTCGATATTTTGGCAAAGGATTCACAATTACAGAATTGGAGATTCATCTTATTTTTTGGTTTCCTTGGCCGTTAATCAATAGCGGGTTTAACTCGGAGAATATTGACGTACAATATCTGATACAGGAGATTTTGTTATTAAAAGAGATCGTCAGTCCGGTGGTAATAGAAGAGAGCGCAAATACGGTCGTCACGGTCTCACAAAAGAACAGAAAGTTCCGATGACAATGTAATCGAGTACAATCGGTAAGTTAATTTGCGTCCCTCTGGTTAACAGGTAAATTCGCTGTTCATTGTGTCAACGGTGCTGTTTACGATCGCGAAAGTCGGTTAACAGGCTGAAGTGGGTCACAAAAGTGGCTTATCCCCCGGGTTTGTTTCGCTGAAACGTTTCTGGTCCTGAGGTAGCGTTCACCGCAGCGGAACGGTCGGATGATCGAACGTGGTGTCGCGTTACACAAATATTTTCGGAGAGAGCCCAGGACCGACAGGGAGTGAGAGAGGGATGATAGTTCGATAATGAAAGTGCGGGCAACGGGGAAACGACAGAGTCATATTGTTGCTGCGCAAAGCAATGAAATTGGTAAGCAATTGCGGCTGGAGCAGCCCGGTGAACGAGCACGAACTCCCGTTCGTACACGGGAAAACGGGCTGCGAGCATTTGGCCCCTCCCCTCCGAAACGAATTAAAAGCCACGGATAGTAGATGTCACGGTTTCGCAATAATTCACTATTTCAGTTGTCGTCAATGCAAACGCTGCGCGAATCGGGACCAGTCGCGTCGTTTACTCGCCGGAGCAACGAGATACGAACGATACGAACCTGCACGCGCAATTGACGTTCGTTTCGTGGCTCGCCGAACACAAACACCGATTTTCAATTTTTACTGGTCACAGCATCTCTCTCGACAAGTCAAAACTACCTCTCCCCATGATGGAACGAGGCCAATCTAGAACTACCACCTCCCACGGCCTCTGGTTAGCGTAATCACGCGATGCAAAACAATTTTGCCCTAGAAAACTATAAAACTTATTCGTATGGAACTTTTCGATACTCTTTCGTCTATGTTCTGGTTAGGTCTTCAAATTTTTTTACGTACCTGAAATCAAAATTGAATTTGCTGTCAACGATTTAAGGGGTTGCTGACAATGAGAGGAAGACGATTCCATCTTGAAGGAAGAAAGAAAAAAAGGGGTGGCAACGTTTTTAGCTGTTTTGATTATCTAATGCAAAATGGTTTGTTTTGCTAGGAAACTGTAGAAGCTATCGATGTAGAAGTTCTCGTGGCTCGTTTATCTATATCCTGGCAAGGTCTGTATGTGATTCGGACCAGGTGTTACGGGGCAAGGATATCGGAGGTCGTGAGAGGAGACAATTGTTTCGCTCAGCGGAATACCTGGGCGTCGAGTAAAAGGAAAAGTGGTGATGTTAGTGCCATTTGTATTTCAAGGGTACACTCAACATCTTAACCTCCGACTCTCGAGTGCCGGTAATCCGATCTGAAGAAATATCCACAGGAGATCGATCCCTGGCGGGTTAATAGGGTTAACTACCTTCGATCGGGCAGGTCTCGCTTGTGCGTTTGCTTTCAGACGTTTCCGCTCTCCCGCTTCTCTTCCGCGAACACGAGAGAGTGCTCTTGCCTCAAATTCAACACCTTCCTCTCTTTCTCTTTGCGCGACTACCCTTCGGCTTAGTACTTTCTCCTTTTTCTCCTCAATTCACTTTGATTTAAATACGCAACCGCCGCGACTGGTTATCCAAGATAAATCTGGCCGAGTCCCCAAGAGAGGCGAAAAGGCCCGGAGCTTAATTGAGTATTTCTCCATTCTCTTACTTCGTTTCCCATTCCACGTCGTCGGCAGCCGCCGCCGTCGACTTGATTAATTAGATTTTAATCTTTAACTGGCCGGATGAGTCTAGCTTTCCACGTTCTACTTCGTAATAACTGCAATCTACACAGCAATATTGTTTTACGACACCCTTTTGTCCGGATACTTCCATGAAAGCATCCCACCTCTATCCTAACACCCTCTCCCTCTACCTCTCACTCCCTCTCCAACGATCCCCTCTGATTCGTGACTCAAGGAGGAACCGTATTGATTCGTTAGTCTGTATTCTGCTAAATGCACGTTCCATTAGCGACTGATCTTGTTAAACGTGCTCGATGCAAACTGCTTACTGCCATAGTGCCGAGAATTCGATGACAATCTTGTAATTTGTAATTTAAATCGACACTCGAGGGCCGCGCAAAAATGCGCGCTACCACTGCCGCGAGTATACACCTCTTTTGCTATGAATTAATCATTCCCTGGACGATGTTTAATCGATATATAGCAATATATATGTATTTATTGTGGGATTGCGAGTGCACGTCGTAGGACCCAAGTGGTTCATGTTTAGGTATTACCTCTAGTTAGGTAGAGCGAGGGACAAAATGGAATGATGATGGCATGTGCCTGGTTTATCTCCATTGTCTGTTTAGTCGAGGGTATAAGGACTGTTTTACGGGAAGACAGATTGAGAGTGGTTTTACGCAGCGAAGGACTACGGTCGTCGACAGCGAAAGCATAGAGTAGTCGCGTGGATTAATTGTTTCTAGTATAAGTTGTGCATTTTAATAAATAATTTTAAGGCACATCCTGAATTCATAGTTCACAAACTGAATGATGAACCTGATCGATGAATTAATGAGACACTTAAATTTTCGATTTTTTAAATGATAGAACAGTCTAGCTTATTTTGGCAAAGCTTTGTTAATTTAGCACCAAGGGCAAAGGGAGGCTAATGAAATTTAATAACATATTTCTATGGTAGAATTAATTCCAACTTCTGTCACAATCACGAATCAATGGAATTCGAATTGTGTAATTTTCGCAAAGCCGCCCGAAGGTCTCCGAGCGATGAAAATATTCATTGCGGAGGCTAACTATGCCGCAGAACAGCATTGTCACGCGAACCAGCTGCGACTGCTCACCGTGCATCCCCACTTTAGGCTACTCTAGCCTCCAGTCAGGAAACAGTATCAACGTCGAAGAGGCTTTTCAACGGCGTTCTCCTTTAGCCAGTCCGCATAGGATTACAACGATTTAATTCAACGGGGTTCCGGGGTGGTGGCGCGGTTCACAATTAGGCGGGACCACGGCAGCATAATCCAGCGAGACAAGCACAGCAACCTACCCGGTGCGACGACAAAAAAAACCGTTCCCAGAAGCACAGAGGGTGGAAGAGACGAGACGAGAAGGGGCCCCTGGGTTTCGAACAGTGCAACCCTGATTTCCAGGGACATATGTGTAGCAACGTTTCTGTTGAGTAATTGTTGCGATTTATCAGAACGATATGTCACGGACATATTGAGGGCGGTCAGCTGGCACATAATCTTCGTAGGAACAAGGGCTGACGTTCTGGAAAAAAGTCAATTCGAAGGAAGCCTACAATTCTGTCCAACCGTGTCGTTACATTCGCCGAAAAATAATTGCTCTTAAAGGAGAAAAGAAAAATAGAAACATTTTTTTCCGAATTTGAACGTCGAGGTTTACAAGAACCGAAGACACTATACAGAGTGCTGGACGGGGTGAAATCGAATTCCTGTAACCGGATTGGTCTCGTGTGTCCGGCGGGTGTCCGATTGTCCGAGGACGCGGCGCGAACGTAAGAGATTCGATTAATTCGCCTTTTAATTCGTTCTCGTTACGAGAATTATCCGGGTCCGCGATCTGAAAGGACAGATCACGGGGTGTGGTGTGCACGTTGGCTAAAAAGGAAACGAAAGAAAGGGGAGGGCGTGATAGAGAGAGGGGTTGCGAACGGTGATGTCGTTCTGTTGAAACTTTCAGGGGCGGGGAATCGAAAGAGAAAGGGAGAGAAAGGGATGGTTAAGGGTTTGTCAAAGCAACCGGTCATCGGTCGTCCCCGCTATCAGCTGGCTATCGCTCGAGCGTGCAGTCCCGACCGGAGCAGAATGTATTCGAGTGGCTCTATGGTTGCCTTGGGAATTCGCCGGCCTCGAGGACGCATGTAACGCGTCCCGTATGTACCGTACATTACACGGGGCCTGTGTTTGTGTTTCTCTATCACTCTCTCTCCCTCTCGCTATGTATGTGTTCTCGTCCTCTGCGCTAGCGCATGCGAGATATACGACCGATCGGTCGCCACGAATTGCGCGGACGTGACGCGCGTACGATCCCGGATTGACCCGTTGCGTGAAATTTCGAATTGCCTTTTGAAAGAGAACCTGGACGATTACCGAACCCACCCTCGATCCACGATTCACGATTGGGAACCTCGTCTTTTACTGGATCACTCGGATTTTAATGCTAGAGCCACCGAGCACCGGAAACATTGGGACCAGAAAACGAACAGAAGATATTTTTAAGAGGTGAACGCGTGTTTGTGCCAAAACGCAAAATTATCCAGGACAAATCGGAACGCGCAAAGTATACCGAAATACACAGAATAATTCAGATTACGGAAAACACTGGAATATGCAGAATTAATTCGAACAAGCAAATACGTGCTAAATAGAAGGTATTTAGATTTATTCGGTATGCTCCGATGTATTTTCCATATTTCGATTGATCCTACCTATACGACCCGTATTCCCATTGTGATTCGTCTTTTCAATATTCTACACCGATCATACTGAAATGTTTTATTATTTATTTAAAAAAAACGATTCTGCTATTTACATATAAAAATCAAAACGAGAAGACTTGAACAAAACGATGAAAAATTTTGTACGCGGAAATGATTACGAGGTAAAGGAATTATGCTGGAGTATTTTTTTCTTGAAATCAGCTGTGATATTTTGGTGGCGATGGAATGTTGGGATCGCGACGGTGGAAATCTTCGAGGATTCGTTCCTCGGACATATTACTCTCGGATAAGTATTGGAGGTTGTACCTAGGAGTTTCTCTCAGCATTACATATACGCTGTTCCGAAGTGTAGGGTCGCTCGGGGGTAAGTTTTTTCCTAGCGGAGCCGTTTCTACGAGTTACGGGCGGAGGAGTCTTGAGAATCTCGCTTAAGGGATTCGTCGGGGTTAGGATTGTAAACGGAGGATCCCTCGGCCGAACGTACAGACCCTGGAACGATCGAAGATGGACGAAAGATAAAGGACAGAAGGGGCTGTGCCCGACCCCTATTTGATTTACTTAATTTCGCTCTTCTATTTGCACGAGATCGTACGATACGATATAATATTGGAACGAATCGATTCATTGAATACCCAGCTCGAGTCGAGGAGAACTTAAAATACTAAAGAATACGTCTATTATTCCCGACGGAAAAACTTTTCCGAAACCATCAAAAGAATATTCAACGAACGCTGTCACAAGCGATAAAATGCTTCTGCCCTCTTCGCTTTAATCTGCTAAAGCAGAGTTTTATACTAAATTCAAATTGTCTGCATCTATTGTAGCAAACAGGAGCCATTTTCCAACTGGAATATTAGCAATTACTCCATTATAAATTCATAAATATATCTGGAATCTCATTTCAGTTCACGGTGTACTGCTCAGAGGCTGCGAACATTATCATTTTCGCCGACCCACGTGCTCTGGGTACTTCAAAGAGAACTTGGACCTGACTAGACATTAACGGCGAATCTACTGAATCTACTGTACCTAGCCGTAGACTATTCTATCACTTCACAGGTCAGAAACTCGTCAGCAAGTCTCTATTCAGGTGCCAGCTGCAAGGACCCTTATCGCATAGACCACAGTTTCAGTAGTCTGTAGTTCGTTTATTTTCCTTCAGTCTAGCTCGCTAGCTCCGGGGATAATGGCAGGGATAATATTTTAACAGTTACGGTAGAGGTATTTTTCACGGTTACGGAGGGAATGCTGTACCCCGTGGAAAATATCAAACGAGCAAACCCAGGTCGCCATTATCGAGTTCACGTTTCAAAGAATAAAACCATTGCGAGGTTTGCTCAATTAACCAAGGGTAAGCTGCTGACAGAATCAATCGAGGTGCAGGCTGGCTTCGCATTCGGATCGGCCAATAAGCCAGCCTCGATTTTGGGGCAGATAACGCCGCGATAAAAGAGACCGGTCCTCTTTCCCGTGCGTACAAGGACATACGAGAAAAAAGGGGATCTCTTTCGGCCGATCATGCTTTATCAAGCTGGAATTATGCTCGGCTGGTGGCGCGTTCTCGGACGACTTGGTTCAATCGGGACCAAGCTCCCCTCGCGTGCCCTCTTCGTCCCCCCAGGGCCCCGAAGGAAATCTATTCCTGTAAAGCAGGACCTTGCCTTCCCCTGCAACCCCCTGCAACTCCCAACATCCCTTGCCACTCCACCTTGCCGGATCCGTCGACGATGATTCGTCCCTTCGAAATCGACGCGCAGGCGAATTCCAGGCACGTAAGCTTTTCCTATTTATTGCACCTTTTTCGGCTGGTCGGCTCGCCTAAATCATTGCGCATCCCCTTATTGAATGAGAAAACGGGATGCATGGTTTACAGCCGACGCCACCACCCTCGAACTCCCCCACGTTCTCCTCCTGACAGCCGGGAATAAAGTTTCCAATATTCTATCCGACTGGACGAACCTCCACCAGGAAACCTGGGATTTTCTTTTTTTTCGTCAGATTGCATCGCCTTCCATCACGACAACCCTGCCCCCGCGCCCCTGACTATCTTGATACAATTTTTGAACGACCTTCGGGGACCGAGAATCTGCCGATTGATATTAGATTCGGCTGGAACGTTGATCGACGGTCCACCGAACGATTTAAGAGCATCCGAGACCGTCGCACCGTTAACTATTGATCGGAAGGCGATTTTATGTCCTGACGTGCCTCGACTGCCTCTTCCCGAGCTCTGGGAGTGATTAGGATCGGCCTTGTTTAGAACCTCGAATCGGTGTGAATCATTGAATCTTTCGTAGATGGATTCGTAGATCGAATCCTGTTTTAATGGAATCAGACTTTGTAGAGTATCTTGAATATCTGAATAATTGAGGTGTACAGACTTACGGTGTTAATGAAAGTGGGTTAGACGTTGAGTCGCTCACGAATTGTCACTTACCTGTAACAAAGAGAAAGCAGACATTACTTATACGTATTCTAAAATATTTCACATTTAATTGTGCAAGTGTCAGATCCGCGAAACGATCAAAATATTCCATATTTCAGTAAATAGTAAGTATAATGGGAACGGCACGATCTAAGAAAAATGAACATCCCCAATAGCGCCAGCACGGAGCACGGCCCGGTGAGCGGGAGAAAAGGGAAGAATAGATTTTCCTGTAATTTCAGTTGCTCGTAAAAAAGGATTTGGAAGATTTCCGCTGAGAAGTGCACGTCACGAGCAAGGGTCTGCAACCTGACTCTTGACGTCGTCATTTTAATTTCTGCGAACCGCAGAGACTTTTTTAGCCTTCGAAGCGAAACGTCTCAATTAATGCCGTCGACGGCGGAAGTACAAGGATCTAGGATCGCGGTACAACAGGGAAAGAGGGGATGTCTGGGTTCAAGGGCTGCGTATGAAAGTATGGGCCCGTCACTAGGGGAACTCTTCTAGTTAAAAAGATTTCGCTCGAATAAATAGAGAGCTGCGACGGTATATGTATCTACGATTCTCCGGCAGCTACTTTGAATCTCTTCGGCATCCACTCGAAACGTCGAGGATCCGCGTTCGTCTTGCTACGTACGTACCGCTTGAAGACGACCGACACGACCACCCACCTATTTTCAGACCACGGTATCCGGCGCACTTGGAAAACACATGGCAATTCCATACGAGGCGAGGGTGGACAAGAGAACGAAGAAGAGATAGAAACGGACCAGAGATAGATACACACAGCCTCGCACAATTAAAGTTCGTGGCATGATTCCACTCTCGCGTGCTTATCGCGGTTGGACAATGCGGAAGGTGGTAGCTCGGAGCGTGCTCCGCTGGACGATGGAACAATTAAGACTAATTGCAACGTCGTACAACGATCGGACATTTTAATAGCACGCTCGGACCGGTATTAAATCCGTGTACAAGCGTAACCTGGCCTCGGGCTTAGGCTCGTTTCGTGTCCAAACGCGAATTGCCACCGTCGCTCGATGTGCGTTCAAACGAGCAATTTGCTTATCGACCAGTCCTCTTAACTTCTTAATTGATGCGCTAACCAAAAAATTATACACCCCCTTCGTTCTCGAATCGTTTCTCAACTCTTGACAATTTTAATTAATTGCAAGTAAGAGTAAATTCGAAGTAATCAAACTAGCAACTGCTTGTTTTAAACAACCTTACGATCGATAATCAACGAACGCATAAGAGTGATATAATTTAAAAATATTACGCAGGAGATAAAGCTTCCCAAGGAAGAGCAGCTTAAAAACGATGAAAAGAGGAATTGGTATAATTTTATAAGCGTGTACGTTTGCGCATTAATGTTAATTGCAGGTGCTTTCGGTTTGGGAATATCAGCCAGGACACGAGAGAGTCGCGCATCGTAGCATCATGTCGTACCTGACACGAATTAAACAATTCCCAACGTTAAACCGCCTTCACGACTGGTTGCTTATAAAGCTACAACATCGCCGAATGCGATTCACATGTGAACCGTCTTGCTGTACAGGGAGGAACACGTGCAGAGCATAATGTGTCGTTATGTCGGCACTCCTCGTCCGGTTCTCTGAGGATGTAAAAGCATAAACGAGTCTTGGTAGCTTGCAGAGAGTCCGCGAGCGATTGGCTACAAGTTTACGACCGCGGGTCGTCCCGTCGTCGTTAAACCTGGGCACCGTCATCGGACAATGGCATTCCGAAGCGACATGGAATTAGAAACATATGCAGCATCGCGTGCCCGGAATTGTAAAATATGCTACGTTTAATTGTTCGCTTATTCGGGGCCTCTCGAAATACCCTCCGCATCGCTAGCGAACATTTTAAGCATCCCCGGAGCATCTAATCACACTCCACAATTCCGGAACCCAGCAATTAATTTTTCAACAACTCTACGCCACGTATAAATATTATTTATTTACTTATTTATTGATGAATAATGACGTATTGATAAACGCTAAATCCTAATCTTACATTTATGGAGGAAGTTATTTCGTGCCACTTTCTTCTTTGTCCATAAAAATTATTTTATATGGACAACTGATAATTAGAAATTAAAATAATTTTCGCAAAAAATTACGCGGGCTTTTTGCCAGCGCAATTCCAAAATTCGAGCTCCTGAATCCTTACCTCTCGGGATACCGAGTTCTCGAGGTATCAGCATCAACAAGGTCTACTTAGAGTCCCATAAATTAACGTCTCGCCCACATTCATCTGCCGCGGGACCATTGTACACGTCCCTAAATCACTCCCGAGGACCCCCTGAAGAACTCCCATAGCAGAAACAAAAGAAGCCGAAGCACACACTGAAATCCTTTTCAAAAAAGCGCAGCGGAAGACACCAGACGAAAAGAAGAATATTGGGACAAAAGGCGAACGACGCAGTCGCATAACGATAACGAATTGGTTTAGGATGGTGTAACAAGGTTGTATTAGTTTCGTTTTTCTGTCGGAATCTGTCGGGGATCTCCTTCCACGAGATTGCCAGCGTTTATTACTGTTTACACGGTTTTCTCCCATAAGCGCACGTGCTATTATGGACGGCGACGTCCGCTGGCAAACCACAGAGACAGCAGGGACTGTCTTTGTAGCCATTTAAACCGACCCTCCGCGTTTTGTATCACGGGGACATGACGAATTCACCCAGAAAAATCTTTAGACACTGGTGTAGACACTGTTTCTACCAAGACGAATTTAAGTGGACCCTCACCGGGTTAACTAATTACCCAAAAATGCCTCAATTGTCTCGGAGCCTGAGTAGATTCTGTAATTTACAGAAGTCTGCTTTTAATGGGCATTCCTCAACTCTGCCTTAGGGGACCACTTCTGGATCAGAACCCTTTCACAAAGTGGTCGTAACTGTGGTCTTAAGTGTTTTACACAAGGTACAAATTTTGGGTCTGCATAGCGTACCGTTGAACACAGGTGGAAATAAAAATTTCAATGTAATACCGAATATGCAACAAGAGTTTTAGTTCTACCTCGCACAGTTTTCCTCTAATAAATTCTTAAAGATGACCAATTTATTTAGGTGGCACCTAGAATTCGGTTAAACAATTTTCTCAGGCTGCTCATAGAATTAGACAGTGTTTGATTTGTGCTTCGAGATAATACTAGTGGTAATGTGGACACAGTTTCGACCAGAGTAGGGTTGAGCAATTGTCTGTAGCGCAAGCGCAGATTACAGTATCTCGTAGCAGACGTGGAGCTCGACTGGAGAACATTAACTGCACCGAGTCCCGATTTCTGATAAGAGATTAGAGAACGTGCACGTGGCCGTAACGTCTGCCGGTTCCCGACTCCAACACGTGGCTCGTGTCATCGCGCGGAGGGAAATAGAAAAGAACCAGAGCAGAATGGATCATGCGGATCTTATCGGAGGATCAGCAATGCTGCAGGGACTGCGCCGGATTATTGAGGGTACGTACTTGATTTGATTTACCCTGCCGGATCACGGTATCGACGAACTATCAGGTTTCCATTTATCATGGGAATCGCATAGGATCCTCTAATCCACATATACATACCGTACCCTCTAAGACTGCCAATTTATGACTGCCAAAAAACTCCCGAACTCCCCTGGACGATCGATCTTAAAAATGGCGAATGTCCATTCCAGTCTTGTAATTAGACAGCGGATTTTATGCATTTATAACGAAGAAACGAGAGCAGATGTAATTCGACACAGTAAAAACATTAGAAGTTTATTTACCATAACGATTCGCTGTCTAATCGTGACACTTATAAATACAGCTTCGCGAGACTTTTAAGAGAGTTAAATCACATGGTAAATAAATTCCAGCGGTCACACCTGACCGAGGAAGCTAATGGCCCAAGAGCAAGATGTAAAATCGCCTAAGTGGATGGTGGCTAACGACGAGTCCCGATTGAGCCATCGAAACGCTTGTCAACGGATTTCCTGCGCCTTAGGCTAGCAGGCCATAAACTTATCTCCGGGCAGGTAAAAGACAAAGTCTCGGCTAACGAGGGGCCATTTTCTCGGGTGTCTGTTGGTAGCTGCACAGAGTGTTTAGGGGTGTTAGGAATCCGCGGGCCACTGGGTTCGCGAGACAGATACGAGTGGCTCCGAAGACGTTTTCCCCTCTCGTAGCTCTCTGTGCCGGTTTCCTCGGCGTTTCGCTGAAAAACGGGAGTGTTTATCAGGCCGCGTTTAGCGTAATCTCACGTCCCGAGGCACTCACGTAATTAGGGTCGGCCCTGCCCTTTCTCTTTCTTCTTTCTCGCCGGGGTTTCGTGTCGCTTACACTGTCGTGCGTAATTCGCGCCCGTTCAGAGACTTGTCCTCTCTTCGGGCCTCTGTCTAGTTTCCAACTTCGTGCGGCTCCTCCAGGTTTCGCGCGTTGCCCCTCCTGTCTGAGCTCTAATTTAGATCAGAGGTAAAAGTGGGGGCTGCGAAACCTGCACGAGAGAATTACTCTCTCTCTCTCTCTCTTTCTCTCGCAGTTCCCGGCACTTCGTCTTCCCCGTATTCCTCCCCCGAACCCCTAGCCAGTCCCTTTCAGTTGTTTCCCCGGTCTCTTTCCGCGCAGAGGCTGTCTTATCGCTTCAACCTACCCCTTTTCACTGGCCGGAATGGATTACCCTTGACGCTTCATTTATTCGTTTCGCCGCGATAACCACAGCCACGGCTCTACAGGTGTAACGCTCTTCGATTGTCTAGCCTAATGGCCGGCGCGGTTTCTCCAACGATCGCATAACTCCGCTTCTGACGGAAGAACGCTAAACGACCGGCCGTTTGTTCGCTACCCGAGCGACTAATGAACGCTGGAATTTCGAGCGAGATCCGTCATCGCGAGCTGCTCAATTGTTTGCCGAAGAAATCCGGGAAGAGCTCGGCAACGTTGCTACTCGAGCATCGTTATCCAAGAGGGTCCCATGGAAATCAACGACACAGTTTTCACCGACTCCAGATTTGACCGACAACGATTTTAGATTCGTTGGCGGTCAAATTTGTTGTCGGTCAAATGTGGAGTCGGTGAAAACTGTGTCGGGGAAATCTGTGTCGGTGATTTCCATGGGACCCATCCAAGAACGGCGATACAATATTTATTTCGACATCCACAATTTGTTTAATCATAATTTTTGCTTGCCCTTACGCCTGCTATAACAGAATATACTTCGATTTTAATATTGTTTAAAATCTCGATATTTTCCCGAAATTTTCAAACTTTCGGCTGAACGCGCAACCTAAAGGCAGGACGTCGAACCAGAACTTTTACCGTGTGCTCCGTTGTCGATTTCGAAGAAAATGTTTTTTCATATTTACTAGAATTTGTACATTTTACTACTAGTGAATTGCGAAGAGGTGTTAGGATTGTGTTTAATTGTCGGCTGAAGAATTGTTCAGGATCGATAACCAATGGAACGGTGGTCGAAGTGATCGGCAGGTTGGGTCTTGTTTAGGCGAGACCTTGGAAAACAAGCCGATACGGCCGGAGGGGAACAACAGGAAAAGTTGACGTAATTCGACCAGTCGGTTAATTGGGCCAGAGTGCTTTGGACACGATGTGCCCTAATTAACTGGGATACTGTGTAATCAGCCATTTCTGAAATAGCTGTGGGCAATATACGTTGACTTCGATGATTAAATCGGTACTGTTGTCGATTAATTAGTAATGTTTCCCTCGTGGATTCGGCATTACCTCGCGAATGAATAAATAAGTGCGACTCGTTGTTGATCGACTCTATACTGCGCCATCGGAACCTTGAAACCCGATTTTCTATGCAGTGTTGACCTTAACGCGGCTGAACCGGATGACACGCGCATCAATTTTCCAAACCACTGTATCGACATCAATTATCTGCGTCCACGTCGATCGAGATGAATTCCCAACTGGTTACCTTAAACCATCCGACCAGTTCGAAAAATCAATGCGATTCACTAATGAAATAGTCAATTAAGTTAGCTAAGCAAACTTAAGAGAACAAATAAACTAGAGTATCATTTTAGTGAAACTGACCGTAAAGTATACTCGGGAAGAATGATTGGCTTACTTGGAAAATGACGATGGGAATAGAGGTGAAGGAATTGTTAGCGGTCTCATAAAGGCTTCCGAAGGTTACAGAGCTCGGAGTATTCTCATTCAACTGATACCCCGTTTAATCATGCGTCGTGTTCCACTAAAATTTATAAATTGAATTCGTTAGCCCGAACGCGCCGATGTCGAAGCAAATCGGACAATGGATTTTGCAGGTTTAATTAGCGATTGTGCCGGCGTACGGAAAAAGTAAGTCATTATCGAGTCGCATTGTTTGCCCGGCGGCCACGTTCAGCCATATTTACCGGGGGCTGGTGCAACGGGAGTTTCTAAATTTTCCGGCCGGTAACGAGCGTCGCGTAGTTATTGCACGATTCGGTAGGAAAATATTAATTTCTCTTGTGTAGGATTACTGGGGGCTTCGGTTCAATCGCGTGTTACCACTACCACCACCGTTACAAAACCACGCGGGCCGCGCGCGCGCTCACGGACTCCATTCGAACGGCATAAATACAAGTTCTTGGAATTTTCACCGAGCGTACCACTAATTAAATCACGTCGTGCTCGGGTCGTTTTATTTCCTCGCGGCCACCGCCGATCCTGATTCGATGCTACGAAATTTCATTTTAAAAATCCGTTTATGTTTCCGGTCCGCGTTACCGGCGTTTACGAATAATTATAGACAGAAACGGAAACCTTATTTTATTAAGAAATGTTGCTGTTTTGGTCGAGGTCGCAGCACTAGACGGCTCAATTAAAATCAATTGATAAATTAACGGCGCGGCGGCCTGGAAATTCGTCGTCTCGATGCGTTTTCGTTTCGCCGATATAAAAATAGCGTGTCAGCCCGTTTAATCCGGAACGAACGATGCGAACAAGCGTGCATTAAACATTGGTGATGTTCCGTGTATGGCTATCTGGCTGGTCCACAGGCGAAGAGAACGCGCGCGAAAAAGAGCGAGAGAGAAAGAGAGACAGGGGACCAGCATCGATCGGTGTCGAAGGCACGGAAAAAGAAGGAGAACGGTGACAATACATCGAAAATGCGTTTTCCATTATCCACTCACGTGCGAATCGAACGAGCGGCTTTCGGTCAGCCCGGTTTATTCGGAGAGCGATCGTTGATGTCCTCGTAGGCACGAAGAAATCTATTTCCAGTCGCCGGTTCAACCATTTTTTTTTAATGGATAATCCAGCACAGAACGATTCTACGGATTGCGCTATTGTCACACGTAGAAACGTGCTCTGTGTTTCTACGTTGAATGCCAGCGAATCGACGCCATTACCTGCGCACCCCTATTTATTTCGGTTCCCGAACCTCTATTATCCGAATGGTCGTCAAAGTAATTCGAAGACAAACGGGCCGATTCCGTGAGCGATTCGGATTTTCGACATTGTCTGTCGCTTGCGATGGAAGCTTTTAACCGCGCAATTTTTTCTTTATCCAGGAGTTGAATGTGCCGTGCATTTTCGTTTCCTATTTCTTGGATTTTCAAATCTTCCCCAATTCCAATATTATATCATATCCGTTTCTCCTTCTCTAAAGTTTTGAGATTGTAAAGTAATTAAGCTTATCTAGCTACCCAAAGCGGTAAATACTTACTGCGAGCTGCTCCACAGTGAGATTTAAGATCTGTCGGACTTTCTGGGTTCTGTCTCATTTTCATTGGATTCATTCAGCGAATTATCTCGCCAGGAAGAAGTTAATGTCGCTGAAAAATTCCGGGGAATAATTCAGACGAATTCTATACGCAGATACAGCCGCGTCGAGGATAGTAGCCATGAAATATTTGAAACGCTGTCATTTCACGGCTGTGTATTCCAATGATTCATACCGAGCCATTGTACAAAATTGTATTTTTGGCTGCAGAATCCAGATACATATTGAATTTCCCCGGCATTTTTTTATTCAAGGCATCGCCACAAGAGTCTATAGTGGGAATGATTTTCTATAAACGCTGACCATTGCGCTCGAATCGAGCCACCGAGAATACACGCAGTCAACTTCGCGCACCCGCCCGCGCGCCGTACACCGCCGCGTTGCACAAGTGCACTTTAGTTCTCCCCGTTATTAACGCCTCGTGTTCCCTCGGTTTCGACAATACGTCGTCGTCTGCCGCGACATCGCACAGGAATAAATTATTTCCGATAATTTGTGTGTAATACACCAGCGCCAGATCAGGGAACGGATTATACCCCGATGCGACTATATGCATCGCGTGCGTTACATCGTTCTTTCGCAAAGAACATTTTCGAACCAGGAATGATAATAAGGAAATTGCAAAGACAACTATGTCCTATTCAATAGCAACGATTGTGAATTCATAAAGCTCGATTTCTGTCAAATGTCATCCCCAAGTACAACAAATTCAATGCTTAGACGAAGAAGTTGTTCCCGTGCTCTAATTAGCAAAATAGCATTTTCGGATCGAAACGGGTTTTTACCAAAATAGTTGAACAATTGACGGGTTAGCAGCGGAGGCCGCGCGCGCGCGCGCGAGGGAATTTAAAAGAGAGTTATATTTTCAAATTCAACGGACGCATCGACGAATATTAATTAGATGTGTTAAGCGGAAAAGATAGCAATATTTTGGACAATAACATGGCTGTGACACGAGCGACGTTTCAAAAGCCCGGCGACGTTATAAATGTGATCTGTTCATTTTTCCCCTCTCGACAATTGATATTCGAATAATCGGCGTTTTCGATAATCGACATTCCGCCGTGCGCTGTATCGACGATTCTGCTCCGAGCATATCCCTCCCGCAGATATCGAAATCATCGCGTTTCTATATTCCTTCATGCGATCGTAGTTTTCGCGAAATCGAGCTGTTGTTCGATAGCTGTAAAATTAGGGGAGAATTGAGTGCAAAATTACAACGATAGCGAATCAATCGTGCTCGTAATTATGAAAGCGGTATAAGTGAAAATAAAAAGAAATGAGTTTATCAGTTATTTCATAATTATGGAGACATATTTAAATCTAAATTCAAATTCAACTCTGAACGATCCAATTTAAATCGAAATTCAACTTTCGATGTTATATTCACATCTAAATTCAGATTTTACTTTGAATCATTATATTTAAATCTAAATACAGATTCAACTTTGAATCGTTATATTTAAATATATATTCAAATTCAAGTTTCAAACATTACGATGAAAACGATCAGTTGCATGAACAAAATTATAGAAATCCGAGGACTGCGAGCCACGGTTGACACAACCGAATCCCTTTTTCTCTGGCTACAATAAAACAACTCCTAACGATAGAAGAACTCAATGGTTGGGGCGGGATCCGTCTCGGTCCAGGTCCTTTTTTTCTTCACAATTTTTGTGAAACGAGAGTCGACTCTGCTCGGAATGCTCGACGGGGATACAACACTTTCTTTGAGCCGGTTCGTGGAAGAAATTTCGTGGGTGGGCCACGCGGGGTTGTATGCAGATAAGGACCGTACGGGCACTTAAAAGTCCCATTAAAACAATCTGCTCGAGTGGCCTCGGTCGTCTAAAAAAGACTAGGCTAGCTGGAGCACGGTGTTCGTATATAAAACAGACCCCACTCGAGTCCACGTTTCTCGTTCGGTGTTATCGTTTGTGGTAGCCATAGGGTGCTCCGAAACTAAAGTACCACGGGAGACATCGGGATCCATTAGGGAACACGTTCCGAAAAATTTTCAAGCAGCATTTATGGAAACATTTTATAAAAATCTGGCTGGAATCGTTCCTCCTCGCTTTAAACTTAAATACTAGAATTCTTATCAGTTTCGTGTCACATCAATTTATGATCATATTGTTAAAATATTTGTTAATTTTAGAAGCTGTATCCTAATTTTTCGTAATTTTCTGGCTATCTCTCTACTAGAATTTTAACACAGAAAATTTTTTATCTAAAATCGATGGGGCTCGAAAAGCTATGAAATTGCTCGTAAAAATGTGATGGTGGCTAACACCTGCGAATGATATTTTCTGAGGAAAATGTATGCAGGAATTCGTTTACTGGTATTGGAGGAGTGGAAGAATTTCAAGTTGGGAGTAGATTGTTCGGTGCGAAGACACCCGGTATAGCGTCATATTCCGTTCGGATAATTTACGAGCTCCTTTTTTCTTCCGTTCAGTCACGAGGAGGGGAAAAAGGGTGCTCGTTCGCTTGATTACTACTTTAATCTGCTTGGAGTAAACTAGTTCACGTTCCATTGGATTGGAGGGTGGCAAACGTTACGGAGAGAGATGGCGGCGGCGAGAGAAAAAGGAGGAAACGAGGAAAAGAGGAAAAGAGAGAGTAAAAGACCGTTTGCGCGTAAGAATCAGCAAAGAAGTTTCGCCCGGGTCGCCGGCGAGAACGTGTGCACGCGCGGACGACGGATGAAGATGATATATTATGCTCGGCAGGGCAGCGCGTGAACGTACTATATACGGTCGCGAATAATGCAAAGAGCGACAGAGAAAGAGAGGGAGGAGAGAGCGAGAGAGACAGAGAGAGAGAGAGAGAGCTTACGATACTCCCCCTTGTATTATCGCAAGCCCTATCTCGAGGCAGCGACATATTTCAAGATCTGTTATCTTTAATGCTGTATCGTGAGCAAGAACGTGAGCCGACGCTTAGGCTTAAGCGGAGCTGGTACACGCGGCTGATAGAACTGCAGGATGCATCGATAGCTCCTCCTCTGTATTTTGCATCCCGCGAATCAGCCGGAGCTTTATGGAAAGCGGCCGGGGGTAAATCATATGACGTCGGATCAACGATGCCGAGGATTTACGCGTTCGGAAAATTGATCTTCCGAAACGTTGCGTGTTCTTAACGCTCCGCGCCTACCGGAAGCCGATTAATAGGCTTCTCATCCCTTAACGCGCCGCTGCCCTTTGACTAGCGTTAATTAGAGGCCGAGATTAATCGATTCACTTTTATCTTAATAATTTCCTTGTGCAATCCCAGAGACTGAAATCCTCGCTCGAGGATTTTTATTTTAGGGGGAGAAAAAATTAATTGGAATCTTCCAACTTGAATCTTCGCGTAACTTCATTCTTGGGAATTTCGGGAAACATGAATCGTGTAACTTTTATCTTGAGCAATTCTTTATGCAGTTGCTGTTCCAAAAGACTTTCCGTGAGATTTGGAAAATAATCTAAAAGAAGTACTGTCGCATCGCAGTGTCTGTAGTAGCGTGATCCTTGCAACAATTTCCGATTACGACTGATGAAAGGGTAGAAGTCACTTCGTTTTCTATTTCGAGCGAAAAAATCGGCGTCGAGTTTGGCGAGTCTCTCCGATGTCTGGTGAAAAAAGGGGGTGGCCACCCTCATCGATCCAGAGATCGAACTGTCACCTTCAGGACAGCTCGAGCGAGTCGAGATTTCTCGGGATGGCGATACAACACGTAGATGTACGTACACGTCGCGACGTCGTGTCGCGAATTTTCCTCGTCGAGGATTTAGCATAATTCCGTTGGCTGCGCGCTTCCGGCAGGGTTGGATGGGGGTGCTATTGGGCGAAGGCGGCTAGAAGGTTGACGAGAGACGAAGGGGTGGAGAGGAGTGCGGCTCTGATGGTGGTGGTAGAGATGACAGGGTTCTCGCGCTTTCCTCTTTTCCTCTGTCCTTCTTTCTCCGTCGCGCACTCAAGGCAGCGAGGCGGAGGCAGAGGTAGGCATGCCCTGACAGCGTGTGGGTCCATTTGGTTCACAGTGGTCGCCATGGTAACTTCAACCACCCTCTTGCTACCGCCCGATTCTGTACTACCACCAGTCCTCTAAAATTCTCTTCCTCTTTCCTTCTTTCCTTCTTCCTTCTTTCCTTCTTTCAACCCGTTTCCTACTTTTCTCCGGTTCTTCGTGTCTCTTCCTACCCTCCCCACCACCCTCAACCCTGCACACCCCTCTTGTATCGCTCGATACCGGTTCCCGTTTCTCTTTCTGACCCTTTTCTCCTATCCTAGTCCGCTTCGCCGTCGCGTTTCACCTCAGCGGTCTATCCTGCTCGCCTCCGCTCGCTCCAGTTGTCGACCTAGCTCGGTCCTCAGTTACTAGGCTAAAGGGTTAATAGCTCCCTGGACGGTCACGTGACTAAAAATTACAGGCACCACATCACAGTCGTGTTCGCTGCCAGTCCCGTAGCTACAGACTCGTTCCGACATGCAGATGTTTCCACTCTCTGTTGCGTTCGTTAACGTTTCATAAATCTTCCCACCCCCTTTTTCAAATTCGAATATCCACCCCCGGGAAAATCCGAGAATTCTACCGTCAATCCATCCCTCGGGAGATTTCATTAAATCCTAACGATTCGGCCACTTATGCTACGTCTGCACGATTACTACACCCTTCGACAACCCCTTCGGAATATTTCCAACGTGAGTTCTTAAAGTACAGTCGGTTCCGATGATCCTAACGTCGTTGACACGACGAACGCTGTCAATGTTTTAATACCTCTACTGTTTCTTGCAGCTACTCATTTTTCTAAGCGTATAAAATCCACAGTATAGTTATCGATCCGGAGCTTATACGATATAATAATCTTCTCCTTTGTCACCGGAAGTTTTCTTCCGGTCTGAAATATTTACATTTAATATGAAATTACATGTCTACATAAAATACTATATAAATCTACATAAAATCCACTTCGGCAAAAATATTTGTGGCTGTTTATCGCTGGAATATTGTTAATTATTTTATTATAAAATTGGGGGTGCAGAGGACAGGAAATCGGCAAAACGAGGGAGACGGAAACGCGGTACGACAGGAGGAGGCGGGGGAGGAGTAGCGTCGGGAAAGAAAGGCTCGTGAGAAGGCAGCGTGTGTAGACACTGTAGACACATCGGTGGCAGGAGCGACGGTGCAACCACCTCGCGATGAAATATGAATGATCCTGTTCTCTCGGCACAGATGGTTGAATTTTAGGTCGCTACTTCCTGCAGCAATAATGCTCTGATCGATAGGCTATGGCTATAGATACCAGTTAAACACGAGCAACCCCTTTTCGAATTCATTTCTCTAGCACCGGCACTGCTAGGCGCATCTTGGATACCATAGGATTCTCTTTCTCTTGGTATAGCTTCTACGCTCACACAAGTGCACTCTCTCTCTCTCTCTCTCTCTCGCTCTCTCTCTCTGACTGTCGCTGTCTCCCTTTCCACCCTCTTCTCTGGAGCCATGGTTCTTTCGTCTGCCTATCGATTCGCTTCGGCTTATGGTATTTTTATTTCCGAGTACCGGGTTGCCGTAGCTTGGAGCCTCTGAAAAATTGATCAGCCGGCCCCGATGATTCTTCTTTATTACATAATCACGTTTACCTCGTTCATCCTCCATCTCACGGGAAGTGTAACAACCTCGAATCCGTTTCCCGAAGGCTCGATGAAAATTTACTCGCCGGTTTACACTGGAAACGTGAGGCTACACCGACGAGAAAGGGTCTTCCGGCCAACTTTGGCTAAATTAGAACAAGCTAAACTTCTTTCGACTCCAATACCAGACCGCATCGATATCAAAGTTATTATTTGCTTAGAAACTCGAATCGTCCAACCTCCGGGAACGAGAAGTCGAATCGAAATGAATTTATTTGTGGTCTTCGGAGTTCGAGAGCCTGTCCATAGGTAATTAAAAGTTCCTTTGAGATGTTCGAGGCAATACACACCGATCCGGTACGATGTTTTCACGGTGGGCGTGGTCAAGGAGCCAATCGAACGGTTTTAATTGCTTCGATTTCGTCGCAGTTCGCGATTTCACACGAGAGAGAAACGTCGTCTCTTCATCGCCGTTTGCTCGTGTTCTACCGGGTTTTCAACTTTCTTTTCCTTTCCTATGGGATTCTGAATATTCGATACGATAGCGCGCGGCGATGCTCTAAGTGCACACGCCGCGCCGTGTTCGCAGACTAATCAAATTTATGAGCCAACCCCCTCGTAGCCGGGCTCGTTTCTGTTGGTCCACTTAGCGACTTGCCCTCTCCTCCCGATGATGGGTTGTTTCGCGAAATTGATCGAGTTTCCGGGCTGGCTGGGCCAATAGTTCGGGGACTATTCGTCAAATGTACTCGATCCTCTATCGCGTCTTCCAAGAATTAACCCCCCGCTGCCATAGTCTCTCAATTTCGTCCATCCCGTATCCATTATTGCTTTTTGTTCCCAGCTGACTTTGTTACTCGCGTAGCGCGCCAGGCGGTCGCTTTTGATGATTTCGTACCAACTAGGATCAATTCTATTCCAGACTAATTTTTTTACTGTTTTAGATTTCGAAAGAATACCACACATTTATGTCCCTACATTAATAGACACTCGTTGGAACTTGAACTGATTAAAGAATTAATGAAATTTCGATCCGTAACAAAATTACACTTGATTCAACTTGAAGTTACGAAGAACGACATACGGTAAGAGATCTCGGGCTCGCCCTAGATTAATATCTGCGTTTAAGAAGCGATGGTGGGTCGGAGATTGTAGAAAGCCATCGCGGAAAACCACCCCAGCGGCAATTAAGCGTTTAGGATCGGGTCCTCGCGATGACGCATCGTTTAATTATTAACGCGGTTCGACAGATGCGAGGAGGAATGATCTTGGAGGGTGTATACGTGTGTGGGGATCACGCGTGATTTGCTGCACGCCTCGATACGTCTCGTGCAACGAGAGTTACGGTTGCCGAAAGTGTAACATAGGGGACAAAGGGGGGACAGACGCGAAATGGAGCCGGCCTCATCAGGATCGTACTACTTTCATGAATAATGCAGGCATATATGTATAACGCGGGCTGCCTCTTGCTCCAGATCTCTGCAACGGCTCAATCCGCGGCTGCTCCGCAGGACTGCCGATGTACGACTAATCTCGTCGGGCAATCGAACCGTGCAATCTGATCAGGTAGCAGACAGTACTGGCAACGGCATCATATAGTACCAAGGATGATTTCTGCGCGGGCAAATTCGATCTCTGCCGCAGAGTCCCGGCAAGAATCTCGCAGTCGTTGCCGATCAATCAGACGTCACTTTGAATGCTGCCCGATCTCGTGTGTCTCGTCTAAAGTGGCTCTCGGTGTAGCTATTCGATACTAGGCATTAATTAACGGGCGACAAGCTGATACAGTACTGTATATTCGTTCGCGCGTAATTCCACACGGTGCTAATAGCGTTCGACGCGGAGAACGCTTTGCTACCCAAAACTGTTTTCTTACGGCAGGATAATAGATAAGTAATTGGTTCTCGATCGTAATTTATATAATGATAGTATAAGTATTTATTCGCGGCGCACTGGTTCGATCATTTATGACAATGGAAAAGAAAAGGAAGGAGCTGTTTCGTCCTAGACTCGCTAGAGGACTCATCGGTAAGGCTATCTAGCGGGCCTTGCCTTATACACAGGATAATAGGCAGGATAATAGACTTCAACGCGTTTCGAGATCACTCAAATTACAGACTGCCTCCACATTAATAATAAGTTGGGCAAATAGTGTGAAAACTGATTAACCAGAAACACGAATGAACCCGTGACAGCAAAGGTGACGTTCCCAAATAGAAGTCGTCTCTATCGAGGCATTAAACATCGAATTTTTTTAGGGCGATAGCACGGATGTGTGGGAAAAGCGATTTTGGGTCTCGTTCGGTGATTTTCTGTTTTCGAATTGGAACAGGATCGATCGAGGCCGAATAGTCACGAGGCCGCGCACGGAATCGCGATGCTACGGGTCTAACCATTGCACACCGAACCTAATTCCGCGCGGGATTTGCTAATCCGGGGTTGCAGAGTCGGTCATTATTTGGTGTCGCGTGATCCCGGGGGTAAAGCAGCACACGGACCGTGCGCCGTGCCAGCACAGGGAACGCGCGCTGTATTTATCCCTCGATATATCACCGAAACCCCTAAACAGTCCGGGAAAAGCCCATCTGACCGAGCCGAGCGCGTATAAAGCGTCACCGTGCAGACCTACGGCAAAGTATTTAGCAGTGATGCGAAAATTTCGCCGGCACACATTGCGAGATTGTCCTCTCTCTCTCTCTCGGTTCGTCCTCTCCTGGCACACGCACAAATCCCATGCAATTTTCGGAGTCGCGGAATAAATAAACGAGCCGAGCCCATGCAACCGATGAATTTGTAAAATCCACTTCCACGCTCGTTGATAAAGCGTGCGGGAATCATTGACGAAACACGCGCTTCAGACAGACCGTTCAATACTACGGCGGACATCTTGTTTGCACGTACTTATTACCGATTCCCATCGGTTACTGCCATCGGGCTGGAATTAGGAGAGCGCCGAAGAGAAGAAGTACACAATCTTTAAATCGGAAGTAAACGTTTCGAACGTGTATTAATAAGACACGTGTATTCGAGTACATTGAACAGAAGACGAATATATCCAGGTGCAAGTGTATTTAAGTTGGCGGGAGAATTGATGCGAACAGGTTCGAACGAAGCAGAATAAATATTAAAAGAATTCGAGAAGATGGGAGGACAGGCTGGAGGATAAATACTGGTATAATTAAAAATTCCAGGCCAAGTGGTTTTTCGCCGAGCGAAGACGCATGAGAAATCGTCGGTGATCTTGAGCGAGAGGGGATCAGAGAGTGTTTCCGTGGCTGGGGTGGCCTAGGATAAATGTTGCCTCGCGACGTGGCAGAGCCGGGTAAATAGTGAAAGCCAATCCCATCATTTTAAACAGCGGACGAATGACCGGAGGGAGAACGATTTCCGCGGGCGGGACGAATGCGTCGCCGGCGCGCGGCACCGAGGATTAAAATTGGAAGGAGCGGAAAAATTCCTGTCCCGGAGCGTATCTACGTGCAGGCCAATCCGTATCGATCCCGGTGACTCTATTCAGCGTACACGACTCTCGACGAGGTGAGTTATATACCGCAGCCCCGGTGCCACGGTAGAGTAACCTCCCTGGTACACGCTCCGAAGCGTGTGTGCTTGTGAAAACACCGATATCGTTATTTATGTATCGTGCCGATAGTAGGCATCGCCTATATATCTCATCCCCCAAATGCCTCTCTCTCTCTCTCTCCCTCTCTCTCTTTTCCGCTTGCACTGTGTGTATCTTCTACCCTCTCTCTAGTACTCTTTTCCTCGGTTCTCTTCCCCGTCCTCTTTCTCTTCTTGTTTCCCCCTCGCTGGCACTCGGGGAAATGTACCACCGTAGGCAAACTTACGGTTAGACCGTGGCATTCCCGGGAATTCTCGGGATTTTCACGCGATATCTTTTGTCTTCTTTAACGGGCAGACACCTACAGCCTGCGTCGGATGAAGACGTCCCTGCTTAACCTTCCCACGCCGCTACGAAACTCTCTTTAAATGCCTCAGCGAGGATATCTCCAGCTACCCCCACGCTGATCGGAACTGTCGCTATTGCTTACCTGTATCTACTATTCTAGCACATTTTCCAGCGACATTCTACTGTGAAAATAATGTTCTTTGCTTAGCTACCAGTTTCATTATACCAAAGTTTAGTTTCGAGAAGGTGTCTCGTAATATAATGTGTTTTTTGGGGATGAAACGTCAACGTGGTTGGAGCACAGGTTGAATTCGCGAGATGAAGTATTTAAAGTCTTTGCTCTTCCTATTTCATTTTGGCGAACGGAGGTCAACGATCAGAGATAATTCTCCTTTTTCAATCTATCTCCCGGACAACCAAGTTCTCATTATTATAAAGCCACTAACGAACCGAGGAAGCACTTTCAGACCGTCCAATTTCTCTCTCCCTTTTCGCCGTCCATCACCCTCATCCCCTCTTTGACGCTTCTTCCTCCGGTTATCTCTATTACACTCTGACCAGCAGGCCAAATCGATTTTCCGAGCAACTTGTAATCGCGAATACGAAAGTAAAATCTCCCATCGATCTTCGATACGATAATAACGCCGAAACACAGACATAAATCTTCCGCAAATAATAGCTCCCCTCCCTCCAAAAAATTCTGCCAGTTCTGCCAGACTCGTTCAATCTTCAACATCTCCATTCATTAATTAAGCAACTGTATTTTATTAGCTCTATAATAATTTGAAGCTTACGAGGCAGTTTCCGAAACATTATATGTAATTTTATCTAGAAGTTTCACATGCGAACAAGGTTACCTCAATCGCCGAGCTGTATTTCACTATCATTCAATCAACGATATTTCCTGTTATTAATCAAATGATTAACGTTCTGCTTTCGTATCTCCGGAATAATTCAACACTTTTCACTTGGAGCTATTTTAACTCGAACATGAAACGTTACTTCGACCTAGAATTTTCCCATTCCCTATAATTTCTTAAATTTTAAACTAATTCGTGGTAATTGATTATATTTAGCTCAGTCTATAGCTTCGCTATCTGTAATTTTCGCCGAAGATGTGTAAACGAGGTTACCTCAAGCGTCGGCGCGTATTTCGTGCGCTCGCAAAAAAAGATTCGTTCTCAGCTGATTGAATAGCATCTGTATAATCTGAATTAATTGGAGCCGCTTTTTCCGTTCCGCGCGAATATGGATCGCCGGTTAAAATCGCAATAGATCCAGCCGACTGTCGATAAGGATTGAAAAAACTCCTGATGCTCGATTTCACCAATGGAACGAATCCACTGCTAATTGCACGGATGCATTCACCGACGGTGTTTTGTTGAATTTTTTACTTACGTTCCGCGAACGGCACTACTTATACCCGACGAAGAAAACGGCACCAAGCCACCCTTAAAAGGTTTACCGACTGACATCGTCTGCCAGAATCTTCACTTTTTCATCTCTCGCTTGTCACTTCGTCAACGTTATACCTCTCGGTACAGCTGCATCGATATCGATCGGTAATTACCGAATAGTTGGTCGATATTTATTTACGTGACGATTTGATCGACTAACAGAGAAGAGTTCGGAGATTTGTAAATACTTTTTCATTTAGAGAGCGAGACTTTTAATTGAACGACGGAGAGAGGAATCCGATGATTCTCCGTCGGATATTATAATACGGCCCGGAACTCCGTCGACTTATTGACTAACGATAAGAAAAAATGAGAAGAAACCGCTCCGGCTTCCCGAATGTTTTACTTCCATTTGCACGATAATGAGAGTTACGGAGAAGCCGGGAAGTTCCAGTTCAGAAACTGGCAAGTTTCGGATTTCAAGGCTTCGTTACGGCCAGGAATAATAAAGAGTACCGAAGGTAAATGTTTTCGCGTGGGGTAAGTACGTGCGGCCTGTGAATATGCAAATCCGCAACAAATTCCCTCTGCTTGCCAATGCACCCACGTAACACGTTTTTCTCGTTCCCTAATTAACTCCTCGTGAAAGTAAGATTAGCGAGTTCGAGTTCCCCACCCCATCACGTCTCTCGGTATTAAACATAACTTTATTTTCGATTAGCTTCTTACTGGCCCCGTTTACCTGCTTTTACAATTCCGCTGCTTCTACCGCTATATCAATTACGTGTAATCACGTATATTTTTAAGTTGTTCAACAAAAAAAAATGCGATTGATTTGTCGAATTGCGCTGATAGGTTGCCAACGAAGAAACAGTGTCCGCAACAGAAGGGTAGCTGGATCGATGCGCAGGGGAAAGATCCATTTTAGGGTCGTACATTTTCTGCGGCGATCGGACCGACTGAAACAACGAAATCGCGAAGAAGATCGAGTTGGTCCTGTATGCAAATCGCGGCGGCTACCTTTTTCGAACGATCCCACCAATTATACTGGACGTCGGGCAATTGTAACTGGGATAGCCAAATTTTCCCTATCGGTGTCAATTAAACTGGTTTTAATCCCTGTCGATCGTTCGCGCTCGTGACCCCATCCACGCTATTCGACCAGCGGCAAAATGAAAAAAAAGCGAGCGAGCTGGCGGAAGAGAGATCGAGAAAGAGGGAGAGATAGATCGATGGAACGGGAAACGAGATCGCCGATTTCCCTCGATTTACTCTGCAAAACTCGGGGGGTCGGTGATAGGTTCGCCGCTGGCGTCGGCACACGTAACGCTGGAAACTGCTTGATATTGTTTCGTCTCACGCACCCGGCCGAAATTTAGCGATCCCATGAAATGACGTGGCCAAGCGTGATAGATCGAGACGAACCGCGAGGATGTAAAAAAATATTTGTCACCGGTTTTTCCCGGGGCCGAATCACCGTTCCTCAATCGGCAGAGATTTATCAAAAAAATTTCCCCTGGAAGTCTGTCCGCCTGCCTGCTCCGTTTCGAATTTTTCCCACTGATCGGATTTTTCACTTCGCTTTTGCCGACATTTTTCGGCTTCCAACCCTTACGTGTACCGATGCCAGGTCTCCGAAATTCTCCGAATATTTCAGTCGCACAGAAACCGACGGAATTGCACCGTGGAAAATGGTGTGCTCACTTTTCTGATCAATTCGCATTATCGTTGATTAGACAAGATTAGAGTTTTGCGTGGCTTCGAAGTGAGTCCTATGTAATATTTGGAAACGGTAAGTGCATAAATCAGTGTTCCCCGGTTTTTAACGCCAGCCCTTCAGCCTGCGCAGCTCCCATCATTGGACAGTGCCGCAGGGTGGTCGAAGAAGAGAGGGATTCTCTGTCTTGAAGGAGGAAGAAGAAAATTTCCGACTTTCGACGTGGCGGTTTCGCCCTTCGGGGCGATCCTTCGTGATTCAGTGCGTTCACGGTAACGGTCAGATAACGAGTGAGTCTTTAAAGCCTTCGTTCTGGCATCACAAATCACCTTAAGCACGTTAGGATTAAGGTTGCCGGCACTGGCGGAGGCGGCAGCGCCGACTCCAATTACACTCGCCGACCCACACTTACCGCCTATTTCTCTCTCTCCCTCCCTCTCGTTCGCTCTCTTTCTTCGGCATCCCCGCCACCCATTCACCCTACTGTTTTCTTAAACCTGAATTTATTGTTTATTCTCCGGGTGCTAGGACCCAGCGTTCTCCTCGCGCCCAGAGACACGGTTAATAAATCTCCGTCGTGTTTTCCGGGTAGGAAAACAAGCCTCTTGGCCCTCGTGCTCCTCTCTCCCACGCTCTCGCCACTTCCGGCAAGCTCTTCTTCTATGAAATCAATCCGACGAATGAAAACAACACGCCGAAAATTAAAGAAAACAGTCCGCCGGACAGTCGATTAGCGCGGTAGAGAGGAACGATCCCTGGATATTTTTGGTTTCACCGGAGTGGTCTAGAAACTCGTGATTTTTGTGGGTAATGGGTCATCGGACGGCTTCAGGGTTACTTCGAGCTGTTTTTAAATTGTTCCGAGGTTAGGGGCCACGAGCACAATAGAATACTTCAAACATTTTCACTGCTTCCTGATTAACCCACTCACAAATGTCAGAAATGCATACAATCCGCAGTCTAATGATAACTTTAACTCCTTGCCGTAACATTTTCTTTACAGTTACAGCGATTAAAACGTGTACATTTATTAATAGACTTTGTCAAAATCTTCATCAAGAATCTGACTCGTTAAGATACGGATGACTTTATGAATTAATTTGTTCGAAAACACGTGGGCAAGAGTAGAAACAAGTAGCGATCGAACGAAGGAGAAGGAATGTCCAAGGCGACGGCCACGATGCTTGGCCGAGATAAATCTTGAAATATTAATATCAGCGCATAATGAACACCGACTGCGGAGGCCCGGCATCCCCTCATAAATTTTTAATTGACCTAAGACCGTCCCCCTCGATCGGCAAAGCGAAATCCGCGCAACGCCAACCACCGCGGCGTAGACTTATCCATCCTTCACCCCAATAACCTCGCCGCTTTTGATAATTTAATCAGCGGTACATTACTCTGCGTGAATCACGATACCCGTGGTCCCTGCCACTTTCGACCCGGTCGGTTGCCGCGATATTTCACCGGCGCGCCGGCCACGTTAATTATTCATTTATTATTCGCCGCGAGAACTCGGCCTCGGCTCCGCCATCGAACCCCTTCGCCGGACAAACTGTTTGACTCGGGGGATTACCAGGTTCGCCCGATCGCACGAGTCAACTATTACCTCCTACCATCGTCCTTTCATCCATTCTTCACCTACATGTGTGCCCGTAATTATGAAATTGGTCTAGGTCATATATTTCTCGTTTCGAGATATTGTATAAGAATTACATTTGAATAAATTGAAAGAATATTTTGATATTATGAAACATTTTCATTCAGAATTTCATCAGTCTCGATTCGCAGATATTTATTACGAATGTGAAAGTGCTCAATTTGTAAATGGAACTGAAGAAAATATGTTTTTCAGAATTTTTATATTTGCCAACACAAAGAATTCATTGCGCATCCACGGCAATGGCCACCGAAAATTTACCAATTAAAGCAAATCAATATTTTTCATTCATCTTCCACAAGAATGTTTTTGTTGAGTCAGATTATGTGTAGGTTCCAATAGACAGTTCATTCAGTTTTTCTACGGTGTTGCCAAATGTAAATATTTACGCTTCCGTTCGTTTTAATTGAAGTTCGACTAGTGCACTGTTGTGCAACTAATACCTGCATCGCTCGGCATAGGAAAAACATTGCAGGAATTATAGGTTTCTCTTTTATCATCAGCAAAATTAATCGTTAAATGGGACGCACTTTCAACGAACCTTTCATCTTCCATCATTTGTACTACTGAAAAGATTATTGAGCAATTAGTGTAAAGATTGATTTAATTATAGGGTATAGTTACCAGGGGAAAAACTTTGGTGCAAAAGTAGAGGCTCGTGTTTGAACTCGCAGTGATAAACAGCTGATTAAAGGCTATCGATCCGGATTGCGTTTCAAAGATTAAAGCTATCCAGGTCTTTTGCGTAAAATGAAATCGACCATTCCTACGCGATGAGAGAACACCCCGGCTAAATAGATCAGTCTCCATTCAGCCAGTATCGGCGTAAAGAGAAGATAATTATGCGATATTAATTGACCATGTTTCATTAAAAGTTCGAATGGACAAAGAACGCGGATGAATGAACTTGCATGTCCATTTTGAACACGAATTTTTAAGTATAATCCATTATTCTATGTATTAACTCTTTTCCCTTTGCGTTACTCCGCTTTCCGTCACAGGGGTTCTCATATTTATTCATTTCGAGAGGTCATCAATTATTTCACCAATTCTCTCGTTTGATTTCTAAATTTAAAATATCGGGTACCCGCCCCACCTCCATTTAAAAGCCCCCGGCGATTTTTACTCAAATGGTGTCGAGTTTTAGATATTTTTACGTATCTCCGAGTGTTTTTCGGAGGTGTAGTTTATTGCACCGATATTTTCAATTAAAAATAACGAGCGAGATTTCGCAAGGCAACGGGGTTGATCTACTTCGCGGACGAATTGTGAACACGAAATCGGACTTGGAGTTATTTCGCACTTTCTCGTAGGGCTATTTTAAACTTTGTTCAGAACTCGTTTGGACTTGGCGCTTGTACTGTCAACTCGGACTTCAGCACTACCAGCACGACCGAACTTTCTATAGCTCGCATGTGCTTCATTATGTAGGCTGTCCGTAATACGCAGAACGCATTAGAGGGATGAAAGAAACAGAATGAATTCATACAACCGTCTACTCTATCCAGGGAACGTTTCGCAGTCATACGGGAGACAGAAACGACTAATTTTTCTCTCTAGTTTTACATTCACGCGCTACCACCAATCATCCCTCTACGAACTTCACTCCGATAACACATGGAATACTGTCGAACAGCAAGCGTTAATCGTGTTTTTCGCGATCAAAAACAAAAATTAAATTTTCTCAATATTCCATTTCATTCACGAGTATCATAGCAATTAATAGGTCCGCATTGGATCTGAAAAGACATTTCTATTGAGCTTTTTGCAATCCACAGAATTTATTATGAACGAAAGCCAACTTTTTTCTATTTAAAATAAGTTTTATGACATTTTGTTAGAAAGGAAATCTGCCATGATTTTTGATCTGCCATGAGAAATGTTTAAGAACTTGGAATCATGTAAAATCGAATTTTCAGTGCTAGTAGTCTTTGTAGATCCGAAATAAATAGAAATCGCACTAAATTCTGGAGAATTTCATTTCCTCGCACTTTTCAAAAATTTTTGGAACCCATAAACGCATAAAGGTGTGCAGGATAGTAATGACAAATAGAAGGAATGTCGTCTCTACACGAAAAATAAATTACTTTCCGAACTACCTGATATATTTTGCAAGATCGGCAGCTTGCTAATTTGTTATGCACACAGGGCCACGTCGCCATGGGGATAGGTTCTCTTGACATCGACAGGGTCGCTCGATTCCGCGCGGAAGTGTCGCGATATTTTTATTCGAATTATCCGCGACCCCCGGTGATGCCATCAAAGGAGTACAGCAAGTACATTAATTTCGGGACGACACCCGGAACGCAAACTTACACACGTGCACAGAGAGAGATAGAGAGAGAGAGAGGGTTCGATTGCGTGTGCTCAACACACTGCTGTCGTGTAGGAGTGTAGGTGATCCTGGACGGTGACTACGACTCGGTATATAGCGACGGCTAAACCCCACTAAAGCTCGTAATGTATAGCCTAGCGCAACCCGTGCTACGCCCTCTGGCCAAGCCCTACGATCCCTCTACCTCCCTTTCCCTAGAACGTTCCACCGTCTCGCTCGCTCTCCCATTCTCTCTCTCTCTTCCTCTCTACTATAGCTTCTCTGTTCCCGAGTTCCGATGCCAAGTAAAAACCCCCTCGGCTCTGCAGACGACCTATCGCGATGGATTTAACGAATCCTTGATTAATTACGCTGCCGCGTCTTCGATCTAGCCTATTCATTCTTATTTATCTGACAAAAGTTCTCTCACAAATATTGCTCGACGAACGAACCTAGTGGATCGACTAATTGGCCTGCGAGGCAGTTCCGTTGTAAGTCTGATCAGAATTTAGTGGAGTACTTAATTTGGTATTAACTCCCCTTGAGTGGAGACACCGTTGCTAATGATACAAAATATGGTCGACTCACCCTTGTGTTTATATTCGGGTAGTTGGTACATGCTTCGCGGATTGTTGTCCCTATTTTTCTTCAATTTCTCGTATGTTCCGGACAGTGGCACACGAGTTCGGTAATTTGGTAGATTTCTTCCAATCCCAAATTCCCCGTCAAACATTTCCAAAACCGGTCTGCGAAAATCCCCGCACGGAAAACGGTATGTTTCACGTTCCACTGATTGTTCCCATACAATCTGCTGCCGTGCTTTCAGGATTTCGTGGCGCTATCACGGGGAATAAGCGAGGGTACGTAAGGCACGAGATTTTGAAGCGTGTCGGCGGTAGCTCGCACGAATTCGCGTCGGTGCATGGGGCGCATCGTTGCATCATCGCTGCGTAAACGTCGCGTCGCGGATTCGTCCGATTCAGGAGCATAGCGCGAGTGTGGGAGCGGGTGCATCGGTGTCGGTGGGACAGTATACGGTGTACAGTGGCCCGATACGAGCCTCTATACTCTATGGGGTGTGTATACCACTGTACACCGCATGTATACTACTGTATACATGCGCGTGGCACGTAGCGAGCTGTTCCCGCGCTCCGTTCTCTAGCAGTGTGTACACACTTGCTTTGCTTCCAGCCATGTAGTCTCCATGACATCCGACCTCGGTGGCCGTGATAATGTCTATCAACTTTATCACGCGCTACAATACAGGGAACTAATTTAAGACACGGTCGGAAGCAATTGATGTGCAATCACCGTACACTCTGTTCTGTTTCGTCGTTGCTATGGGTTTCTGTGATTCGATACCGCTCTACCAACAACAGTTTCGGCTGTCCGGTGGCGAAAGCAATCTGCTTTGCTGCTAACACAGTTCACAAACTGCGATACCCTCCGCGAGCTCGCGAGAACTCGCGATACCATGCGTAAAACCACCCTTAACCCATTAACTGATCTGCGAAGATCAAGGAAAATGATACCTTTCTATTTTAAAGAAATAGTATATGTGACTGTCATCTATTTTAGTTTTTGTAACATTTTTTAGGTCCATTTCTCACATAAAAACTGCTTAATTTTTCACACGTCGTCATATGCCTCTACCATTATTCAGATTGCTCTTTAGACTGCAAGCTTGACTGTATGTCATATGTGTTGCAAGCATTCTCACCATCCAAATTCATTTCTGGTAATACGCGACTCATTTTTCGAAGGAGTTCAACCATCTCCATGAGTGAGCACCGATTTTACATACGCGTGAATATAATCACGTGTTGTTCACATTTTTGTTTTTGATACAGAGTGATTCTGGGAACTGGGACAAATTACTGCTCTTTTTAATTTCAAGTGAAAATTGAAGAAAATGATAGAGCTATTTGCACATTTCGAATTACGAATTTTGCGGGTCAGCTTAAAAAGTTATGCGAGGCTCGTGAACGATAGCGGCCCGGCGCGACGATAATAAAATTTGCGTTTCCATGAATAGTATTAATAGCGGTTTTTCACGGGGCCAGTGTGTAAAATACTTTGCGTGCCTTTTGTAGTGCCACAAAGGCGCCAGATTTCCCTTCCGCGGAGAGAGCGTCGTGAAATTCTTTCGCGGCCTGGCCAGGCGGTTGCTTTTCTCCCTTTTAACAAATTAAAGCCCGCCTCCCCCCCCTCCCCCCAGACAAAGACGTTTTTCACGTGCGGGACTGCCGCCGCGCGTTGCCCAGAAGAGGAGAAGTAAATCGAGGAACAAGAGTTGAGAGCCGCGAAAAGGGATGCAGAAAAGAAGCAGGAGCCAGGAAGTGCACAGCAAAAGAAACGAACTCGGGAAATAAAGGGGAACGTCGCAGCAGCAGCCGCCGCCGACGCCGCGCCGCGGCTAGCATTCTTTTTTTTCGACCCGATTTACGGACCCGTCTCGCTATTATTCTGATTACATGTTTAAATGCGTGTCCCCCACCATTTTACCCACAACCCACGCGTGTCTCTCGCGAACCTGGACATCGTTTTCACACCCACCATTGAGAATCATTGTCGAGCTGACACCTCTACCCAAGAAAGCAGTTTCGGTTCATTGTAACATTAAATTCTGTTAAATTACAAGACCAATATTCATCGCGAAAAATGACCCATTTTCTTCCACGCTGGAACAAAATTATATTTAAAATCCCATTGCAATTACCAAGGGAATGTAAAATGCAAATACGGCATCATAGAAATTGCAGTGTCGCAGTAGAACTTTTAACTCTATAATCCAACACTCCGAAAGATTACCAAGAAGCGTTGCTATGCAAAAATGTGCACTGTTACCCGGGCTCGCGATAGAATTAACTTTCCGACGGATTAGAAATTAATAATTCGAGGTGTTCTTTTTCGATTAGTTAGGCGAAGAGGTTTTCGTATCTGGTGCCATTACAAAACGATCGGCGCGAACCGATAGTAAAATTCGATTCGTCACGGGTGTTAATCATTTAAACACTTAAATCGTATCCGAACGGTAAATGGCATCGAGAACACCATTACAAAATTACGAGTAAGTGAAGGTACAATCAGCTAAATCGATTTCGTATAATCGCAGCAGCAGTAATTTCGTAATGAGACGCGTTCGTGGGAATGAGAGAGAGCGAGATAGAGGGAGGGAGAAAGGCGGGGGCGATACGAGACGCGAATAAAGCCGCGTAGTGTTGGAGGAATCGAAGAATACATAAACATGCGGTCACATGCGGACTGCATTTGCATGCCGATGATATCGACGAGGCTCATGGGTTCGACGACCGGCCGGTTAAGTATTTTTAATAGGCGGCCAGACCAAAGGAACGCCTTCGGCTTTCCTTTTCACTGATCCGTTCTATCAAGTGCAATTGATTGCCACATCGCTACCAAGAACCTAATCGTGCTCACTTGTCATTGTTCACGACCTGTTCCGAGGCAAATAACTTTCAATCGTCTTCGGCCTGCTCGGATTCGTGCCGTGCATCACCCGGTATCATCTTCGACGATTCAATCGAATCATTGATCTCTGCTTTCATTATTCTTCGATCAACGAAACAGAGGAACGCGGAAGTTGCATCATTCTGTCCGTGCTTCCTTATCATTGCACTGCGGATCTTTACATTTATGGGCTCTGGACATTCTCAAAAAATGCTGTGGTGTACAATCTTGTACAAATTGAAATTGTTATAACTTCATAAAAAATAATCATACACACTACACACACACACGACAACGAACCTCATTTTGACGATTGAAGCCGTTTCGTTTTTTCACCAGATATTTTTAAATGACACAGCTGATGCAAAATCGATGACTCGTTTAAAAAAAAAGATACAACTTAAAATGCTTCTGAACACATTAAAAACAGTGTTTCGCGAATGAAACTACTATGGATTTGAAGATTGAAATTCTCTCTTTACAACGACTCCTCGAAAAATGATCTACGATCTTTTCTCATTGGTTCATGCATAAAAACCGAGGAACAAGTTCAGCCATAAAAAGCTCCTATAATAGCAGCGGTGGTCTTTCACTCAAAGCTTCGTGAGAGGACGAAAGAAGATCGTACATGAATTTTTAAGGATACGTCGCGACGAGAAAAAATTAGGAAAAAATTTTTCTAAAGTTTTCATAGATATTTAAGTTGGAAGCATACATGTAGAAACGACTTTCACATCGATTTGACTACTTGAAAATGTTCTTCGTCCAAACAGAGATCACAGACAAAAATATTTATTCGAGCTCCGGCAATTGTCAGAGTCTAATAGAAAAGTGAGAACACATTTATTCATTTTTCCTCTGAAAAATCGAATGCGCATAGGATGAAAGAGTTTATCGGAAAATAGAATGCAGAAATGATATTTCACCGAGAGATACGATAGAGCATTAAACTCGCCGGTGGTAATTGTCAGCTATAGTATGCTCGGTCACAGGTCATTATTTTTCGCGCAGCTATTTTCGTAGCTGCCAGTAGCATGTGCAACACGCTGCCACAGGAACGCACTGTCGTTTCGGGGAGCGTGATCGCGTGTTGCATTTGTTTCGATTTTAAACGCGACGATAGATCAATTTACGAAATCAACAAAAGCCCTTGATGTAAATCGAGTAACGTAACATTTCGATTGCAATTATCGATTAAATTATCCGGGAGCAACGATGCTCGGGGTGAATCTTTTATTGAACATTAATTCCGACGTCTATGCTAACCTAGTCGCGATCAGCAGGAAACGAAACGGGGAATTAATACAGTAATCGTATTCGAATTGCATAGCCGATACGATATTCCGATACGGAGTGAATGATTTATGTAGCGTGCGATATATGTAGAAAGTGTCACGTCATAAATAATGATTCTCATCTCTTTTAATTATTCCCCTGCTTAATGTACAAGGGTGTTAATCAACTCGCCGGCTGAAATATTAAGCTGAACGTGATTGTAGTCTCCGTTTAGTGTCACTCGAACTATACACGTCCGTATCGTGCTTCTCGAATACTTCGTACAAACTCGCGACGATTCTATTAATTTTTTTGCCACCAACAGTTAAGATACTCCAATCTCTCCGCTTCTTTGACGGCACAAAAACATTCCGGTTATCGTCGCTCTTTATCAATGATTACGTCACGAGCCACCAATATTTTCCAATTTCAGAAACGCCCGCGGAGGTACGGTGAAGAAAGTATTTCTTGTGGAAAGAATGGACACGATATTATCGAATATCCACGCCAACAATATTTACCAAATGTCACGGAGTCTGATAACCTATTAGTCGGTGCTAGTACAGCGGGGCGTGATTAAACGAAAAAAGCATTTTCGTTCTACCGGCGACGGACGTTGCCAATCAATCTTTCTCTCTGGCTTTTTAACATTATCGCATCGTCGCGTGAGCTTCTCACGTGACGGGCTAAGAAGCTTCTGCGTACGTATCCACTTGACATTCGCCAGAGCCGTGTTTCTTCTAGCCGGTGTCAAGAACGTCGAGTTCGACGACCCTTTGGCTCGAACAAATTTCCTTTGTGTTGCTCTGTCAGATCGATCCGGAAATAATCTGCGATATTTTCCGAAATTTTCTAGTAAATCCAGAAGGTATCTCCAAGTTCGTAACGTCGGGTGAAATTTCATTTCACAGCGAAAGCTCAGCTGGCGTTCATGGGTCGTCGTGAATCATTCGCCCGACCGTTTAGAAATGAACGACGTTTATTTTAGCCTATCATTGGATTGACACACGGAATTAGTACAGTAACCTAGAATCCTTTATCCTCGGTCTATCGATAGAACCGGCGGAAATAGTTGTACAAATTTATCGCTGTTCCGAACGTTATAGTTGGTCTTGGTCGTCGCTGAATGTTTGCTAACGCGATTGTCTATAAAACACGGTGTATTAGATCCGCGAGATAGAAACAGCTCCTCTTTAAAATGTCCCTAATAGGAGAAGCGTCTCTCATAATTAGGTTAAATGGAGCATTCTGCAAATGAAATTAACGAGCGAGTGATCGTTTCCAACATTCTCACGATACTGACCTCCTTTACGGGACTTCGACACTGGACACTTTACCGGCACTTATTGCGGACGTTTCGATCGTAGATAAAAATTGAATTAACCTTGATATCCGAAGCATCTCCTATGCCATCGCAAACTACTACCGATTGTTTCATAGTAGCGGAATAAGTGGAATGAGACAAGTAGAATCGGATGACTAAGTAGAATAACACCAGCAAGAAGAGTGATAAGTAGACTGGTGATACTTGATACAGACGAGACTAGGAAGAAGCAATTTGATCACGTCATTGTGGAGAACCTAGTACTCTAATCCAACATCGTTTCTTCTATTCTGATAAAAGACGATCACTGGACAAAATTCAAACACCAGAGAAGGATGATAAAAATGATCCGAACTGAATCTCTGTATAGTCAGCAAGACTGTTCCTTGATCCATCAATGAAAGCAAAAGCAGCAAAAGCAGGAGGTTTGTTCGAGTAAAAGTTCAAAGGTCAAAGCGTCGGAGTTCAATCAACCCAGCAACAATCAAACAGAGACACTGTTCCCCAATCTGCCCACTCTATAAAATATATAAGGAGAAGTAAAAGGATTGAATCTGTTCGAGAGACAAGATTCAAAGGTCAAATGTTCAATCGTTGCATGGTGTCACCACAGAGCACCACTCACGAGACATCGGCGAGACCCATCGAACGAGACCCCACCTCCCGAACTCGTCGACACCCCCCACAAACTCGGCACCGAAGAGTCTCAAAACCCGAAATCATCGGTAAAGCGATGCTGCAGAATGATGGAGAGGGAGTTCAAAGTTCTCGAGGCATCGACTTAGTAGGCTAGCGACCAAACGGTCAAACTCTGGGCGTGGTGGGGAGGCAAGGAACACCGAAAGAGCGCGCGATTTACCATCCACACAACACCCCCGTGCACTGATCGTCATCAATCAGCACGTTGCACACGACGGAACAACCGATATACAATACATAGCCACTCACCTAATTGGTACATCAAAGATCCAACAAGATCACGGACCCTACGGTCGGCTGTGTCATAGTACAACACTGCACAGCTCAACACTCTAAAATCACGTTGTCGTCAGGATCATGACGGTCGGTCACCGATCGTCGTCGTCGTCGTTGGTGTCGTGAACACGTCGTTGTCGTCGGGGTTGTGCAATGCAGTCGCTGGGACCGTCGGGGGTTGCTATCGCTGGCGTAAATCCAGAGTCGGCCGGTGTATCCTCCTTGACACAACACATGTACACCAGGTGTGCTTTTAGGGGGTTGGCGGAAGGGTTGGGGGGCAGAGGGGGTGTCTGTCCGACACTGCGTCGATTCACTGTTATCCTTGATCAACTGGTGATAACGAGGCTCGGGGGGGCATCACTAAAACAGTCGTTCTTTCGACGAGACTGAGATAGAAAAAGAGAGAGAGAGAGAGAGATAGAGAGATACAGGGGTAGAGGAAAGAGATGATGGGAGAGGATAGCAAGAGAGGAGAGGAGATGAGGAAGGGGAACCGGTTCGGAACGGGATGAGAGAGAGAGACAGAGAAAAAAGAGAAAGAGAGAAGGGATCGGTTTCGAGTCCGTCGCGATGCTTCCCGGTTGAAATGATCTCGCGGCGACACCGACAAAGCAGATTGGGCAGGCTCTGTTTCGCTCGCGACAGGAACACGCGAGTATAGCGTTCGCGGTTCAGGAGCTGGCAATGCACTGACTGGCTTCCCGGTTCGACCCGAGTCCGCGGCTGTTACTTGTACGTAGCGCATGCGTGCGACAGAGCCGCGACATTGCGCCGTCGTCGCCGACGACGATGACGATGTCAGCGACGTCCTGTGCTCGTAGTCCTCGGCATTGTTACCCCTTCGTCCCTCCTTCGTCCTTCGCCCCTCAACGTACTCCGACAAGCTCCCCGTCGTCGTCGTCGTCGTCGCCGCCGTCGTTGTCTGTCGTCCTGCTTCGCAGGGTTCTTACTCGGCGCAAGCTGCAACGGGGAGCGAGACTCCACACCGACGCGATCCTACGGCCAGACTTCGCTTCTGTGTTTCATATCCTAAATCGGCACTCCGCGCCCTGGAGAGCGCTCGTTGATCTCGCTGCGCTACCGTTGTCGGGAAGACAGGGGCGAAAGAAGTGCCGGCTTCTCGCCGACGCTCGACACCTTCTTCCACATTGATGCAGTGTGTAACCAGAGCGACGACGGAGATTAGGCTGCTTGCATTTCGGCCTGGCTGAAAGTGACTCTGTTCCTATTTTTCTGATCATCCCCTTGCTGAAAACTAGACGTCTGCAGCAAGGTAGATGGTTGAAAATTCTTTTCTCACGATCCTACGAGCAGACAAGAAACTTTTGAACATTGAAAGTGGTATACCCTCAGTTTCAGTTTGTAGAGTAGACTAATGTTGTAATAAATCTCTTACGAGATTTTCTGAATAGAAAAAAAGAATTCGCAGGTTTGCGCAGACCGCATTAAATGGCCAAGATCGAGCACAGACTGTTAGAATAGTTCGCAGGTGTGGGTTTCGGCTGGTTTCTTAACCTAGAAAGGTAACGTAACCGCGGATTTAGTCACAAGCGGTGAAAGTGATACAGTGAACTCGAGACATTGCCGAGTGGCATGAAATTTAAAACTGTTGTCTCGCAATGCATTAGTCAATGCCATTTAAAGTTTGATTAAGAGCGATTCCGTTACTCTATCGTACCGCTATTCATTTAAACAATTAGGAACGACGATTCCTACAGGATACGCAATTGCTCTCTTTAATTGCTTCCGTGCTGTTAACCAGTTAACAGAATCATCCATAAAGAATAATGTATTCATTTACATATATTGTACGCATCCGACAAAATCGTAGCGATAAATTGCTGCGTGTAGAGTACGCTCGAATCTCCAATTGTTCAATTTATAGAGCCATAATACTCGACTCTCGATCTCGTTAGAGATAATACGAAGAAACAGCATAGATGAATACCTGGCGTCAAACGTAAATTGGTAGATCAGTAGATAAAATAAATTGGTTCTGCGCGCACAAAGAGATCGGCGGCAATAGCCACTTATTTCAAATTCATCGTAAATCATTCGGTTTACCCGACAGGCTTCTTGTTCTCTAGATCGGTGGAAACAGTGTTGCAGAATGAACACGTTCGGTTGAACCGATAGCAAACTGGGTCCTTCGCGACCCAACCTGCAACTTTCAATCTCATCCTCAAACAAACTTCGAACTTCAAACTTCAATCCTCGCTAACCCCTTCCGAAAGCACTAGAACTGGATTCTACGTTGTTAATAGCTTAATCCACTCCTCGAAATACTCTTTCATTTCGGTATGATCATCCTCAGCACTTTCCGTTAGCTGTACTAAACTACACAATTAACAATTGTTGGTTGCACGAGTTGAATCGAAATTCATTTGACCGCTTATAATTCGTCTAATCGTTTAGTGTTTTACATTTCACAGAGTCAATTAATCTCGGTCTGCGGATTAGCGGGGTAATGTTCGTTAGTAGATCAATCGAGTGAATTGAATGCGGCGAAGAATCAATTTCCTGAAACGGTGGTATGATTTATTACAGATAGTAGACGGCAAAAACAGGATGATCTCGACATTAATCTCCACTCGGATCCCCGGCAGGCATAATCTAGCTTCCCGAGGCTGGATCAAAGTGGCTGTAGTCGGGGGATCGGTACAAAGTAAATTCACGATTCGATTGACGTTGAACGCGTACACGGGGCAAGACGAACGGGACACTGGGTCTCTGGGAAAGTATATTTAGCAGTTCCGATTAAGTACGAGCTAGCGAAGGTTAAGGAGGCGTGAAGGATCCAGAGTCTGTTCTTGCTTTCTCTATCTGAGCGTTGCGCCGCACACACCAGTGCCATTTCCCGAGTGCACCATCGCGAGCAGAACCAGCACCAGCAGGAGTAGCACCAGCAGCGGGGCTGCATCGTCTACTGTAATCCTTAATTGGTTCGCGTGATTCATTCGGTCCATTCATCGTAACTAAACTGTTCTCCGAAGGAGAGCCGTCCTCGCCTCGAGCGACAGGACGGAGCACGCCGGTTTCCTATCCTTTCTTTCCCAGTCCCTCCCAGCTGGTTTCTTATCTTGTCCTCTCGCTCGCAGAGCCAGAGCTTGGGCTGCTCGGATACGCGGCAGATAGCGGTCGAAGGAGCCCAACGGTAGCCTGTCTGTCTGTAGTTATAACGTGGGATCAGATAAACAAACGTGGCTTTAACTCCGACTGACATAATCGGTCGTTCGTGTGAGAGACACCAAGAATACGGCCCGCCACGTGGAGCACCGAAGATGTCCGAGCAAGAACACGAACCCCATAGAACCCTGGAACACCATTGGACACCCGAACTAAAGATTCACGATTACAACTTGCCTCTCTCTCTCTCTCTTTCTTTCGCTCGGGAAAAAACATCTTCGAGGTGAGCAAAAAGAATAGGGTATAGACGACTCTACGGGTTAGGGTTATAGGGTCATTGCTGGACCCAGGATGATGATTGCCTGGATCAACGCCGATCGAAAGGGTGACTTCAATTTCGGGCTGGTACTCTTGCTTGCCCTTGACATTCGATGGCTAGACGGATAAGAAAAAATATATGGTCAACCACACTCGCAAACCGTCCGCCACGAACATGTACAGAAAATAGTTATTGAAATCGACGGACACGTGACACGTGAAAAACTCGTCAAATATATTCTTTTGGAAAAGTAGATTGCAATAATTACATGTTTTATCAAACCCTTACGTTTTAGCGAATTTCTCATTGACGAATAATTAGACCGAAAGGATAGCCGAGATTTTCATTGTTCATTACCTGATATACTCTATAGAATTACACGCTAATCGCTACACACGTTACACAGTTCATGTTGATCAAATTTCGATATTCATGATAATTCATGGTCTATCGGGCAACTGCACAGTAAAATCGAACCCTCCCTCTACGTTGTATGCGCGTCAATATTGTGCACACGAAAAAATCAATTGAAAATGATCTTTCTCTGTGTCGATGGAAAGACTATGTTTTCGAGTAGAACGTTGACTTTCGTAGTTTGAGAAAATGCGAGTCGTTACCGGAGGAGTCAGGATAACAAACTTTACTCGGAGCAATAACGTTCGAGTTCTCCTTAGAAAAAGATCCTCTTATCCTTTCTCTCCAAGAATATTCTTTACAAAGAAACGTAATTATACTTGGAAACTAACTTCGCAGCACATTTATACAAGATCTTAGCGCGGATAGAGGATGATTTAAAGAAGTGTCCGGACTGCATAATCTTCGGAAAGCAGCAGGGGGAGGTTTTGCTTCTAAACCATCGGCCATTCGACAAAGATATTAAAAGACATCGTCGAAAGAAAAGAATGTTATGTACTACGCGAGCTGTAATAATTTCGCCAACACTATATACTCTAGATTTTACAAGCCTGTGATATATTGTATCAATTTGAGCACCGACAGTTTTCTTTGAAATTTATCAATCGCCGAAGAAACGGTTCTCGGCGAAAAAGCAGAGGAATATTCGGTTCGGAAAATACACCGCCGTTCGAAAAAGATATTCGCCAATATATATATATATATATTGTATATATACATATATTCGCGGATACATAGCGTTAATATCCACACGGTCGATTCGCAGAGCGGCGATATTCCGGATCGTTGCCGGTCCATTGAGCAACGCGACGATAAAACCTCGCCTTGTCTTCTCATCAAAATACACTTCTGATCCTCGATTGAATGTTCAAAGAAATTTCTCGTACGCGCCCACTGATCTCCCGGTCCGCTTCCATCGGGATCCACCCCAGAGATCTTCTCTCGCCCCCTCGTACACCCTCTGACACAGGTCCACCCCATACACCTCCGCGCGCACGCGAGGAGCGAGAAATGGAATCGTGCGAGAGCCCGGGCGAAACATTTCTAAGAGTCGAACGGCAGAAAAAGAAGGAAGAATGGCTTCCGGGTGCGCACCTAACCGGAAATGCTCGACGACGAAGATCTAAGATTCGCGGAGGGGTTCGCGGAAGGGTGAATAATAACGTTTGAAATTCGAGACGCGGAATAAAATGATGTCGTGGACGAGAGAGAGAGAGAGAGAGAGAGGTACGCTGCCTTCGTGCGTGAGGGGGGTAGAAACCAGGGGGTTCACGACGAAAAGGGGACGAAACGAAGGATACGGGGGTTCAAGGGGCAAGGGGCCGTAGGCGAAGAATATATAGTATATGTCCTCGTATGTATGTATCGTCCTCGTGTGCGTAGCTCGAGGAAAGCAAAAGGATACAAGAAAGGGCGTTAGGAAGGAAGGCTTCTAGGCTTCGCTCAATAAAACGGAATATCTAATAAGGAACAAATGCAGTCGACGAAAGAATGGAGGATAGAAGCGAGGGATAGATAGAGAAAATAAGAGAGAGCAAGAGAGATAGAGGGTGGAAACAGAAATTGAGGAACAGGGGTCGTTTTATTAAGGCTGCTGAATGTGCTTTGTTTCCAACCTGTCCGCGAATGGGACACCCGGTACCCTTTAGAGTCCATAGTTTAGGTCCAGAGTCGTTGTCTTGGCGTCCAGTTCTTAATTTTTAATATTTAGCTATTTATTTTTGTTCCTGTTTTTAATAATTGCACCTGGGATGCTTTAGCGTCTACACTTTGGACCTTTAGTGTTGCTAGCAACCACTGCTGTAGCGAGTGTCCAGTTTTTAATTTCGATAAATAAGCTTGGTCTAATCGAGACAAAGGCATTTATCTCTCTAGTGTCTCTGCTGTTAGGGGATGGCCGCACACGCTATGTCCAATCTCCTGTTCTTTGTTGTCTTTTTATTAATGAAGCCGGAGCTCGGTTAGAGACGCATTCATCTATTTGTGTACTTGGTTTTCTATTGGATAATTGATTGCGGAGCCCATCAAACATCGTTGTAGTCACAGGACAGTAGGCGATGCGCTCAATTGACTATAGACAATAGTATGCTTGATTTGTGAAAAATGAAGACGAAGAAGATTTCGTCGAACTGGATTGGACGATGTTGTTTATACGCGATCGTTGTAATTGAGGGGGAAATAAAGGGGTACGAAACGGAGCCGAGTATCCTTTCATTGCAGTTTACTTTTGCCGGGTAATTTCAAGTTGATCACCCAATTTTGACCACGATATTTCTCCCTTATAGTGTTTATGGCATGTACGTAGACTGTTCGAAATTGGCAACGCGATTGTGGAGCGTTGTATATGGCACTCCGAGATTGTTTCGTTGCCCAACGACCTGGCTTTCTCTTTTCTAGGCAGAACAGGGGAAATGGGATTAACTGGAACTATTTGGTTAAATTGGGGAACGGTCTTGAATATGGTATTGTGGAATTATAATTCTGCGATCTTTCAAAGTCTCGGACGATAATAAACGAGTGACCGATCGATAGCACGTATAGGGTGAACGAAAGTTCGTCTTCCAGCGGACAGAGCAGGGAGACGGAAATTTTCGAGCGTGCCTAATAGTTTTCTTTCGAGAAAGATCGATACGGAATGAATGTGCATGTATGGAAATGCCTGGCAAGAAGTCGTCACTATTCCATGGACGCTCTTTCATATTTACATATTCGTAGATTGCTTTATTTAAATCTGCGCGAGATACAAAGGCTCGATAGGATAATGACACTTACTGCTGCATATGGAAATTGAAATCAAAGTGCCTCGCTAGATCTTCCACGGAGCATCTCCGACGAGAGATGCGACACGTTATCCTTTTTTTCGTTCTCGTCGCTGTCTTCTTTGAGATCTGACCTAGATGAGTCGCAGACGGAAATGGAGCCGAGAGAAACACCATTCAAATATTTATTGACTCCAATTTCTTTCGGCGAGTTGTAGCAAGTACACACGCTTAAGTGTGACTTGTGCAGTGTGTATAAAAAGTATCTAATCTAAGAAACTAAGGTATGGATGGTATCATTTTTTTTCTTTTCAATGAGTGGAAAGTTTTCAAGTAAAAAAAACTTTATGAACAATTTTCTTTGTTAAAACATTTTCGATTCGGAAGAACGGATGATCATTAGTTTTTGTACACCCCAGAAGTATTGATGTTGCACTGTTATTCGAAATGCATTAGTGGTACAGCAAAGAGAATGAAAGCAGGAGTAACGGAGAAGGGAAACAAAAGATCGTGGAGAACTGGGCAGGAAGACATCGAGGATTTAAATCGTCTGGGATGATCCAGTAAAAAGTGCAAAAGGGAATTCCGTATAGGGAGCGACATCATGCTCTCACAATCAGTTGCGGAGGCTGACGTTATCGCGCGGCGAAGATAGGCCAGAGGGTTGGAAACGAACAGAATAAAACTTCTTCGGGGATGTGTGTAGAAGATGGATGGTTACTGCTCGAAGTGAACGTCAATGTGGGCTCGCTGATGCATTCTGCTTTCAGTTGCGCTTTGTGTGCAAGCACACCTCGTTGAGTTCCAGGCATGTTAGGATCCTATCGGCAACCTGGGTTCCCAAAGGACTCGGAAATTGCGAAAATCATTCTGCAGTCATCGAGAAACACTACATTATTTACCGAGAATGTTTGCAAACCACAAAAATTAATCCACGTGCCAAATTAAAGGGGACACTAAATTTTCTGTCGACCCAGGGGACATCGCGATAAAATGTTTGTCCAATTAAGAAGCTTCAGTGCTGCAGGTTCGCGTCTCTCTGTTCACAGTGAACCGAGTCACGACCTGGAACAGGATGTCCACGGAGTTACGGTTGACAGGTCAGGTTACAGGGAAGAGAAACAGCCGCCGGTTATTTTATTCGCTGACCACGACCTTTCCTACGGATTATGATGCTTCGGAACGATTTTATGGCGAGTATAAAGCTGAAATACTTTCCGAAACATGGGGACTCTGGGCATCGAGAGGAGAACTCAGTGCCTTTAAAAAAAGAAGCTTAAGATAATCGTACCCGACTATCAGAAACTAATCCACTAAGAATGGCTGTATAAAGGAAGTTAGCCAGTTTACAGTTTTCCTCAAAGCTTCCGGATTCTTTAGCGTAGTTTCGCGAGCGAGCTGGAAAACGGGGACAGCGTCCGTGGAAAAACAACCGGGGAGTTTGTTAACAAAATAACCGTAAAAAAGGCTGGCCGTTTAGAAATTTCTGAAGCACGAAGGACAATCGATCCCGCTGCCATTAACGACAAATTGAAAGAGTCTGGCATCCCCGATCAAAATCCCAACAGAATTAAAACGAGGAATTTACGTAAGTCGAACAATTGATCCGATCCGATTTTAACTTGAAAATAAAAATGAAGAGTTTGGAGTACTTCGGAAGGCTTTCTGAAAGTAAAATTATTTGCAACGGTAAATTGGCTGTAGCTGGAGGGTAAAAATGAAAATAAACGTTCTGAGAACCCGAAGGATTTTCTGCAATGAGTTTTGGGCGGATCGTTGTTCGGAATTGTCTATTGGTTGGTCGCACGGTTCCCGAAGCCGGGCTTTTAGGGCGTTGACAAATGGATGGTGACATTGCGTGCCCATAATCGCGCTCGCGGAATAAATGTTGCTAATTTCGAATAAGGGAGCAGCGTGAGCGACGCCGAAGGCCGCGCCGTGGCTCTAATTTATCTGGCAGCAATGTGCAGTACGCGCAGCAATTTAAAACCGGGCCCCGCGAGTGCGTATATAATTCAATTATTCACTCGAACCCTAGCTAAAGTTTTGCAGCATTGCGAGATTTATAGGTAAATTAAAGGTCGAGAAGTAATGGCGGCCCGTTTCTTGCGCCGGGGTTCGCGAATTACACCGGCAAGCGCAGGAAACGGTTCCTCCTTTACGGTGAAATGGCAGCGCAACCGTTTCATTCTTCGCCGGTCGGTAGTCCCCTCCTTGGAAAACCACGTGACAAAACAGCGCCCACTGACTTTCATTAATTTCACGCCGGCAGATTACCCCGAATAAACTGATAAAACTTTTTGACGGTCTTAATGGCGCGTAAATTTGGAAATTTGCGCTTCTTTGTTTGTCGGCTCGCCCCCGGCACGCGGCACCGGCCGTTTTATGTGTGCCAATTCAAAGTTTCTTCCCCGAGAGATAGCTTTATCTTTTCATTAATCGTTGAATGGCGGGCTGCATCAACCGCTTAAACGCTTTATCGATCGAATCGTGCACCGAAGCTGCGGATGTCTTATTGATTTCGGAGAATTTTTAAGAGGAGAAAGAGACGTTGCATTTTATCTGTGCTAAGGATCTAGGGACTTGAGAGAAAGAAGTCTAGAGAGAGGACTACGAGAGGACCCGGAACGTTTGACAGTGGAATCGAGCAGTCGGCCAGCGGTAAAAAACAATACCCCGTTGGCCGATGATAAGAACGAGGGCGGTGGACAGTAGCAACCCTTTGAGGTGTTTCGATCCGAGTCTCGCAGTTGCATTGCACGGTGTTTCGCGACGCCTCGCGAGGAAGGACGACGGGGCCAATGGCCTGGAACGAAACCAGGACAATTGGGAAAGAATGAGGGTGGGATGCGGCGAGAGCGAAGAAGAAGAAAAAAAGAGAAACGTCGCCAGTCAACAGAGGAAAGCTGAACGTCCGGGGGTTGTGGAGAGACGGACCCACCTCCGCAATGGGAGTGGGAAAAAGCGAGGAAGGATTTCGTCGGGCTCCCGACAAGTTTTCTGCAATCGGTTCGTTTGATGCGGATTCCACCTTCGCTTCCTCATCCCCAGCACCGACCGAATCGAAGGTCGCGAAGTTGCGATACTTCGCGAAGTCGAGTAGAAGACAGAGAAAGGCTGGGGAATGACGAATGAGAAGGTGGTCGATGGAGGAACTCGAGAACGAAGGCAAATGTGCTTTGGCAACGGCGTTTTCTGATGGCAGGGAGCATTCGTTAGGTGCATCACTCTTGGCTCCGTTGCTGCAGCTGTTTCGAATGTAAGAGAAGCGTGAGGCACCTTCGGGAGGCTGCTAAATTATTTATCATTTAGCATTCGTCTCAAGAAAGGGTCTACGAATTTCACCTGGCTTTGAATATCGAGGAAGTTCGACGTTATCGAGATCTTCAGAAGTTGCAGGATCCATGCGGTGGCATAATAATTCGTCATTTTATCATTTAAAAAATTTAGGATCCGAAGTGTAGGGAACGTCGCTAAATTATTTATTACCTAGCATTCGTCTCAGAGATGAGACTATGACTTCTTGTTTCTCTTGAACACTGAGAATGTTTGAAATATTCTCGAGTTCTTCAGAAGGAAAGTGGAGAAGATGTACTATACACAATATATCAGAAGCATACTAATTTACCAGAGTTTTTGTCTATTTTACTGTCTGAATAATTCTAGATGTCTTTTCATGTGTGGTTCTAATTTTCCGAGTTCTAAAATTAAAATTTCCGTGGAGTCGATTGTGTGCACGAACTTCGAAGGTACATTGTGGCCGAGGTATGTAGCGACGAGCGTACGTACAGTTATTAGGAGAAGTTAAAAGTATTTACGTTAGCGAGGAAGACAGAGAATGGAGGAACGATGAGAACATCTCGCCTTAAGACGCGACGCCGGAAGACTAACAAGAAGACCGAACGAAACCTGGGACCAGCTCGAATGTTTACCGCGACTTGATTCAAATCTAAGATCTCGTCTCATCGCTAAGCGACGACAGCGCAGCAGTCCAGTTTGTTAACTTGCTGTGACATTGCTTTCAGAATTACGTAAGAATACGCTAATTAAAAACTGCGACTATTCGTTCTTTCCAATCGTCCACGTTCAATTATCGGTTCTCTCGTCCTGAGGACTTCCAGTCTTTCCTAGGTTCAAGTGCTGCGACACGTGCCCGACGAAATCGTGAAGCTTCAGTACAATTTACAAAGAGGCAATTGATTTTTATCTTGATTGAACTTGGCAGTAAAGCAACTTAGGTGCTAAATATAAAAATTGTTTCTTCATATCTAAAAATCAGAAATGGTATTTTTAGACTCGTTTACCTTAAACATCCTTTTTCCCCAGCCAATAAAATAAGAAGTTAGAGGTCACATACGTTCAATTACGAGCAGTAATAGGGCCGGGTAAAATAAATTCTGGAATTTCGAACGGGCAAAGGGGTTGAACCTGTTTCACGAGAAACGATACCAGGAACGTTTAAAAGAAAACTGACACGGCGTAGGGTAGCAACCGAGGAAGGGAGCCTCGAAGAGCACAACATTCTATTTCTGTCGTTGCTGTATGAGCAGCTCCGTGGTTTCGTCTCCGCAGTTGTCGCAAATATTTGCTTGCCTCGAAGACGAAATGCACGGGGGAAACTCTTGAACGATCGGAAGATAGTTGACGTGCATGTGCGATGAGCGGAAAAGAGGAAAGAGGCCGGAGTTACTTCGTCAGAATACCAAATACCCATTTCGATTCGCCTGACCACCCACGAATCAGACCGCGACTCTCGCAAAGGACTTTTCAAACTCCCTCAAAAGCGACTGTGCTATCTCCTTGTCCCGTGTGTCGGCCCCCCGTTTACCAATTTCTTCCTTTTCTCTTGCTCCATCGATTCGCGGACGCGAAACACCTTTGTCCATCACCTTTTTTGCGGAAGACAAGAGGATCGAATTGGGTCAATTAGCGTTCGGTCTATGAAGCAGGTCGCGTGAAAAGGGATCGCCTGGACTCATTCCCAGAAATGCTGACAAAATCATTCGCTTTAATTCCGACGAACTTTCTGTCGTCTTGAAAATCATTTATCTCGTTGCATTTATTTTTATAAATAAAGAAAAAAATGCGTGTGCATTTGAATTAGCAATTTTGCGAAGATCGTGAAGAGGTATGCGGACGGCTGCGGCCTGGTGCGACGATAATAAAATTTTCGTTCCCACGAATGGTATTTCTATTGTTACTTAAAAAAGAGCCGTAACTCGTCCCAGTTCCAGGGATCACCGTGTATAATATTCCGGTTTAATTGTAGAATAATTTCCGCAGACGGAATGACGAGTATAAAGCAGTCTGGAACACGAAGTATCGACCGAGTACGTTTCGTACAATTATCCCGGAGCGGCGCGGCGTAGCGAGGGTTAAAGCGAAAGGATAGCGAGGTCGTGGCTAAAACACAGTGGAGTCCTCTCCGACTAATCCGGAACTTCTTGACAAACAGTCTCTGCACGGTTGTGTACAGATCACCTATCGGCGATCTTTGCGTGGATATCGTGATCGCAGAGCCCCGGCTGGTGCGGTGGTTTCGCGTGGTTTACTCGTCCACCGTTTTGCTTGTATTGAGAGGCGCACGTACGCGGATCAGATAGTTAGCTTATTCTAAAGGTGGCCGAGGGTGGATGAGGATGCGTCTTGCGTGAGTTAGGGTTGACCAGACTGAATAATGCATCGGGCACTGGCTCTGACCTCTCTTCTCTCTCGCCGCGCTGTATTCTCACCACCTACGCACGTACGAACCGACGACTGTTGTGTGTAACCTGGTGTGTGCCCACGCGCACATTCACCCAGGAACCCACGTGCGCATTCTTGTCTCTGTTTGCCCGGTAACTTCGTATACACGCTCGTTCTCCGGCCTCTGCCTCTTTACATTCTGGCTTTATACACTAGGGCAATCTGTAACCTTTCCGACGACTTCGTTAAACCGATGAAAAACCTCGGTTTCCCGGCTTTATTCCTTATTTATCCGCTCTGCCATTCAATATGCGCTCTTCGCGGAATTCCCGGCTCAAAATCGGGTCGCTCAGTCCTCCGCTCAAAATCAAGATTCTTCTACCACTAACCCTTTGCAATCGACTATCCCCTGTAACCCACGAACTTCTACACTATATAACTAATTTTATGTCGATCGTAATATTAAGATAATTTTAGCGGCGCAACGGTTCGTTAAACACATTAAACATTTTAATAGTAAAACGTGGCGTCAAGCACTCAGATTCATATCGAAATCGACACGTTGAAATTAATTCCAACTACTACACTATAATTGAAATGTGGCTCTCTGCTCGTAAAGAGTAAAATATAAATATATGAATCAGTGGAATTATTTAAGCAATTCTTCAGTTTTATTTGGAAGCGCGCCGAACTCACCCACAGGTTATCTGGATTCAGGACAAGGTTTACTCACCTAGAACAGAAAAAGAACAAGACTTCGTTACGTGCGAGTACATTCTCGAACAAACCACTGGTTAACAGAAAAATTAAGCCATTCAGAAATATTCAACCGTACTAAATAAATTCCTGAAAATTATTGCAGTAATGAAGTCACGTTTGTCAGACGTTATTGAACGAATTCAGTAATTGCACAAGACAGTCTGCGGTCCGTAAGGAACAGAATCGATCAAAGGTTCGTTTAATTAATTATGGGAATTTCTCCGCGACGCACAGACATAGGAGAATATTTTTCCTTTTAATTGAACGGGGAGAATATGGCTGTGCCATAACGTTAAGAGAGAGTATTCATCCCCCGTGGTAAAAACCGAGGAGCCGGAAAGTTTCGTGCTTTCGCCGTATACTCCGAACAGTGCTTTGCGCACCCTTTGTCTAGGCATCCTCGTTTCTTATTCTTACAGGTCTCATCGAGATTATGGCGACGTACGAGACGTCGGCCACTCTCATTTTCGTTCTGTCGCCGAGCAGCGTTCGAACTTGTCGCATCAAGCATCGTCTGAAGGGCAATTCTGCTGGCTGCCGCCCTTCTACCTTTCGCACTTTTGTCTCGATTTTACCCGGGCAGAACGAATGAAAAGTATCAGACGGCTTCTACGATTATTCTTGAAATTCCTCGTACCCCTTATTCCCGTAAAATCGTACCGAAAGAATCTTAAATACGTTCCACCGTTTTGCAGGCTCACATTTTGTTTGCGGACAGTGGTAGTGGAGAGGGTAGGCAATTTTCTTAAATCCTGTAACTCTTGTTTTCTTAAATTTTACTGTATTTCGTTTCAGAAGGTTTTCTCTTTTAAATTCTGTGTGTTATTATTCGGTTATTAACATTAAATTTGCTTCGTGAGAATATTTGTAATGGATTGTGAATGCAGGAATTCGTGAGGTAAATAATTGTTTGAAAGAAGCGTAGATGCAACGGTGATAGCGGTCGCTTGTCAAGCTTCCTTTAAGCCTGAGCTAGAGACAAACTCCACGGTGAAGATAAGCTCATGCTGGTAGTAATTGAACCGCAGTTGCTCTAATCTCGACTGGACGTGTTCCCACCGAGAATCGCGAGTGCAAAGTACGAGAGTAGTTACACTGCCGTGTCGCGCGTTCTCTGGAATCGGCGAATTACGGTGTACTTGGAACTACGTTCTAAGTAATTGAAAGCCAACAGCCTTTTTCTGGGAACCTAGTCGAACACTGCGACCGACGAGCGTGAAATTATGTGCATTGCTATTTCTCTAGTTCGACAATCGAATTTCTTTCGAAACAGAAACGTTTCAAAAAAATTCTTAAACCCGGGTTCGGCAAACTACGTCCCGCCGCCTGTATCCATTTAAACGCGCGAGATTAATATTATTTTTATATGAAAAAATTAAAAATTCAAGTTACAAATCGTGTGAAATTTTGATGAGAATCGTACAATTGTAGACAAATAGGGTTAAATATTTATCCAGCAGTTTTCAGTCATTTCGACAGATTCTGTTGCCGCGGAAGAGCGTTAAATGGTTTTTTTTTGTTGAAATTGAATCGCGTTAATTCCTTCAGTTGCCAGCGACTGTGAAACAACGTTGGCAAATTGGCAGACAAATAACGAGCTCAGTGAACTCAAGGAGATATTATCTAGCCACGATTAAAGGAAACCCCATTGTTTTCCTTCGATTGGTGGAGAAGGCTGAGAGAAGGGAGGGAGCGTTTCCCCGCGAAGAAAATCCTATTATTAATAGTCGTAAGCAAGCGATAATTGCCAGGAGGGTATCCCGTTCGTGTTATACGAGGTTCCGAGGCAATGCTAGACGACGATGTTTCGTGTTAATTATCGGTAACGATCGTAATTTCTCAATGAAAACTCGGAAGGAACCCCCTCGCTGGTCGTTCCCGCGTGTCGTTTTACTCGAGTTACTCCGATTCCACCGGCCGGAACTCGGAACGAGACGCAATATATACTTCCTTTTTTATTCGCCCGGTTCGACGATATCACCTTCCCACCCCCCTCGAGGAAGCGAATTCCCCCCTGCGATCGTTAGCAAGCTTTTATATTGTTTCACCAACCGGGCCGAGGGGCGCCATGGAATTTCAGCTTCACCCCTTGCAATTACGATTTCTTTCGCGGCTACCTTCATCCGGTGCTGCTTCATCCTCGATCATTAGCTGCGGAAACCAAAGACGGTCCACGTGTCCCTCCCTTGGCTCTCGAATTCGGTAACGATCACAGACAAACACTCTACTCCATTCTCACCTCGGAAGAATCCACGAAATCCATTTATTTTGCTTTGCATAACGATCGGCTAGCAATCAGCGTTACCAGATCGAAAAGCTATAGTCGGGTCCCGAGTGACGGCACGGTGAGACAGTTCTTGGGACGTGACGTCATGCGCTTCCTCGGAGGGAATTTTTGCGGCAAAATGTGATGTCTCGGCGAGTTTCTCGACAGAATTTCAGTGTGGCGCGGCGTGCTCTCCGGTCGAGGGAAATCATTTGGAAGATTAATGCGATAGTCGGTTCGATTAGAAGTCGGAGGACTCACTCGAATGTTACAATAAGAGCCAGATTCTACAAATAGAGGATGGTGGAGCGTCGTTAAGAGGTTTCTCGGACGTGTTCCAGCGGCCGCGTTTTTATCCTGTTGATCACGGAATATAAATGACCGGGGGTTCCGGTCCACTCGGAGAACGTACAAATACAAAACAGATACGTGTACGCCGCTTCATCTTTGTCCGCACCCTCAAAATCAGATTAACAGTTGGCCGATCAACGCCTACGAGGCGAGAAAGAGAGCGCCGCGTGAGAAGATAAAGGGATAAGAGAGAGGGAGACAGCGAGTAGTCCAGACGCCATTCCTCAGAACCGAGGAACGCATTTCGTCTTCGGCCCTCGCCTCTCGGATTCGTATACGAGACATTCCGATAGGATCACCAATTATTCTCGAGGCTGAGAGCAAAGTATCAGCCTGTCAATTATCTACCTGGACGGTGAGCCAACCCGTGGCCATGAGAAACGATTCTTGCTCGATCTAGCCGGATACCATGCTAGGTCGTTACTCGCCATTGATCGACGCCATTCATTCGCGGCCAAAACGAACGACAGAACAAAAAAAATGGCTCGACCCGCGATTCAAAATGAGACAAGTCAAACAAATCTCCTCTCTATTTATCCTGCCGAAATAAACGAAATCTCGCCGCGCATTAATTATTTATGGAGATCCTTTTTATCAACATATTAATGTGTTTCATTAACACGCAAATCGGTCCCGCCGTAATACACGATTTTAATTTATTCTGATTTTATAACGACTCTGTAAGAGGAGGACAAAGCTGGTTAAGGGCGTAATAGAGACTACTACTGTACAGATTTAATCACATCGTTCGCAACAGAATTATTTTTTTCACCAGTGAGTATTAATATTCATGGAGATATTAACCTGCTAACCGAATAATGTTTTCGTTCTAAACGTTCACAAAGGCGCGATTAAAAATGAAGCGACAACAATTTCGTTGATACGCTGTGAAATTAAGAATGCAAAGCTGACGGGTTAACAGTCTTTTAAAGAATGAAACATCCATAGATATCTGAGTGAATAGTTTGAAAACCCTTCTTTAATATTTAATATAGTTCAGAGGTCGTTTTAAATTTTCAGAAAATAAAATTGGATCGGTCATTTGCGTGGTTCCCGTCGTCGCGACGGATGAAACGAAAAGAAATAATTCTCGGGGCGGACAAGCAACAGGGAAAAACCGTGGTGTACCCTTATCCAGACGAGGGAGGAAAAGGCTTATTCGAGGCCGAAATTTTACGGCACGTCCCTGAAGAGCAATACGTCGATTCCGCGCGTCGGTTTCATGACTCGTTAGCCCGAAAGGGACATCCTAGTAGGCCGGGATTCGGGCAAAGTCGAGAGACTCGGTTCTCGAATTTGCATGCCTAGTTTGTGTGTGTACACGTGCAATTTGTTACCGCCGCCATTGCCGCAGCTACTGCTGATTGCTGATTATTCACAGACGCTAAAATATACACGACTGAGCCCGTGCCGCGCTCAGTTTATGTACACATGCATGAAGGTTCAGTCGGAGCTACCGAACGATGTACCAAGGATTCATACGCTCTACGTCAAAACTATAGCGCGACCCTTTAAAACCCTTCAAAACGAACAATCAACGTTTATTAATTTTGTCCACCCACGGCTCAGCATGTCCGATTTTTCTTCCAGTTTAATCGTGGATTAACTCGCACACGTTTTGTCAATTTATTTCTGTTTTACGGAATCGGGTAAATGTACCTATTAACGCGTGTGTACGGTTTACTGCGGTATTTTTTCCCCGATCAGATTCAAATACGTAGCAATAAATATTTCGCCCCGAATAAATTTGTACAACGCAAACATAAATTTGTCGTCCCGGGTAATAACATACAAAATGTCATCGATTTTAAATTTTAATATTTTCTCATGTTGTATCGGGTATTATGGACCACCAATTTTATTTATTTTTTTATTCGCAACGCATTCTTCCATAAAATGCTTAAACATATTTTTATTTCACGATGAATCAGGGATAATATTAAAATCAACTAAAATTGAAGGAAATTCAAAGTTTTCCTCGCTAAATAAGTTTTCGAACGCTGAGCGAAGATATATTGGGGCTGATATTTTGTGGATTTAAAGGAGAATTTGCGGCCGAACGTGGCTCGATTCTTGCCTGTGGAAGGAGTGATATTTTTGGCGATGGGAACAAAAGATCGGCCGTTGCCGGGCACAGAGCGTTTAACTTGGCCATTCGGCAGGCTCGCGCGAAACAGCGGAAATTGCGCGAGCGTCTGCCGAGTCATTAAATTCCATTCTATATGACAATCCGCTTGTTCGCGCATTGTCTCTTTATTGAACGCGTAATTTCCCAATAAGCCGCGACAGGACGCGTGTTCGATTATGAAGTCGGTTGTTCCTCCTAATGGAATAGCCTTGTTCAAGCTAAACGGTGGTGGCGCGAACGGAAAAGGAAGCGGCTCCGGCGTCGTGCTAGACAATCGATGGAATTGAAAATGCAACCGTGAGAAAAAACACGGCGGAAACTCTCTCGAAAATCTGAGGGGAAGAGCGAAGAAATTTTCCTTCCAGCTTGTTCTCCACTTTGGGTTCCCCTTTCCTCGTTGTTTCGCCGAGACTCGTTACAATCTTTCTGTCGAGAAGTTCCCCGGAAAAGTATGGATTTTTCACGGCCAGCGAAGAAACCGGTGAAGAAAACGTGGAAAATCGGTTGCGGAGAAAGGCGTAAGACAGGGGGAGAAAAACAATGTCGTCGAGTGAAACAGAAAGCACTGGATTGCTCGAACAGTTTAAACCGTCGAGTACAGGGACGAGTGCTGGCTGAAGAGGGACGACGCTGTTCGTAGAGAATGGAAGCTAGAAAAAAAGCACCTGACGTTGGGAAAACGAGATTCCTGGTGTAGCCTCCTCCTTTATCATATTTTCCTTTTATTTCGTGCCCTGCTCTCCTTCTGGCGCTGCTCGCAAAAATTGTTTCCTTCGAGTCACGAGATACTTATTCCACCCCCATCGACTTGTACGTCCTCGGAAGGGGTGAGTCCTGAGGTAATTCGAAGTAACTTTGTCCCCCGCGAAAATGTTGAGATCAAACGGCGATTTAATGCGTTCGGTGACCAGGTTAAAACGCCGTGTTATTTTGTCGAGTATCATGCGAGCGCATATTGCCGGAAGGGCTTTGTTGAAATTTAAAATTAATTTTCAGCAACAAGAGGCGCGTGTACAGGGATCCGTCGCACAGTGCTGTAGCTGTACGGATTAGACCCCTCGTCCGGCGACCTGCTCCAGAGCACCACCCCTGCTAAGCCAACCTATTCTGTGATCCGCTTTCGCCATTTCAATTTCGTTGTCCCCTCGTGTCGCTTCTCTTCCGCGTCTTCCGCGTCCTGAGAATATTTACAGCTGCGCCTATCTACGGAAAAGAGACAGAGCAACATAGGACGAGAAGAGAACAGGCTCTCGCGAAACCTTGCGAGATGCAAGTCTCAGACTTTGCAACCTTTCGCAGGAGCTCTTCGAAGTGGAACTTCGTCTTCGAGAATCGCCGGAACAACCTTTTCTTCATCCGGCAGAAAATTTCTCGGTATTAAGATGCTTCCACGGATATAAAAGACACGGTGCTCCATTGCTAATCTCCTTTCGGGGATTACAATTCGTGTTGCTCGAGTAGAATCGTCTGGAGTGTTATTTATCATTTCTGGGATGCCACCGGGGGGCCATTCGCTGTTCAAATAAGCGAGTTCGAAAATTCTGAGCGTTACAAGAACAAATAACTCCACACATGCCTGATGAAAAAGAGGTGAAAATAATTGCAGGATTAAACTGGTTCCGATTTATCAGGTTTCCGGGTTTTCGTTTAGAGGATCGTCGCTGTATCAGAGGCAAAGTTTGTCCATCAAACTCCCGAAACTTGGCGGAGCCAAGGAGACAGGTGAGAGGCTTCTAGCCACCCGGTAGATGGATAGACGGGGGAAACTTTCGATTCTAGGAGGGAGGTCTCTATAAGCGTGGCAGCTCCGGCGCGGCGGTGCAACGACTGCATCGTATTTATTTCAGCTCCTAATGAGTTTGCAGGCCAGCCAGAGCCTAGCTAGCTCAGCCAGCGAAGCAGGCAGGCAGGTAGGCAGCGTACGCACACCTAAACGCTTTGCGCAAAGATGAAAACGCGAGCATTTATGGCAGACTGACTGCTTGGCTGGTTCGCCGGGCAAGGGATGGGAAATGGTCTAAAGCTTTCGCTACGCAGAAGGAATCGGTGCATACGTTACCTTTTCGGCGTTTTCTACCTGGAGTTTTGCTCCAAGTACCGTCTACACTTCGAGTTAAGGGGGTTGGCGGCCCCCGACCAGACATTTCACCCTCGTTTTCTTCCTGCGCCTCCCTCTTGGCCCTTCCTTTCGCCCTGCCCGTCATCCTCATTCTTTTCATCTCGCTTCTCCTCCCCAAACTCTTCTTTCTTCTCCTACTCGCTGCTACTCTCTCTCTCTCTGTTATTTCTTTTTCTATCTCTCCCTTCCTCTTTATTTATTTCTCTTTCTCTTTCTTTCTTTCTCTGTGTGTCTTCCTTTTCAACCTGTTTCGTGTCTATGCGTTTTCTCGTCCCCCGATCTTTTTGCCTCTCCTTCCCGGCACTGCTTTAAACACAGGAAGAAACGAGGCTGTTAAAATGTTCCGCCATGCACAATTTATTATAGGCTGCGAATGGTAAGCGCGAGACGGGCTCCCGTCTCAAAGTCAAGGAAAAAGAAACGCGGCTTAATATTTCCCGTGCAAAGGGAACCGCGGAACGCGCCGGCGTCGCCCAAGAAAACCTCTTTCCTCCGCCTCCTCCTCCTCCTTTCTTTCTCGATCCTCTATTTTCCGACCGTCCGGCTCCACGGTTTTTCTTTTACCCTCTCACCACCCTTTCTTCACCCGAGACAGAGGGAAAACCGCGTTACCAAGCCGCCGGGAAATATTTTGTTCCTTTCGCTTTAAGATTCCGGCCAAACCGAATCGGTGAGTGGTAATGATATCCTTTACAGTCGTCCAAAGATTGCTTTCGCTCAGCTCATCCTCTAAGATGCGTCAATTTACGTTCCACAATTTGTTTGATCCTTTGAATCATTTTTAAACTGTGTTCCACCAGAGTAAAATTTTATGTGGATTCTCATTACTTTCGATAATGAATTGTTTCCGTATAAATTAGCGTAGGACCCCTTTGGTCGTACGAAAATTATTTGGCCCTTCAAGGGATTGTGGAACCCGTGTTTTGCGAGAGTGTGATTTTGTTTGGGTTTTCAGGGTACGCGGGCTAAATTGTTTATGCAAAAATTAGCATAGGATCAAAGAGGGGAAGGGATCGAACATCGAATCCCGGATAGATGTAGGGTCAGAAATGGTTAACCAGCATGTTGATCAACTTTCAAGGCCCGAAGGTCCTGTTTACGTTTAATCAGCTTACCATTAAACCTCTTTAAGAACTTAAGCCCGGCTTTCATAGCGTGGAATTATCGTGCAAGGTCAACTACTTGCCTGCTCATAGTAATCACAGTGAAATAGTTGCTTTTGAAACGCTCGTGACTGCGGCCACCCTTGTCGATCGGCTATTAATTATTTACCTCGGATCTCGAAGGTGAGAACGAAACCCACCGACCCTCTGTTTCATGCATAATATTCCCGCGTGTACCGTTCAAAAGTTCTGTTAAATTTCATACAAATTTTACATTGGTAAAAGTCTGAAAATTCTCATGTGTTGTCTTCGCAGTAGAAAATCGATTATAAACATCATTCCAAAGCAATTCCAGGAGAATACGAGCAGCAGAGGCTTGTAAAAACGATGTCTAGAGCCCGGAGAGCCAATGAGAAGGTTGGTGACGCGCCTTTTGATCAGCGTTCTGCGGGCCGACGTCAAAAATTCGAAAACACGGTGGAATTCTCGGGTACCCAGCCCCCCATCAATCTGTGAAATCTAGCGGACCGAGGACGAGGGCTCGTTTGCCAAATTTCGGATATCAAACGAATAAGACTTCCGTCGTCGTTTGCTCACGGGCTAAATCTGTTCGGTCTCTCCGTCATCGTATTTACTCTCAGGCGTTCGTTATCGCTCGTTAATTGAGCCCTTGACGCGGCTAGGCATTCACGCGGCGCACAGAGAGAAAAAGAGAGAGGAATACAGATCTAGAGAGGGACGGAGAGCAAGAGAGAGCCATAAACAGCAAGAGAGCGAGAGAAAGTGAACAAACATTCTCCGCACTTTGACTTGCTCTCCCTTTACCCTTTACCCTCCCGCAACCCTCACAGATGCTCCTTTTCGATTTCTACTTTCGTATCTGTCAATTTCGCCTCTCTCTAGCCGTGTTCACTGTCACTGCCAATGGGAGAGAGCATCGGTAGCGATCGCGTCGCGCGGGATACGAGCGGCAGCCGCCTCTCCGCGTTGCTCATTTACTTTGCCACCTCGCTTCGTGGATTCGGATTTAATTACAGGGTCCGTACTGGCGCGACGAGAGAGAGAAAGAGAGGCCGAGAGAGACAGAGAACACCGTCAGACTACCACCATTCCAAAGTACCGCGCATGCGCCCTGGCAAGGGTTAAAATTTGTCGGATTTCTTCCGTCGCGTCTGCTACTTCAACCCCTGGTTGGGGTTGCACGGTAGTGTACAGGTTTTCTCGCTGCTGGAAAACGGTCGCCAATTTTTCTGTCAACTACGTCATCAATTAGCACCGCCAGCAGCCGTGTGAAACAAAATTGGATCGAATCATTTTTCAAATACTTTATAAATCGACTTGGACGATATTCTGCATAGAATTTCGATGAATAAACATTTTTTAATAAACCTGTGCTCTTTGCCCAACACTTTGCAAAGATTGAATCACGATTTTCTCGTACTAGAATCTGAATCGGAATATTTTCCAAGCTCCCCGTCTCGATGATGAGAGCGGCCACAGTAGACTTCGGTAATAAAAACCGCGCGCAATTTATGTATGTTGGCGGACCCAGCTGAAAATTTCTGATGCTCTCGCCGACCCCGAGAATATGGAGCCGCATAAAAGCAAAAGGGCTGCAACCCCTAAAAAATACTTTCAGTATTCGAAATAATATGGGACTTCCTGCAGGCTAAGAGTTCCATTCATTTACCTTCTATAACTCGAAATAAGCTTTTTATTGTGCTCGTTAAGCTCGTCGTAAAAAGTGTTATTGTACTAATGATGAAAAGAATGCTCATTTAAAAATCTCTCCGCGCAACGCTCCGGAGAATATTCCCCGCTGCGCTCACATATAAGATCCTCTTTTGAAACCGTATACATTACATAAAGAACCATTTTTCCGTATTATTGAAAACAATAGAAATGTTTGACGTATAGAAAATTATGCATGTCCTTTGTGCACCGCGAAAAAAAAACTCGGTCCCTGTCACTCCTGCGTTTGCGCACCGATAATACCCGCTGGTTTCTGTTGCTTGATCCAGTCATTTTTAAAACAATCCGTAGTACCGGGTTCTCTATAATTTAAACAATTTCCGAGCACGGTACATTAGCACACTGTTCGCGGGAACTTGGAAGAATTTCTAGTCGTCGCTGTGAAATATTTCAAACCGGGAAACTGAATAAACGATCCACAGCGAGTTCGCTATTATTGGACTGCAGATCTTTTTGCAAAATAAAATTTTCCTAGTGAAAGTGTATATTTTCTGTAAACTCTCTAGCGACAAAATATTTATTCTAGCTTTCCAGAGTTGCTTGCTCGCTCGAGAACGATTGTGCCCTAATTGAGAGAAGTCGGCATGCTTCCGACAGCGTAGCAGCGAACTCTTTAGCCTCTCTCAATTTAAAGTATCCGAGTCGGACGGAGGATCGCTCGGCAGGATGCGAAAGATCCTAGCAAAGGTATCGCGTTTACGCAACACGGGAAAAAAGGACGCGAGCGAATCATAGTGGCGCAGATCAAAGGGAAAACGGAAGATGAATACGAACTGCCTGGGAACCTCGTTTTGCCTGGTAATCCATCATGCGCTGTCTATGCCAGTTCCTGTGGCAGTCGCCCGGGGCTAAACCAATCCACGCATTTCATTCCGGCGACTTCCTTCGAACCCGTCATTTTTCACCGCCGAATCATCGCTTTCTGATACAAGCGAAACGCCGAACGTGTAACTGTCTGCCGGCTGCGAAACAGTCATTCCCGCGTTGACAGACGAGCAACGGATTACTGACGCGGGAAAGCTGTCTAGCAAAAGGAACTTTTAATGACGACCGGCGGATCACGTTGTTTCCACTACCGAGTCATTTTTAGAGACAGCAAACGGTGACAGGATTTTTATTGTGGCACAGAGGGCTCAATAGTTACTGCAACTTTAACCCTTAACGATCCTAGGACGACTCAGAGTTGCGAATAAAAATTGCTCTACCATTGTTCACGATATGCGATATATTCGATTAATATTAGTATCCTTTAAATTGGAATTAAATGTAATTTTCATCGAACGTTTGTTTTGTCCAGCAGCGTGTTTGTTGATTTTTTCGGGGGAAGAATTTTCAGTTGGATAAAAAAGCATTTCGATTCGGCGTGTTTAAATAGAGAAAACCGTCGGGGAACAGAATTTCTCTGGATAATTTTAATCCGGGAGACGGCGAGGTAAACAAATTTCACGATAAATTTCGCGCCTACACGAAACACGAATGTAAATGAGATTCCCAGGTCTAATTACGCGAGTAATTAACGATTTTCGTCAAACAACGAGGTCTGCGGCTTAGAGAACAATGGTTTCACCAATCAACTGTCTGACAGGAAGCGGACTCCGAAGGGGTGCGTTTCTACGCTGCTACATCTCTATGCGATGCTACACACTCTCTACAGGTATTTGCGTTCGTCGAGAATCATGAAAGGGGAATGACGTTCGATAATATGTTTCGATATTCAGTATCCCAGCAGCAGGGCTCCGGTAAAATTCTATGGAAAATCCGATAGATAATTCGAAGCAGAATCCTGCTTTAAAATTCCTCTCGCGATCGGAATTGGAACAAAAGAAAGCGAACGCGCATTTGTCTAATTATCTAGCTCGAATATCCTTTCAATTCCGTCTGCTCCGATTAAATAATCAATCGTAATTTTTCGAAATCGAATTGGTCCCTCTCGCCGATAAATTTTATAAGATCGGATACATTATACATTCATGCCGGCATTAAAAGACTGCTTTGAATCTCTCTCCCTGTTGCGAATTATAAAACTGGGTAATCGGATCACAATAAAATACGCTAACCGAATTACTCGGTCCTCCTATATTCTTCCTAATTAATTCATTTTAAATAAATCGTCGATACCGATTGTTCTACAGCGGCGTTACTTCTGGCAGTAATCTTTTACGAGATTAAAAGGCCACCGAGAATCTCTCTCTGATTTTGTTGAAGATAATAATTCATCGATTCGAATTTTTCCATGATTCACCTCAGACTGCTATTATATTGCTGCCGCGACCCGGCGCGGCGCGGTGATAAAATTAAAAACGCTCGCGGACGATAAAACAAATTCGTGCAGGCGTTTTAGGATATAGCTCCTGTGGATTTTCGAATTTCCGGCCAATTTGTCATTGGCGGAGGCGGCGTTATTTCTGACAATAAATTCGATAAGTAGAAATTCCAGTGTCTTGAACGGCACACTCTATCTTCCGAGGCTCGCTCCGCCAAGCGTTATGTACTCGTAAACGCGTGCTTTGTACGTCTGTAAATCGATTACAGAGCTCCCCCGTTCCCTTACGGCTCCTTTATTTACTACTTCCAGGGAGCAATTCACGAGCCGCTCGTAAATTTGAAAACTCTACTTGCAGATGTTCATTTTGACGTGCTCGACTAAACGTGACGTCGCGCCGGCATTTCCCTCTATCCCCTCTCCCTCTCTCTCTCTCTCTCTCTCTCTCTCGTTTCCCTCAGGTCCCCACAAAATATGGAGTGGTCCCTCTTGTCGACCCCTCTAGGCCGCTAAGAAATTCAAGGATTCGTCAGGATTCCGTACAGGCCCTCTCTCTCTCTATCCCGCCCCCGCGCTTTATAAAACTCTGACATTCGCCTTTTCATTAACGGTCGCTCTCCTTTCACCCCCGCCGACAGTTTTTGATCGTTCTTCCATTAGAACAGTTCTCCAGGCTAACGTCTACATCCTCTAGCTCATATTGAACCAACTCGACTGCCTCCACCGTGAAAGAGCAGGCTAGATTTCTTTCAGTATTGCTCGTTAGGCGGTGTCTGCTCTGTGGTCGACCAACTATACCCCTCGGAATAATATACTGATCTTTTTCAACCCTTTGAACCCTCTGGTCGTATCCTCATCGGATGGGTTGTAAGTCAGGTTACCACGCAATTTTCATCCCCCGGGCTAACGCTCTTCATTCTGCTTATTGGCTCTTAAATATTTATTTTGATAATGTATTTATTAATGTAATTTAAGTTGATAGCAATTAATTGAGAACAGTGAAAATATTAGAAGAATTTAAACATGTCCTTACATTATTTTCAATCTATAAAACATACTAAGAATGAAAAGTAATTTGCTATTTCACTCAACTTGCGACAGACGGTCTAGCGATTAGACAAGAAGGAAGAAAGTTTTCGAAATGGCTCCCGCTTCTGATCTTACATGAAGTATGAAGGATTAATGACCGAAGAATCCGGATTTCGAGAAACCGGTGGCCGCTGTAACGAATAACAGCGTGGGAGGAAGTCGGGAGGAGGGCAGATAGTCGGCACAAAGATCCTCTTTCCCGTTCAGCGATATCGGAACTCGACTAGGGGGCGGTTCTTCTGGGTTTTCAAAGTAAAATCTCCGAAGCTGAAGTTTGGTAAGCTGTCGGTTTCAGGGAGGCGGTCTCTGTCGCGGTTCTCCCCGGTTGACATTTACTTTCCCATTGGTGGCGCTTCCGATCGTTTTGATCGGTCATCCTCAAAAAATAGTCGGCCGTGCTGACGGTGGCTATTTCAATCGGTTCGCCTCTGACCGCAAGCTTCCTTCTTTTCGAGCGTTTTTCGACGTTATCCTCTGACTTCGGCGGAGCGCCACCGGTTATCTCGTGAATGCGACTTTGAAGGTTCCCCGCGTGTAAATAGCTCCCTGGAATAAATGATGACGATGGTGTTGCAAGGGACGGCCGACGGCACCAGCGCGTTTTCAAGATATCAGCTTTTGTGCACGGACCTTTATTCCGGCGGCCACTTTAAGCGGATTCGTCTTGTACCGCACCGGCCGCAGGAGAAAAACCGCCCGCTTATCTACCGGTTTCCAATATGCTAACGAAAAAGTGCATCCTGCCGATCAGCGATTTCAAAGTTTCGAATAGCGTCCCACTATTGGCCGACGCAAAGTGGATTGAAAATTACTCTTTGCTTCATCAATGTTTGTATGTGCTATATACGACAAAAACAAACAAAATCCATGCTTATTCTGTTCGTCTTGAAACACGCTTTCAGTTGAGTACATGGAAAGAATCCTCAAGAAGTACTAAATGAAACTATATCCTAAGAAATTCAGGAGAAGCTGCTTTTATGAATTTTTATTATTGAACTTAATTTAATTGTGGGATACAGGAATGGAATTTTGGAAAACCAACAAGTTAATAATACAATTTTACATTTTTTGTTTAGTCAAAAAAATGATTTTTATCCGCGTTTTTCCAAAATCATAATCATGGATCTACAAGAACTGTCTTGTTCGTAAATGTACAAAGTATTCGTACACCTTTCAAAAACGAATAACTTTTTCACAATTGTACGAATACATTGTACACCCATTGTAAACCTGTCTGTTCAACATTTGTCCGTAGGCGAAACTTCTACCAATGGCTTGTTCGATGAATCGACCTGCAACAACTACACGCGCGGCTGTTTAGCTAATTGTCACATGAATATTTTGTGAATTATGTCTAGTCCGAATTGACATCCAATTAAAACGATAAAATGATCTGTGATTCAAATGTGATGTATACAAAATGTGAATGGTCAATTCGCGTGTACGTTCCTAGAATCGGGAGCATGATTAACGATGCAACACCACAGTGATATCATGTCTCAGCAAGATTTTCCCCCGTGTCGCTTGTCACTCTATTGCAAAATCATTGGAATTACGAAACGTTCGAATATTCGTGTTTTACAACGACTACATGTGAGCGCAGAAATGTTTGCGAAATTTTTCTCTAGGTTCCGAGTGTGCGAAAATGAAATTAGGAAGTGTGCCCATGCGGCATGGTTATGCAGATTTCCTTTCTGATTACATTAACCTATGGCATAGGTTCTGTGGGGTTAATAAGACACATCAGCATACAATATACCGTCCAGAGCCGATTATGCAAACGCTGAATACTTGTTTTCGCCGTGACTCAACCAAAACAGCGGCGAAAGTCGACGTGAATTAAATATCGATAAAGCTGCCTGTTTTTACGAGAGAGATTTGAACGCATAACCCGACCAGTATTAAACAACATTTTGAATTTTAGTCCGCGTTTGGACGGCGCGGTGCGACTATTATGGTTGATGAAATAGCGGTGGGTAACGGCAACAGTATCGTTACATAATTGCACTGCTATAGAACGAAACTATCCCGCGATGTAATATCAACAACATTAATGCGACGAGCTAGCAGAAGAGTTATCGTGTCTCCCAAACGGTAGAGGACAAAACAAACAATGGAGGTAATTAAATGGCGACGGAGCCGATGGGCTGGCGAGCATCTGGACCGGCGGAGGTAAAAGCGGGAGAATCGATATCGAATCGAGTCGAGTCGAGACGAGGCGGCCGCCGTTCGAATTCCGCCAATTATTAATCGACAAGTTTACTTCTAGCCATTAAAGAGAAGAAAGCGGGTGGGCGGACACGAATTTTCGTATCGGTTGCAATTACGATTGATAAGTTGCCGGAGATTTCTCTCTCTCTCTCTCTCCTACCCCACTTGGTTTCTCCGAGGCAGAGAGCCGAGGCAGCAGTCGTTCAACCTTCCCAGACACAGACACGCTCTCTTATTTTACTCTTCCCGGCAACTTTTCTCGTTACTCTCGAACGGCCTGCCATCCCGAAACTTCGGCCGTCATTCGACCACGAGGAAACGTCTACGGTTTCCGTAAAAAATTTTTAAGGACGCAATGCCCGCGATCCGCAACCCGCTGCAACAAGATCTACCCGCGCCCTTGATCCGCGGATTGGATGACGATTGCGTGCACCGGTATCACGATACGCGCACGTGCCTGCTTCTTGGATCTCGCAATCGTCTCTCGAACAGTCTGGAAAATACGTTCGCAAACACATGTTCCGGATGAACAGTTCTCAAACGATTTTCAAATTGATTTCATATTTTTACAAAGTAGAAGGAACAAGTCGTTGTTCTTCTGTGAATCGTGTTACTGGTTCTTAAAAATAATGAGAATGGTCGGTCCTCAGCACTCAAACGCTGAATTATAAAATGATATTGTTGCGGAGGCTTCGGCGCTGTCTTGCCGGTGAACGCATTATTATAAACAATGGCAAATAATTATTAAATAGACAACAGTTAATAGTAGGCAAATGTGTGATCGTTTATGTGTGCTCTCGTTTCAATGGCTCAAAAGGATTTCATCTCTTTTTTCTTCTTATCAACAACCTCGTTGACTGGATACCGCAATATCGATCTGACGGGCAACTTCTCTCGATCTCTGCGATATCTTCAGAATATCACAGGGGTAGGCAACTTCATATTTATGGCTGGTTATTCAACGAGATTAAATCCATTAATACAGAAAGACGTGTCTTATATTCTTTATTAAAATATTATATGTATATAGAACAAGGTCTGCTAGAAAAAGTTTCTAATTGTTGCAGTGTCTTAAAATTGATGAAACGTTTTCACCCGGCCCAGAATCGGCAAAAAATCGCGGCTGAGGGGGTGCGCTGGAGGGTGTTCGTATAATGAAAACTTGCGTCAGCGTCATTATCCTGGTGCGGTTTGCGAGTGCGTTTGCAGTGTGGCAACTGTACGAGAGTTTATGTGCTTTGCGTTATCTCGCACTCGCCTATTCCCATCTAGGCTGGGCTGTGTGCGCGAGACTACTTATCTACTCTGATGTATCGCTCCGGAAACTCCGCGCACGAACGCTTTCGCCTGGCCCTCCATCGCCATCTTCGTCCCCCTTTTCACCCTCTTCTATCCCCGTTTCACCCCTTATTCCCTCCTTTTCCTACTCGACAACCCTCTTTTCTCTTCTTCTTCTTCTTCCACCATCGCCAACCCTCAGCCGACGCGGCCCCGTTTTCTGGCGGTTACGCGTCCTGGAAAGAGGGAAAGAGAGCGAGGAGGGGCTACGCCAATGGCACGGAGAAATTCGCGAAACTTCACTTTCAAAAGTTGCGCCGTCCGCAGCACTTTGCGGCTGGTTCATCGGCCGCTTCAAGTGAAGATAATTTCAGACGAATCCGAGCAAACTACGCGATTTAAAATCGCTCACGCGGTTCTAATTATCCCGGGTCTACGTGGGTGGCGTGTGCGCCAACTTTCGCCGGATTTTTTTATAAATAGACTGTAATTGCGACGGCGCGATGAGCTCCTACTTTTCTGGGACGATTACGCCGGTTGATCGAGGTTTTCGGTTTGATCGAGCTGGACCCAAAATGAAAATCTGCAGTCTCTTTATTGAGATGCTTCTTTTATCTATTGTGATCTAGTAATGATAGGATTGGCAATGTGCACGCATGGATCAGTAAGATTTATAACTCTTGTCTTTATCGTTTCCCCTTCACCGTGTTGGTTTCGAGTGTGCCGGTTGCTTGCGTTATTACTAGGCTGCATTTGCTCTCGTAAATAGCAAGTGTACAGGGAAAAATGAAAGAGGGGAAAGGTTCTAGGGTGTTTTATAACCGGACATAATAACCGACATCGATCTTTTATGTTTGCAATATCCTTTCAAAGATAGAGAGAGAGAGAGAGAGAGAGAGAGACCGAGGTGACGTTTAATTTTTTTAATGGATCGCTATATACGATTTTATGTGACTCGAACTGGATTGTCACGACGAATTTCATCGGAAGACTAATCTTTTCTCACAGAAACGTACGAAATAATTTCGTTACGCTGGTTTCCAGGGGAAACAGTCTGCGGTGGTCAGACAACTTTCAGTCTTCCTTCCTGTAACTTTCATCCGGCATTAATAAAACCTTGTTGTACACTCTACCTTACTTCTCGCACGTAGAGTCATCAATTTTTCCACCGTATTAAAAATTACATTCACTGTAAAAGCAATTTGAAAAAATTAGACTCCAGTTCTACTCTATTTGTAAATTAAAATATTTCTTTACACTCTGCGTCGACTAAAAACTGTGACAAAAATTGTCTTATAAATTTCTTCAGCTACTCTATGAAGTGTAGCCATGTCGGATCGATAGATCGGGATGTACAAAGGCTTGTTAGAGGATAATATTCATTCCCATATCGGGATTCAATGGTACAGGTGCTCGTCACGTATAATCTGCTCGTTAACTGCGGCTGCAATTACGCTTCTCAAGGTTATCCTCGGAAGAGTTACAGATTTATTTGGAGATTTCCAAGCAGCTGTGTTCAGCACACGGCAGCTGAACCTGACAATCGAGGATCGAGGCGCATTCGATGCCTAAGGCGAATGCGGGTTCGCATCGACGTGGAATCTGCACGAATATGGATCGTCCTTGCAGAAATCTCTTTGCGAAACATCGGACTGCTTTCTCAGATCAAACACTCGTGGGTGCTGTTCCGCGAAACAGTTTCATTTAAGGATCATTAAGGTCTAATTCTCCTTTGTGACACAATTTTCAATCGAACAAATAAGTCTCGACCAGACGGACTGTGCGAAACTGTCCATATTTGCACGGAGAAAACACACGTGCAGTTCGTTGTAAAATTCCCGCGTTCGTCAATCTTCGCAGGAAATTATTCTATTGTACAGCTGATGCTCGTGGATCAATTCTTGAATCAATTAATTTGACATAGAGAAAATTGTCTGAGTCGCCATTGAAAATAGCTGTACACACTTACATGAATTTCACCTGCATAAAACGAAAAAAATTATGTAAGAAGGAATTATATTATGGTCGGAAGAAATGTTTAATTTTCGAGTTAGAACAGCTCTGAGCGCGAAGGATTAAGAAAAAGAGACTGTTGGAAGAATTTTTAGCGGTTCCAGCAGGTGGGAGGGTGTGAGAAAAATGAAGGTGGAGGATGAAACGCGTAACGAGGTAAACCGAGCGACAAAATGGATCATGCAAGAGCTAATAACTCCCGGGCAAATTCGCGAAAAGTCAGATTGCGATGTCAGCGAGCGGCAGGCGGCGCGCGGCTTAAGTTTGAATCGTTAACCTAAACGTGGGATAGCTTCGTAGAATAACGTGTGCACCTGACAGGCCGTTGAAGCGTCTGACCCTGCGAGAACGCCGACAGAACGCCAACTCAGCACCTTGACTTGATGGACATTAACGCGAAATACGAGTATTTCTTCTTGGCCTAGATACAATTATCCTGCGATTCCCTGATTCTTCTAATTATCGGTACCACGAGCCCTTTCACTACACAGGGATCCTGCGAATGAAAAATTCATAATATTTGTTTTTTTCCTCGACGAAACAAGCGCATTCACGCACTTTTGGAATTTATCACTTATTTTTCCGAAAACGTTGAAGCTATCCGGATAATAATCGTTTTATTTTCTCACGATCGACCCCATTTTATCGAACGGAATGCGTGACAGATATCTGAATTCGAATCGTACTGCCAGCTTATTGAAAAAAGATATATTTCTGTAGCGCTCTCAATACAGATTTACGTGAATATTTATTCCTATAAAATTGTGTATGATTCCGGAGCCGCGGAGCATGGAGATATATATTTTAAGCGATTTTAATCGGTGTTACAAACTTTTAAGTAGAATCGACTCCTATTTATTGTTTCGAATAATTTTAGGTTTGTATTTGAGCTGCAGCGAACTCTTTACCAATTCGGGATTAATTGCGGGTATAGAAAAAATGTGAACGGAGGAACGGTCGCGGTGAGAAGAATGCTCGTGGAGCGAGTAGAAAATTGTAGAGGGACGGTAAATCATAATCAGCGGTCCCTTTGCGACCGGCTCGAACTTTACACGTGTAAAAAAGATGGCGGGTGCTAACGAGTCGTTTTGGATATCGTTGGGAACACTATCGAGCGAACGGAACCGAGAATTCGGTGTCGTTCCGGGCTAATGAGAGGACCACCTTCCTCCAACGAAACTCGAAACTTTTGACTCGTAATCCGATTATTCGTAGCGCGGATGCCATCTAATCTCCGGCAACCGGGCGTCGTATTTCGTTTGACGAATGTTGGTAGTAAATTTTCCACAGTGTAGTATTAAAAGTCAATATTTCGTTACGGCTCCCAGTGATAACTCCTCGTAAAGGGATAACGATAAATGTCACCGAAACGCCGCGACTCCTCTCGCCTTTTACGGCCTCGTTCATCTCGATCTGTTGCTTATTACATGATTTATTCGGTTCGCGATAGTGGCTATCCTGCCGGATCCCACCTGAAACGTGAAATGTCTTTTTATTATATCGTAAACAGAATTAATCATTAACCGGAAGATCAGAACGATTCAAACTTATGTCCGCGGGCTCTCTCACGCATCGAGCAGAACGGTGCGAATGGCTCGGGGAAACATCGTGATGTTCATAAACCACATTTTCGAAACCCTGGAAAAATTGTGGAGCGCGTAACAAAGGTTTACGATAACTTGCAAGGCTCCCGAAGTTGTAGGATCGGAGGGAAAAAGTTGTAGGGCCTAGAAAATAATTCTTAGACCTGTGTAAAAAATTGTGGGGCTAGCTGAACAGTTCTAGAATCCAGGAAGAAATTGTGGAATCTGTGGAACGCGTAGAAAACAATTGTAAGATCCACATGAGAGAATTGCGAGACGCAGGATAAAGATTTTGCAACGTGTATAAAAATCGTAGGAGCCAGAATAACAGGATTATGGTACCAAGGAGCGATCAAACGATTGATTCCATTCCAAGGGCACGGTAGGGATTGCCGCAGGCTCGACCTAGGCCAGAACGCCGTAAGAAAGGAAAGTAGAATGACTGGTGGCTGATATCAGACGGTGCCGGCTGCTTTTAGAAGGCGCTCAATAATGCAGCGTCCGCGAATCGACTCTCTGCTTCGCAAGATGTCACGTAATCCGATGGTGCTCGCTGCGCTACCGGTTTTACGAATCCCGCCGCTCGTACAAGACCGGATTATCAAATGACTGTCTTGAATCACCGTCCGGTACGTGTACGCGCGAGACAAGTTGGCATGTAGGGTATTTAACGTGTCCGCGAAAACACCATTTATCGTCGCGTGCTCCCGTGGGAACGCTGCGAACACAGACCTACATACCTTCGCAAACATGATCCGACATTTTTCTTGTGCGACATCGTTTTCTTCCTTCTTTTGTTGTTGTAGAAAATCTCATAAAAGATTTAGGTCAACATAATACGGAATTCAATATAATAATGATATTTACAGAATAATATCTGTATGATAATATCTGTAGACGTTACAACCACTTGTTATTCGATTGGGATCGTTTTAATTACGCATAGAAAAATGCACTTTTAGTTTTCCCGAATTTTACATTTTCCGGGAAACTTTTCGAATTTTTGTTTCCGTATAAACCTTATTCGGGCTACTGGGAACATTTTTTTTTTAATAGTCAAATCGGTCCAGCCGTTCTCAAGTGATGCGCTTACCAACGAACAGCATTTGATTTTTATTTATGTAGATAGAAGATAGATAAAGGTGTCCTGCATTGATTGTGGAAAGCGGCAGTAAAATAAAATTTCTTTAATTTTTCTAATCGTTTACTGCCGGATATTTGCAGATTTTCTCGTGTAATTTGTTAAGAAGAAATGTTGGGAGCCATGTTGGGTGATCTCGCGTTACGAGCATAGCTCGAGCGATTCGCGAAGGAGTATTCAAACGCCACAAAAATTCGCAAAAGCTCGGCGAACTTAAACGGCAAACGAGGCGGGCGCGAGATGGCTGCAGCGAGACGGTCGCGCGCTACACCCTCGCGCCAAAGTGTCTTTTCCTTTTTTTTCGCTCTCTCTCTGGGAGGGAACCCCTCCCTCTCCTTTTTTCAAACTCTGCGTAATTTTTTTCCACGTCTAGCCGGCACCTCTCTCAGACCGAGCCGGAGCTTTTTTAAACGTTGTTTTTGTCCCGCTTCGCGCACTCGTCGCTCTCGTTCAGGATCGCCTAAGTGGAGCGACCATGAAAATGAATCGCGATATCTCAGGGTAATGAAGACTTCAGGTCTGGATACGTCTCGAGCGTAAAAATGTTTCGTGAGTGTTGTACTCTCTCTCTCTCTCTCTCCCTCCCTCGGGACTGCCAGGCCAAGACAGCTTACGTCGGATTTTTCATAAGTCAATTTCGCTGAAGAGGTCTGCTGCACCAGGGAAAATTATACTTCGTCCGTGGTTTCTTCGCTAGGATCGAGTTAGTCTAGGGAAACGGAACGACTGGATTGCCTTGAAAATATCCTCGGAAATACGTGTCAACTGTTGGCACTTTTTAGCAGAAATACCAATTCTTCGAGGTCCTCGAGCGTTCTCCTTTCATTAAAAATTGAGAAGTCAATCGAAGTCCGGACACCAATAATGTTGACTTCGAGGTTGATTATACGAACTGGAAAAAATGTTGCGAATGAAACTGGTGTCCGCAGCTGGTATTATGGAAGTTGAATTTATCATGGTTTCGTATAGAAATAAAATTACAGTCGAGCATCAGCGTCACATAGAAATCGAAAAATCTACAAATAAAAGTATACAGCCCGTTTCGCCCAGCAAGTGTCCATAAAGCAGCTCTTCGGCGATCGAGTTCGAGTCGATACGAACATTTCCGAGTAATGGCAACACGTCACCGAAGAAAGCATGAAACTGTAGACGACATTGGCTCCATTCTTCACCAGTGTCGGCCAATAAATTAAACAATTCTCGGCGCAGAGGTCCTCGAACGAGCTTGTAAAATTTCTGGTAGCGCCGTGCCCTGCCTGTTTATCCGTTCGCGTAACTTTACGAACGTTGTAAAAAATGATTTCGATACGTTCGCGGAGGGTCGGCGAGCTTTTAGAGACGGGTAAACCGCGCTGCGTGGAGAAAAATTGCTTCGACTAACATCCACGAAGTCTCGAGACTTGTTTTATGCTCTCGATCCGATATTTTAATTTCAGCTGCGGTTAGAAAAATTGCCACGTTGCAAAACAGATGGGAATATTATCTTGCGTCGAAGACAGATTATTAAATGATATTGTGGAGGCTGTTTCTTCAAGAATTGATTAAAAATGAAAATGTTGGTTCTTGGTTGGTGGAAGAATGCGTTCGAGTTGCCAACGATCTGAGAACAGGGTTAAGGTAAATCGGCATGTAGTCGATGATTCTGGGAGTCTTCGCGAGCCTGATGTTTCCTTCGCGAGGGTAGAAATTGCAAAGAGGGTCGACTGATGGGGTAGCTTGCACCAGGTGTTGCGACAGTTACTTTTAAAAGGGTTTCCACGGGGGTTACTGTCGCGAACTACACACCCCTTCTGCGCGCCTGCACTTCGCCACCCTCGCAGCCACCTCGGAAATTATTATACGATGTACTATCGTCCGGGCACCATCTTATGCTGAACGTTTCCTTAATAACCCACCGAAATACGCCCCCGCTGCGGAAAAATACGAGAACGAGCAGCGTCTATTGACATCAGGGCTCACTTCCACCCTTAAACTCCACGAGCGCGGCCACTGGCATTCTAGAAACTCTAAACAACCCCTCTTACAAAATTATATACGTCTAACTGCACTCTAAAGAATTTCCACAGTAAAATTCCGGCATTGATAGTGCAATTATGCGGTGGAACGGAGATAAAAATATTTTTCGAATTTCCTTTCTTGGGAACAGTATTAACGTGACACAACCGGGAGCAACAACTTCACCCATCGGTGTATGCGGAGCCGAGTAGACGTCCATGCACTATGCATGTAAGATGTTTCTCTTTGAGCAACCCGGTGCACCCGGTGCATCCGGTGCACCTAGGTTGCCTCCCACCAATTCCTGCGGAGACCGGAGATGAAAAAAGTGCGGGGGAGGGCGTGGGGGAGGAATGGTGTGCTATTCACCGCGGCCAGTCTGAAAAATTTAGTTCCACGTAACGAGTGTAAGCTGAAGAGCTGAGGTCAGAGTGGCAGTTCTTTTTTTTTACCGTCCACGGCATGAAAGTATGTAAGTACTATCGCCTAGCATTACGGGGAATCGTCTGCTCACCTTGTCTCTTTGAGACGACGTTAGCGCCGAATAGGTGTAACACGTTCGTCTTGCCTTCAAAGGAATGTCCGGGTACGATTCCTTTCATTTACATGCGCTTCTGGTGAAGGACTCAATTACTCTACCTCGAAGCCTGCCAGAGACCATGGAATCATCTTTCTAATCTCGTCAAATACTAGAACGTACTGTCTGATAATTTTCTGATGGTTTCAGAGGTTATTGATGCAGAGAATAATTGAATTTGTTGTAATTTTTCACATCTGGTACACAGTGTTGTTCAATTCCCGCAAACTATACGTGTCCCAGAAATTTTCTTGAAAGACGAAAGCAATTGTCACTCGGCGAGTGTTCATCAGACATGGAAGAAAAGCCACTTGACCTAACGAGCGAATAGTTGAAGTGCATCTGAGTGCATCCTACAGCGAATTTCTCCATGCACGATACATAGTTGTTGCGGAACAATTCATGTTGCTGTTATTTTACGCCGACTCTTTCTTCTCTGTCTTAACGTTTCTTAGAAAGAAACGAGAACGATGAGAATTAGATGAGAAGAGCCTCCGGAAATCATTTTTGCGAGGACGAATATATTTCTAGCTCGAGATTAATCGATTCTAGATTCACCAGGGATTTTTATAATGCAGGACGAAAATTCTGCTAGCTACCACTTGGAATTTTCCTACGAAAATGTATAATTTAGCGCGAGTCGATCGACAAAAAGCTCTACAGAGCATTTCAAAGAAGCAATTTCACTGGAAATAAATGGCACGGAGAGCAATTTTTCAAACGATCGAAGTCGCTCGATGGAGACAATGGATTTCGTTACTAAATAAAAGCAGAACGATGTACAGGAGACAGTTTTTAATTTAGACAGGCCGAATAAGCGACAATCGCGGTAGATTTAAGTCGCTCCCACCTCCAATAATTGCTGCTTCGGATAACTCGTCTTCGGTTGGGTAATCGACATTTTCATTAATCGACGCTTTTGCTTCCTATTTTTCTGTGTTCGAGCTGACGAGCCGGGGCGCGGCAAAAAGAGGATCGCGAGAAGAAAATCCATTAGCTGCTTAGACAAAAAGGAGCTTTATCCGTGCAAAAAAAAACGGTCAAAGGTAGCCCAGGTGATGGAGTCTTAGCTATTTGCCAAACTGGAATTTATGAAAAATTATTACCTGTCTTTCGTCTGAAATTATTTTGGTACAGCACAATTATTGAAAATAATTAGTGTGAGGTATTTTTTCTGATAAACACATCAACTCAATTTTTTTGAAATTTTAATATGTGGTGGTTTTCCTTGCAACCATAGAATTCTCGTGTGGTAAATTCCAGTTTGACCGGCCAGAAATTTTTTGTAGCAGTTTTGATTGAGCGTTCGTTGAACGTCAGAAAGTATAAGAATGTAATCAGAAAATTCCGGTTCTTCTTCGCACCTTTATGAGAGAGGCGTTCTTGACCCGGCGTATAAAACCGTGGCCGGCCAGGTGCATTTCCCATACGAGTATGTAAATCATGTTCGCCCGAGGCACGTGTCGATGCCCCCCATCCACCCGGTCGTCGAAGTTATCGCTTGTATTAACGCTCGTTACAAGAAACGGAGCCGAGAGAGGAGGCAGGGTCGCGGCCTTCGGCCATTAAATCCGAAACACATATTTTCAGGTTTCGTAACAGTTCCCGAGGGATGACGGGTGGGCTTGTTTCTAGGTTTGTTGTCATTCTTGTTCCACGTGGAGCCACGGGGTGCCCGACGGGGCGTCCGGACCCCACGCATGTTCAAAGGCTCCGAACCACGGGGCCCCCTGGCATCGCACCATGGAACACCTAACCGTTCCTCTCTCTCCTTTTCTTCTGTCTTCCTCCTCTCTCTTTCTCTAACGCGCCGGAGCTTCGTCCCTCTCTCGCCTAAGCTCGGATGTACCGCTGCTTCAAGTGGGCTCTCGACTTCCCGAGACTTTTTTCATTAGCGGTTTAATCTTGATTGATCAGTGAGGGGAATCGTAGATGGTTGTAGATCGTTAGACGTCCAGTTTTATCTGCCATCGATGCACCACCAGCCGGACCACAACGAACATCCGAAACGTCTCGATTTGGACACGCTGGATTTCGAATTTCGAATCCGGCGGGTGACTGACGCTCCGTCAAGATCTTTTGTAGATCGGATTAACGGAGCATGGAGAGAGCGGATTTTGTGAAGTTTTTTTCTCCGGTATTTGCTAATCATTTGGAATGAAACCATTTTGGTTTGGAAGAGTCTAGTTTCTAGATATCTTCGGAATTATTTTATTGAGAAACTTGTCAATAAGCTAAGCTCATCTTGAGATGAAAAGTAGGAAAAGGACTTCAGATCAAACAAACATATTCAATGTGTATTCAAACTAAATCGAACTGGTCTTCGGATCGATTGAAATAATTTCCTGTCGCAACAGTCGGTTCACGAGTAACTCTGTTGAAATCGAGGACAAGGGACGTATTTGTTACGAACGTCGGAAGCAGGGCATCTTGCGGAGCGACGTTCAGCAATCAGGATGACGAAGTTGGACGGTAATTACGAGATGTCCCCTGTTTTTCTTGGCCGTTGAAAGGGGCCGCGTGTTTGGCCACCCTCGTCCGATTCTGTGGACGCGAGCCTGCCGCGTTGCTCGTGACACAATTCGTTCGTTAACCGCGTGAAATAATAATTATTATCCCCGGCGCGCGCGTCGCTGGCCCCTGGTACGATCCGCCCGGGCTATTCAACGCGCCGCGCGCCGGGTAGACACGCCGGGCTGCATGATATTTTATGCAGTGGAACAATCGCTCTGAAAATTGATAAATCGCTCGTTTCTCGTTTGTAGCTACGATCGACTGTCGCGACGCGCCGATGGAACGGGGCCCCGAGTCGTCAGGACGGCCATTGATCGACTACGAACAGGAAACGCTCGTCGAAATATTTCGAAATAAATCGAAAACTAATGAGTTCGCGTGCTCGACACGAACGTCGCAATAATCATAATTCCGCTTTATTACGTTTCCGGACGCGTTATTCGAGGGAAATCGACGGTCTTCCTGAAGTAGACCTCCTGCCACCTGTCCTCGCGACGAGACCCCTCAGCAAATTAAATCAAACGCCTCTCGCATTAGTTCCACGTACGATCCTTTTTAGACTCTCGTTCGGCATAATTGTTTGCGCCGGTTAAACAATTTCGCATATTATTGTACACGGTTTTAGGAAATCACCTCGTAACCGGTCTCAATTAATACTCCCTTCTCTGTACATTAATATTATTATTATTATTTATCATTATAGACGTTCTAAAGCCCTTTTACATAAGTGTTTACGAAAAAAGAGGAAGATACAAGACTACTCGTCGAATAAAAAAAATGTATATAATAATATAATACTGGTGCAATCGATAGGTACCATCGTATAATCCTGCGTAGTTGCATTTGAAAATTTTGCAAAGATTCAATGAAAAAATCAATTATTGGTTGAAAGCCTTCACACGAATTTGTATTTTTTCATCGTCATTTAAATCACTGAAAAACGTCATAAAAGATTTTCGTAATTGAATTAATAAAGGCTCACACTGATATACCCGACCCCATATCGGATTACGCGGCATGTTTACCCTTTTTTGGAAATCTGTTGGAAATGAAATCATCTATGGAGGAAGAGAGGATGGTGCTGAAGAGTGCGATGGACGCACCAATGGTTGTTCTCGGCTTATGATTTAATAGCTGTAGGCATCGAGGATTGGCAGCCAGGGCGAAGAACAGGTGGAAATCGAGAGGATAGCGACACGGGAAAGAACAGTTTGATAAATTATCGTAAACGCAGTTAGGACGCATGGAAGTTTGACGGAGCGGTGCAGAGTGCTAGGAAACGAGGCTAGGGGCCGATGTACAGTTTCGAACGTCAGGGATGCGCCTAACTGCTAAATAAATTGCTGAAGTTTAAACTCCGGTTGCGGTTCCCAGCGCTGGCCAGAGGCGCGTGCAGGTTAATCGACATCGATGAAATTTTGAAACGGAATTACACGCGCTGCGGTCGTACGCGATCGTTCTCGGACGAGGGTGCACGAGGGGTGGTTGGTTAGGTGTACATAGTTTTCTAGGGACAGAATTATAGCTGTAGTGGAGAAGGGTTCGGTTATCCCGCGGCAGTAGAGCCAAGTCGCCGACCTTATAACTATTATAAGCGTTGCCATTAAAGACGAAATGGCCGGATAAACTTCTCTGTAAAGATCCCCTCCCCTCCCTCAACCCCCGTCGCCATCCCCTTCTCGCTCTCTTCGGTAAGATATCGTTGGCGAACATCGGAGTAACGTTTTTGCTCGACTACGGAGACTTCATAAACTTTTCTTAAAGGGTTATTCAACGAAGACTTGGTCAAACTATTATACCCTTCCGAGAATGATACTCCTTACTCTTTTATCGCGACACTAATTCTTTTCATATTCTTTTTATTATTTCGCCGTGACTCCAAGATTCGAAGAAGAAATATCAATTTTCTTTTCCACGTCCCGATTAACTTCTTCGATCGTGTTGTAGTTTTATAACGCTCCTCGTAGCGTTTACAACTATTTTCAGGTAATTTCGTTTTATAGATCCTCTGTCTGCTTAAATTAAAATCGTATCCGTTTAATTAAAAATGCTCGTCCCTCTGAAGCGAGGTTTTGAGTTTTCGTAAAGCTGAAGGAATTGTAGAATTGAATGTATCATAAGCAGTGTTCATGAATTTTTATAGCCCGAAACATGTTGCTGTCACGAAGTCATGGAATCCGTCGGCTTTCGAACAATTATCTATTGCTGATCGAACTGTAATAATTCATGACGATATTATAATATCGTGGACATTATTCATACCGCAGTAATCGTTATCAAACTACATCGGTAATATCATTACCACTATCATTGTTATTATTGTTACTACAATTATTAGAACTATAATTAGACCCGATCAATAGCGGTGCGCGCATGCATTATCCTCGTACTTTCTGTGCCTCGGATGCGGGTCGAATGTCAATAAACTGGCGAAAACGTGTCTTCCGAGCAGCAATTAAAACTTCCACAATGAAAAATCGCGTTTACGAAGTAATGCGCGTAGCGACGTTCATTTTCGCCGCGTTCGCATATTTGTTATTCGCGGAGTACCACAAAAAACTGTGTCACAGTGAAAAGTTATTCGGCTCAATGGCGCACTGTATATCGTGATGAACGACGCTTACTTTAACTCAGCTTTCTATTAGCCTGCAACACTGCCATAACAAAAATACCCGGGCTATACAAAAAAAAAACTGCACCGTGCCCCGTTCCTAACGAACCAACAACTGTTTCACGGCGCGTGTTTTCGAATTGTTACGAACAACCGTGATACAAAACTGGGAGGCATAAAATAAACACTTTTTCGAGCCGCGCGGAATTTCTACAATATTAAAAGTTCCACGAAACTTTCGGACCTTTTTCTCCCCGTTACGTTCGCGCCGAGATTTGCTCCGAAATCCGCCCATTTTGGAAAGCTACTGCACAGCTGATAATTCTTAACAGTGTAGTAACTCTTTTTTAATACAGCTTAAATATAAACTAATGCTTCTAATTTTCCTTTGCTTGTAATAAATGATCGAACCTGTGCGCCGCGAATAAATACGTATACTATCATTAAGATAAATTGCGATCGATAACTAATTAATCAATTATTAATGCTTCTAACGTTCGATAAAGTTATTCTTTCGTAAAAGGTGTCTTTAATAACGAATAATATATATTTAATTCTGAATATGCAAATGAAGATACTTAATGGAAATATGAGCAGACCATGTGCTACCGCAAGATTGAAACATTCCTATCGACATTTCAGAAGGGTTGGTTATCCGGGGTTAAAACAAAGTACTCGAGCGAAGAAATCAGATTGCGGTGGACAAGCGTTTTCTTTCTCCCACGAAGAACATTAAGTAATAAAATGCGCTGGACATTTTATTAGCGTTCCGTGCCGGCAATTTCCGCGGTTCTCGAACAAAGCCGTCGGTAGATAAGCCGATAGGATTCCGACTATCCGGGGCAACGATTTCTTCGGAGAGAATTGGTGGCCCGTCACTTTTCCATTTTCCACGGTTCGTTTGCGTCCGGCACGGTGGACAACACAGTCGATGACCATACGCCGCCATTAACGTGCATTATGCACCCGGGGCCGAATTGTCCGTAGCAGAAAAGAGCTTGGCAATCCTCTTTCCCGGCTGATAACGTGTATACGCGGCCGATACTATAGAGACGACGGATACAGCAGCCGTAGCCACCCCCCAACCCCGTAGTCGCCTCCGCCACCGTCGATGGATAAAGATCTTTTCAAAGCCCTGTCCCTGACGATGCTCTGCGGCGCTAGTGTTTTTTGGCAGACTTCCCAACGCACCTAGTCTAGACGTCTACGGGGTTCCCAGGCATGCTCTGCATTTTTGATCGATTCAATTAATTCCTGCCGGGATAGACCCGAGCCAATGACCCGAATCGATCTCGTATTTGGACTAGCGTTCGTGCGCAAGATCACCGTCTAACGACTTCCCCAAGATTTTTAATCACGATCGCGACATGGCTCTCATCTTCTTCAACTTTCGTCTTCGATCCCTGACCAGTGGCTAGCCTCGGGAAACATCTTCCCCTTTTACATTGTTTGGCGATCGAGGCAGGGATATTTGTTTTTCGTAGATCGTGCAGTTCACGTTGTCAGTATTGAACATTTAACGAAAAAAAATAAATTTAAATGAAACTTAAACATTTCTGAAAGGTTTCCGAATGTTTAATTTATTTCATGTATCTATGGAACGGCAACGAGGCATAAACTAATGAATCTCATTTGGCTTTTTAAGATTTCCGTGGGTATTTGAATATCTTCGACGGTTCGCGGCGTTATCGATAGGCTCGCGGGCCATAATTTTCTGCCGCTTATCAGAATCCGTCGTTCTCGCACTTCGGACGCTCGTAATTTCTCAAGCCACGTCTCATGCTAGGATGCCGTACGCTGTTATTACATTGCAAAGCTTTTTCCGTCGCATTAGCTTGTAAAGCATGCACTCGTGCAGATTGTTCAGCGCGAGAGTCTATATCGTGACTGCACCACTCGCAGATCGATCGTAAACGCTGGGCTACGGTACACTGTTGGCTCGTTCGATGCCAAACGCTTAGGCGAACCACGATTATTTCTCCATGGACCCTTTCCCTTCCCTTTCAACGCTCGGATTTTTTCCACTAATTAAAAACTTCAGACATTGTTCGCATTCCCAAAGCTGGGATCAAGTTTCAATTCTTGGGGATTGGTTCGGAGTTTGATTTCTGAGATCAAGTTGAAATATACCCTACGGGTAGGATCAAGTTGAAGTGTCTAGGGCTAGCGTCAATTTCAAACAGCCCCCACGGCAATCGTTTGTGAAATAATGCTTTCAGATTGAACGACAATGTCGTTTATCATTTTTCCTCAGTTGATAATTAAGATATCAAAAATACTTAAGGTACTCTAGAATCGTATACAGTTTAGAATTATTTCCAGTTTTATTTCTCCTCAAAATGACCCAATTTTTGATTCCAATACCTGCAAATCAACCAACGTAAATTTCTAGCATAGGGATGCAGATGGCAAATGGTGTTTCGGCAATTATGGCTGAATTGCCGTTGATTGTAGAAAAGGGAAAATAATTTCGGAAATTGCCGGTGCATTTCCATACCAGCTGGCCATGGAAGAGCGAGTGGTGCATACAAGTCGGATTCATAGTTAGACTGAAACCGCGGTTACGACTACCCATCATTATTCGGGTACGAGCGCGTAATAATACGGCATTGTTGCGCGCAAGGTGTTCAGGAAATTGGCAGCTTCCAAGTCGAGAAACCCTCCTACGATTATTATTCGAGCGTCAATAACTGAACAATTGGCGCCGACCGAACTGCTTGCACTTTCCGGTAACATTCGAACTGCTTCTCGTTTGAGGATCGACTAGACTGGGCGATAGTGACTGGCTACGAGGTCGTGCTCCATGTGCACTTACCTCTTCCACAAACCAGCAAATCCTCTTGTTTCGCCATTTTATCGTATGCAGAATATCTGCGGGATTTTAGCGAATATGCTCACCTCAATTCTCGAGCTAAAAGAACGTTTCTTGCACCGGCAAATAAACATTTCCTCGTGCTTACTGTGACAATTGTCTGAATGAAATTTTCGAAACTGTAAACTTGCTGAAATTCTAAGACAAAACGGTAAAATGGAGGAAATAATTTCGTGATTTTACGAACGGTCTTCTCCTCTCTGATCTTGGCAATGCATTTTTACGGGAATTTTACTACCCGCTTTAAACGCACGTTCAAGTATCTGTCTTGTTGTCGCAGTCTCCGAATAAATCGGCGATTTAATCAACTGGGTTCGTGAGTATCATCGAGGAGTGTGTTGACATGTCGATCCCCGGATAACAGAGAAGCTCGATGGCGCCAGCTTTATCGCGATATTCTAAAAAGCTGCGATCCATTGCCAGTTTCATGCATAATATCTTTTCCGCACGTGTCAACAGTGTATTAATAACGCGAAGACGATATAATGAACGTTTAAAACGATTGATTCCTCGTTAATGGTGGATCGGAACCGTTTTTGTGTTAATTATTTACCGTGCTGTGAGTCCGAAGGTTTATTAAAGCACAGTTTAAATATACTAAAAATAGAAAAAGGATATTGTCCGTGGCATAAATATGCTCATTTCACAATGATAGAAGAATTATTTGTCCGCCTTCTGGTAGCTGATCGAATTGAATAAATTTACCACGGATTCAGTAGTTTTTCATTTCGACAGTGGTTCGTTTAATCTTCCTCGAGCATTTTAATTTATTCGGTCTTGAACGGTTGTATTTATCATAATCATTAATTTTATCATAAAGGTTTATTAAAGCACAGTTTAAATATACTAAAAATAGAAAAAGGATATTGCTCGTGGCATAAATATGCTCATTTTACAATGATAGATAGAAGAATTATTTGTCCGCCTCCTGGTAGCTGATCGAATTGAATAAATTTACCACGGATTCAGTAGTTTTTCATTTCGACAGTGGTTCGTTTAATCTTCCTCGGGCATTTTAACTTATTCTGTCTTGAACGGTTCGTGTTTATCATAATCGAATAAAATTTACATTCTGTTCGGGACGGTTTAAAACGATTCTACTAATTAACGATTAGCTCGTAGAAAATTAATAGGAGAGTCGGGGGAAGTGCGGCCCTTAAAGAGAAGCCGTGACAAATTGACGACGATCGAATGAAATCTGGATGATGGATAGTTTTCTGCAGAGAGATGGAATTTCGGTTCTTTTTTTCCTCCAGCGTTCAGCCATTACGAACCGCGTCTTCTTTGTAGACTCAGACCACATGGACGGCGATTCGTCGGTATATAAATAAGGGAATCGTATTACCATACCCGTTCCACGATTAAATGCAAGAGCTCCTAGTTAATGGTATTCGTAGTAACTCGACAGAATAAATACAGCCGCGGGAATCTACTCTCTCTTGGCGAGGTCGAAATAAATGAACCCTGGTTAAGTCAAACTAGATGGATCTTCGTTGACGTCATTGAACTTGCGACATCTAAGTCTCCCGATTAAAGTCAGCCAGGTTTCTCGGCGGCTCAAAGGAGACCGAAAACAGAAAACAGTCTGGAAGAGGGGTGTCGCTTGTTTATCTTCGAACACTCGCTGACAACGGATTATGCAATAGAGCTGTGATTTATGAGATACCCGGGTTACCCGGGTAAACAAAAATTACCCGGGTATCTCATGAATATACTGCGGATCTTTATGCAAAATAACAATCGTTGAACGATTTTAATAAATTTAAATTAATATATCAACGTTCTTTTAATTTCATTATTGTTTTAAATTGCACAAAATCATTTATGACTTATGTCTTATGAGATACCCGGGTAAAAGTCCAAGCTCTATTATGCAATTTGCGGGAAATTTGACAAATTGAAGATGTCAATAGATGATTTCTCTATTAAAATCATTAAGGGAAGAAATAACGTTGAATTTAGTTTCTATTTCTTGCAACCGATGCAGACAATTTTTATTTTCCATAAAGATCCGCAGTGTAGTTAGAACTTTTGAAGCATTACAGAGAGATATTTCGAATATAGTGATACAGTAGTAGTGTGTGATTATCTTCCAACTTAATTACACGTTGTTCACAAACAACATGATATGAAACAACAAGATTATTATTTATTTAGGAATCATCCCCGCGTTCGAGCACGCTAGAACACGAACACGCGACAGAAGAATGAAGTCTTCTCCATTGAGGCAGGTGACAAATGATTGAACACGTGACGCATCAAACAAAAAGAAAAAGAACATCGAGGCGGTATATCCAGTGACGTGTTCGCAGTGACATTAGCATTATCGAGGAGAAAAGGAGGGTTGCAGACGGGGTGTTAATGAATCTCCCATGGATGGGTATAACTTCCCGTGTAAAGAACTGCGCTGCGGGAGAGAAAAGGACATTGTCATTCGGCTGAGTCGATCAATGCCGCGAATATTAAGGTTGCGGCACACGCACGACGGATGCACGGGGATTAATTAACGAAGACTTTTCCTCGACGGGCCGAGCGGAGAGGTACATAGATCCAGACAGAGAGGCCGCAACGCCGGAACCGGATGCGTCTGTCGTCAGTTATGTTTTTCTCCCCCTTGGATATCATGGGTTGCGTATCTGACTTTGACCGTGACTCAGCTGGCCACTGCTATTTAAACTGCGCGAAAGGGGAGCGGATAATATCGTGTGTCAGATCAGCCGGTGCATTTCGAAACGTTGAAATCCAGATTCATTAACGCGCGTGGCCGGCTCTCGCACACCCCTCGCCCTCTCACTCTTTCCCTCTTTAATCTGTCGTTGCACGAAACTAATATCGTTATGTAGGCTGTTGTTTGCGGAATATTGTTCAGATTCGAATAATTACAACATTAATTTTGATTAAAGGGTCCCAGGCTAATTAAAACGTCTGTTGTCGTACCAACCGCACAGTTTTGACGTCATGCTTACGCGGATCAACATTGTGGGAGAGCACCAACATTGCACTTGCTAAATCTTGTTGATCATCTTCTGTTGAAATGTAAGCTTTTGATTTGCATGGTATAAACATTTTGTAAAGCGGAAAATAAACTGTATTTTTAACCCTTTCGACTCCAAATTATTTTTCAATTTTATTGCCAACAGCTCCCTACTATTTGAAGTGTATTACTTGAAATTTACTACAAATTAAAATTCCTTGTTTCAAACAATTTTGTTTAGTATTTATATTACATATAGCTCTCAAGCTTTGTTGTAATTTATATTTGTGTTTAACTAAATAATAAGAAACTAAATAAATAAAGGAAGAACCAAAGTCATATTAAAAGAAACCCTTTTCATTTATGTTTCTTTCTCTGATGTCGAGTCTCACTCGAAAAAGGAGTGCAAAGGGTTAATGATTAATGTATATATGCGTTGGCTTCAATATCTTCAATTTTATTTTTTACTTGGAGAGGCTGGGTTTAAAAGGTTGACGACGAGTTCGACGGTATAGTTTGATGTTGTATGGGCTGGTAGGGCCATCGTAAGCGTTGGACGCATGCAAACGACAGATAAAAGTGATGGTTTTCGAAGCATTGAATTAGTAAGTGAACGGTGGAGCATCCCGAGCGCCACAATCTTGAGGTTGCGAGTATAATGCAGGTTGGAGGGGAGCGAACAGGTTCGTAATGGCTCCCCGTAGAATATCCTTGCTTCAGGAAGATGCCTATCAATCGCGTCGTTTACGCGCGTCCGTATTCTACGCGCGATACTCCCCGAGGAAAGCGATACTCGCTGCTGTAACGCAATATCTCGCGGAATTGACATGGTAATATTTCCGCAAGAAGCGTTAACGACGCTACCGAGATTCCATCCGCCTCCCTACACGGCTGTAAATACATTTCTTTTGTTCGGGAACGATGTCTTAGCGTCCCCAAGGAAATCGAGACTGTACTCGAACCGCTCTGTCCCGAGTTCTACAACTTTTCGACCCGTGGACTCCCGAAAACAGGGATTGCGTTCGGAAACGCGGACAAAATAAATGTCCAGATGCCCCGAACAATTCAGGAAATCGAAATTTTTCGTTCGGCGCGGTCAAGATATATATATTACAGCCAGAATTCCAACGAGACGATTCAAAAAACCATGATACAGCCTAGTCCCTGATTTATCCACTCGAAATGATTCTGCACTGTATAAAAGACTGTATTAACCGTATAAAGCGCGGAACAATTTCAAGAGAAACGCGTTGAAGCAATTACTTTTAGCTTTCACATTTTCCAAGGTGGCGCGGTGAAAATTTGAAAAGCTCGAACGATTAAAATTTCCAAGCGATTTTCATTTAGGAAAGGAGTAGTTCGTTTGTATTGTAAGGGGCAAGAAAATTAAGTTCTATTCGAGAGTCCCCGTGAATTTCGCTCGACGATAATAAATCTCAATGTGAAAGCATGCTCGCGCGAAAGAAAAATAAAATGGAAATAGCCGAGTGGGAAACGCAAAGGCGACTCTGGTAGAGCGTGTTTCTGATTTCTATCATTTTCGTGACCCATGGCGCATATTTTTCAGCTAAATGTATATACACGAAGAAGAAAAATAGGAAGTCGTGGGGAGGGGAGGAGGGGGATAGGTGCATCGAAGGAAATTACAAGTCCAATGTACATAGTCACGGCGCGACTCGGTGCGCGGAGAGCTCCGCTGTGTACGTGTTCGCGATTTCGAATTCTTTATTCGACGCAATTACCTTTTTACGTGCGGATATCCGATGTTCACCGTTCGCTTTGCATTCAAATCCACGTATACCATATTGGAGGCATTCACGCGCGAACAAACCGCTTATTCCTTATTCCAGGAGCGAATATAAACTATTCGGGAACGATAGGACGGGAATATCGAAACTACTTATTGGATCTTTCGGCGCGAGTCCTCCTCGAATCAAATTCGCGATGCCTTCTCTAATAACCTCACAATCACAAATCCATTCCTGCGATTCTACATTCTAAGTACCGTAGATGGTATACACAGTGCAAGTTGTAGCGTTGTCCACATTCGTGGCAGTGTCTACAGAGTTACACTTTAAAATGAGTAGAAATGTGCTTTCACTGGAAGCAGAGTATAAATATAATTACGGTATAAATATGCAGAGTGTTATGATCGCTGTCACGGATAGGAAATGTGCACAGATTCGGTATCAGCGAAACCTCTAATGGCTGGATGATTAAATATTAAATACTCTGCTATCGGACACCCCGAGTACACAAGATCTATCCCCGACCCTATTCCAGCAGCACAGTTTCCCTCTGTTCCTATTTCCGTGAACGAAATGTTATCTTCGGTTACGCTGACGTTGGCAAGCGATCCTCGTCTGTCTAAGGTGTCTTCGTCAGTTTAAATACGCAACGAGGGAAAATGGCGCGTCTATCAAGTTACCGACGATAAAATAGGAACACCTGTAATAACCTGAAGAGAGAAAGAGAGGAAAAGAGAGAGAGAAAGAGAGAAGACGAGGACAGAAACGCGACAAGGCTCTTGGTAATTGTCACTGTTGCTCCGCCATTTTCATCAGAAGCCGAGGGCAAAGCTTCCTGAAAGCTCTACAAATTGCGTAGTCCCGTGCGTTCAATTCACCGTAACAGCCTCTGAGGGGGGAGGGGGAGACTATAAATTTTCATTATTTTATAGTCAACGCCTCGTTTATATCCGCAACAAGCGAGAGAGCGGACACGCCGCGCGACGAACAAGAAGCGAGACACGATTCCGAAACAAAGAAGAAAACGGGAGACGAGCAAAGGAGACGGGGAACCACCGTGGAAAGGGATGAGTACCGAGGCGGGGAAAATTGGGGAGACATGCCAAGTAGAATGTTAGGGGTTCCAGGGGGGAAGGGAAAGCCTCAAAGCGAGTTATGTAGCCTCTAGTTTCCACCGTCCCTCACTTTTGTCACTTTCACTCGCCTTCGATCCACCACCTTCCTCATCATCCTCCTCCTCCTCCTTCTCACGCTCGTCTTGAAAGATGCCTTTTAAATCACCACTGTACCTTGCCGCTCTTAATTTTCCGCCAGTCATCATAACCTCTCCGAAAGCGCCGCCTCTTTCATGGGGAACTACCTTCTGATCAGTCAATCAGATTTTTATTCACAGAAATGATAGAGGAATTGCTGAGATGTGGTCGATTCAAATTGTTTTATTTCCAGTGGATGATATATAATTTTTCGGGTGCGTGCCTCGGAAGAGCCTTCCGGATGATTATACCACACCCGTTTTATCGGTTCGTTTTTTTTGCAGCCGTTTTAAGGTCGATTTCTGTATTTTATGGACAGACGTATAATTCTTTTATGTCGATTTTTAACGGAACTGTAGAATAAATTCGGCAAACATCGTAAAATATATTTTGTTCATAAAGGGATTATAGGTTTGTTTAGAAATAAACCTGTATCGATGTTCTCCATGTTCCGAAGCTTACTAGAATCTTAACCACTATGTTCTCCGACTGTTGATAAATACAGATCTCTACTTCAGCATCGAAGGAACGTGTGCGGAGCGAAGGGAGCAAAGTTGATAGTGGAGATCGCGACGTCCGATTCATTGGGGGCCGTTTTCAGCGTTCGTGCGGGGTGTCTGGTGACGTTGTCTTGGTCCGGAACGGGGCTGCATTAATAACGGAACGGCTCGGCGCGCGGTGCAAAAATGGCGAGTGTAAAGCTTGGAAATATCGAGAGACCGGCCACCTAAATGGACGAACACGTAAAGGCCGTTGTTAATGCCGGCCTGCCGGCGATCGTAAAAACGAGATCGGTGGATCGTTATGGGTATAGCCGGCCGGTTGTACAATTTTTACGTCACTTCTTTATGCTCGCAAAAACTACGACGTCGGATAGTTACCGAACAAGCAGCAGAAGAGGTAAGGCGAGGCATGGCGAGGCAAGGCGAGGCGAGGCGGCTCCGGGATCGTTCCGGTGCACGCGTTTCCATAAACTCTGTTCGTTCGTACGGTCGCTCGGGTTAATACTTGATTATAGGGGAGGTATGGGGGAGGCCACGGTTACGTAGAGCTTCCCTGTGCTTCACTCGGCCCTTTGCTTCCGTTCCGAACAATCAAACTACCGCGTCTCAGATATTCGAGGCAGCTACGAAAAGCTAGATCGAGCTAACGGAGGCCCACTCTCTCTCTCTCCCTCTCTCTCAACGGGTGTTCTCTCTGCATCCTCCTGAATTCTTCCGTGGCCTCACCGCTCCAGCCAATAATGAGATAACAGGTGGTTCAACTATCGGCGAACTATTCTCGTTACGTGTGATAATCGGTTTTCAAAGGTTCCGAGGATAGTGTGATTAATACGCAGCGGCGAACAATAGTAACTACCGCCCTTCCTAGAGAATATGCTCTTCCAAGTAGTTGCCAGTCGACGGCTCTCGGTTTTGCTTTACCCGTTCTTTCCGGACTAACGATTCTCCGCTGACTTTATCCTTTGATATACGCAATCAGGTTCAGATCTATCAGACTAGAAGTTTACTTCTGTGAATTTTTCCAGAATTAATGCATCAACCATAACCGACGGTCTGAACTTTGAATTTTACTTTTTGATACATCTATGGAGTTCGATGCTTGAACCGAGGGAAAAATTACATCGATCCAACGGGTAGTTTCTGGTCCAGAAATGTTTGAAGTTTATGAAGAAGGGCGTACTCGAAGTATTATCGATCGTAATCGAACAAGTCTATTAGCTATTCGCTGGCAGAGGCGGCACCGTGATAAAGTATCGAAGCAGAGGATGTCTCGCATGGTTAAGTAACCAGCACCTCCTTCGCAACATTCTTTCCTTCCTCCCTCTGTTCTTCTTCCTGGCTGGATACGCTCAGCTGCCGGTGTCGCGGGCAACTTCTCCACCCGAGGGAGTTCCCTTCCGCCTGATTTCGATTTTCGATGAAACTTTACCGTTCCACGGATCTCCCTTTGCCCTTTCTGTCCCTTGATCAATCGGCCGGCCGAGGCCACCGCCGAGACCCGGGGAATTTTCTTTGCTTGTTTACGAATTACCAGCCTTATTTCCATTCGTGTGTCCTCCTACCCTTCGGAAACTTCGTTTCGCCGTGCATATGGGCGGTCTTCAACTTCTCCGGTACGATGTAACCTCTATTATCCGAACCTAAACTCCTGTCCTATCGGACAATCCTGTTTTCGTCCGGGAACAAACGATAGTTTACCTGGACGAATTTAACCGTGTGATTCCGTTCTGTGAGGACCCATTTTCGAAGAGAATCGCTCTAGCAAAATTTCTAGTCAGCGACTGTGTTAGTTATTTAAACTGCGGATCCCCTTATGGAAAATAAAAATGGTCTACTGCGATGTACGTCGGAGTTCGAAGGCTGACAAAACACCTACGTCTTTTTAAAAGGCGATTCAGGTAGATCGGGGTGCCACGTTTTCCCCGCAATGCGGAAGCGGATCGATCTCGGATGAAATTTCTCGAATTGACGAGTTCGATCGTGGGTTCGAGGTTCGTCGGCGTATCGATGTCGTCGTTCGTGTTTGTTTGGTTTCCGGGGAAAAATGCCGAACAGGAGGAAGAGATACGGGGCCGTATTTCCTCGCAGCAACAAAGGGACCGATTGTTTCCCGCGGCCGTTTAATTTTATCCGCACCTCGAGCTTCGGCACGGTTATGTGGGTCAATCCTTGTCGAAGTAATCGCGAAAAGAACGGAGGCTCGCGGATATTACATCGACCATGAGGGAGCGAGAGAAAGAGAGGAGGCGGAAAGCGAGAGCAAGAGAGAGGAGAGGCACTTGAAAAGGCTTCCAACATCCACAGTGGCAAATTATACGAATGACGTTATCGCGAAGACGTAATTTGGTTCCATGCTAATAGGCTCCTCCTCCTTCCTCCGTATCCTCTTTTCTTTCCCGTCGCTCTGCCGTCTCTATCCGGCCCCTGGCTTCTCCCTGAATAATGCATAGGTTGAACTTGAGCGTGATAACGTAGCAAAAGCCTCAGAATGGAGCTCTTCTCGATTATTGACGAAGAAAGGAAGAACATCATTTCCCATTTAGTACGATATTAAAAGGGATTCGGGTCGTTCTATTTTCCGTGTTTGAGCGTCGCGAATAGCCGGCGGAGGGACCGCCAGAAAACTGATCCCGAAAATTCACCGGTAACCTACCTGCCTGGCCTATACCTGTATCGATCATCGATGCCGAGATTGACGCCGCGGGAGAGAAGCTCCATCTCTTTGTGGAATTCGCTCCGTAACATTCCTCCACATCTGATGTTATTCCCCGATGCAATTAGGCTTGCAGAATATCTCCTCCGACGACACAACAGGCTGCTTACTCATCCACAAATCTCGGAAACAATGACCCACTTTTTAGTGGACACCGTCAACTGAACGAACTTGGTATCATAAATCGAGTGACTGGTCGTTTGAAATTCTACGAACAATTCCAACTAGCTCTTGGCTCTTGGAGCACTATGGAGGACCCTCGGGGCAAGTGACGTCAACGTTGTATTATTGGACTGCAGATCTTTGTGCAAATTCACATCGCCGTGCCATGTTTCATAGAAATCAGGAGAGAGGAGAAGATCCTTCAACCGCCAGGTCTTTGTTGTCTACTGTTCGTTCTTGCTCGTGCAGTTCGCAGTCGAAGTCACGGAATTGAAACAGCCATCAGCTTTTCAAAAAGTTTTTAAATCCTCAAGATACCTTCCGGTGGACGTCGAAGGTGTGGGTGAAGAGAACGGGGTTCGGAGGGTGGTTTGTACGGGGGTGGCAGGCCAGAGACGGTGAACATCCGTTCGGAAAAATCGACGTGAAGGCGGAGAGAAAATCAGAGAGGGATATACACATGTCGGAATGTAATTTGTTGTCTGCGGAAGACAATCGAAGAATTGGTCCTGACGGAAGGACATCGGTTCCAACCGAGGATCTAGAGAGATACTCATGGAGCCAGTCGGCTAAGAGTACGGAGGATCTTCCCCGGCGTAGCTGGGGAAACAATTTCAATCGTTCCAAATGTAGCTTTGATGTTTTCCAAGGATACCCACGCATTCCTCTGGCCCGTGGACTCGCAATTCGTTTGAGGAACAGCGGAACTTACCCTCCCCCCTTTCGCCCCTCTCCCTGTTCCGCCGTCATTCTTTCCGGCCAGAGGAGCATATGTACTGGTATTACCTTTCGAATTTCTTCGCCCTTTGTTTGCTCCTTAAAATCACAGGAAAACAGCGAGACACGAGCTTTAATTTTATTGTGTCCGAGCTCAAACAGATAAGTCCCTGTTTTCCGTGCCGCGCGACTACACTTGGTCTTCCTCTTCTTCTTCCTCTTCTGTCAATTGATTCCGCTGGACGTCTGAATTTAAAGCAGTCCGAGCGACCATCATGCGTGTGTCGCTCCATTATTAAAATAGTAGGCGGTTTACATTTTCGCAAGAAAATTTAGAAGAATTCGGATTATTTTACTGGCGATTCAAGTTGTGGGTGTCTAGGAATATTTCAGAATATTTTGGATCTCGTCGCATGGAGCAAAACAATTGATGGACGCCAGCTCTGCTTCATAATAATCGTGAGCGAGTATTTTCCGCCGGTGCATCGGGCGACCAGCTATAATATTATTCCACTCGGCAGCTGGGAACGGCATTTTTTTTATGACGGCACATGTAAAATGCAAACTGCAGCTCTTAACGTTGCGCTACTTAGCGCTAGTCATTGTTGGAAGTCCTCTTCTGAGACTTTCCCTCTGAGCACACTTTGTTGCCGTTTTTCTTTCTCGTTCTTCGTACCTGCGAGACATTCCCAGAACGTCTGGTGTGCGCCTCCTAACCCGGTGGAATGAAAAATAACCATTTCTTTTTAATACGTTTAGCAAACATAGTACAACCGTTCGCAAAAATGCACGTACATAACAACAAAGTCTGTTTCATTACATTCTACATACACAACCGTTTCAACTAAAGAAGCACCCAGTATAATTATAAGATATAATGATCAAAAATATCTTCATGTAGAAATTGTATTTTACACACAGTAGTGTACACGCTCTACCGAATTTTATTTCTGCAGATTTTTATTGGCCGAGAACTTTAAGAATTAGCCGGGGAAATTAGAAAGTCAACAAAATTACGGTTTTGCACCGAGGGGGGAAACGATAGTGATTTTTACCTCTGCGGACCCGTAAGTTTTATGATCTGCTTAAAGAATTGCGGGAATAAGGAAGAGAAATTGTGAAGGATTATTTTATTCCGGTTGGTTTGCCGGTGAAGTTAGCAGGCGGATTTAAAATTGGGATTTATCAGGCGCCGCTGGTATTGTTGACTAGAATAGAGTCTCGTAGAAAAAGGATAAAGCTTCGGAGCCAATTTAGTGTAGGAACAAATCCGCATCGGTGTATTCTGCTGCGGTGCTGGATAAAATCTACCTTCTGGACGACTTTCGCCCATTCCGAGCTATTCTTCCGTAATTTCCTGGCTTGCTCGCGTTCGGTTTCGAGTTCTCACGGGTTCTCTCCCTCCCCCCTCTCGCACTCTCTCTCTCTCTCTCTCACGCGCGCCAGCAACGCTTTTCCGATTGGTACCGAGAATCGCGAACGTGCAAGGAATATCGGCGATAATACTATTACATTTTGAATTTAGTGGCCGCGGCTCCTCGACCTCTCTCCCAGCTCTCTCGCTTTGGCTTTACGCGCTTTGCATGAACGTTTAAGAACTTTGCAGACGCATAAAGAGTGTCGTTGAAGTATTGAAACGCCAAGGTGCGCGGTGCCTCGCGCGAAACCCGGCTCGCTTGCTTTTACACCGCAACCTTTCGCAAAGGCGGCCTCGATAAAATGCACTGCTCGAAATAATTAACGGGCCGGAAAATTAAACGAGTGGTCGTCCGATGAAACTATTAACAAGGGAACTTTGCTAACCCGAAAATTCCAATTTTTCCCCCCGCCCGCCGAAGTTCGCCCCAGAAAACTCTGCGAAAATGTTTGTCGAATGGTACTCGAACGCCGGAACGCTTTTTTATTTCGCCGTGAAAGTTTTTAACAATTCGACGATCCCGCAAAGGTCACCCAACTTTCCGCAATTTTATTTTCGCCTTGTCAAGACGCGAGGAATTGGAATTTTGCAACACTCCAGCCCTGAACGGATGAAAAATAGTTGCAACAATTTGCCGACGGTGAAAGTCGAAATAAATTGTACCGAATCCAATGTGCAATTTAACGTTCTGTAAAAGGGAAAGTCACTTGATGAATATAATCGTAAAACATTCATTAGGAGATTCAAAATTTTATTTATTTCAAAGATGTGCGTCAAATACTTATTTAAGAGTAATAACGAATTAATTAACTTTCTAATGTATGAAGTCATTTACTAAATAATATATACTTTAATCTAAATTAATAAATAATTAACTCCAAATATTCCTCGTGGACGAAATTGATTTGCCAAACTGTGAAATTTATGTTAAATTGATTAAAATAATGTGTAATTCTTTTTTACATTTTCACTTGGATCACTTCCATAATTATGATCACAAATGAGGCTTGGCGCGTACTCATGGGGTCCACTGAATCAACCCATGAACCGGATCGTCCCAGTTAGACGTTACGACGAAATTATACGCCTCTAAAATGAAACGAGGCAAGGAGTAGAGGCATCGGGTCCATATATTCTGTCTTACAAGAGCCCCGGGGTACCCCATTTGGTTACTTTAATTTGAGGGCTCCGCTGACGATATTTCATTGCTCAGGCCCGGGAACAACAAATTCGGCCGTGGGTTATTAGTAACCGATGGTCGCCTGCCTCTCCAAGTGCATCCCCCTTCGCTGCGATTTCCTCTTTGATCGTGTTCGACGCCCACACGCAGTCCTCCACCCTCCAAGATCGATATCAATCGTGTATTTCGATCCCCTCGCCCAGAACACAAAAACAAAAATCATCGAGGCATAAGAACGCACCCTTCTCCAATAAAATTTCAATTTCACTCCACAAACTGTGCTCACAACGAAACCTGCCTTACGAAATAGTTTTCATTTTAATCCTTGTACGTATTTTTGAAAGTTAATTTTTATTATAATCCTTGCATCCAGCTTTCTCATATTCGAAAAATTTTTTTTAAATTTTGTATCGGCTATTTCGTAAAAGTTGCGTCCCGGATAAAATGTTCCCAATGATAATAATGATGCTATCGTACCAAGAACAATCATTGTAAAATTTCTAGAGTAACTACGATAATTTGCTAATCTTGTTTCCGATGCAAAATGGTATAAGTTTATGCGGTCTGTGTGGAACGGTTCGCGGAGACGCCGCGCCGCGCCGGCAGGCCGAAGGATTTTTCGTCGCTGGCAACTATAATAAATTAGAGTGCATGGGTGGCCTGGACGTAGCCTAGGCATATAGTTCCACACACCTCCACACGGGGCCCTTGTTCAACCGAGCTCTATTCAGGATACCGGACGCTGACCGATAGAAAAACAATTTTATTGCAACCAGGAAGAATTCCGTTCGACGAACCGTCTCGTGGAATCGAGTCTCACCCACGACTCAGGTTATTCGGTGTCTCTAAAAAATTAATAAACACCGTGTCGCCTAGGAGACGTCCGCTCGAACAATATCGCCTTGGAATGCTTCCATCGGGTCTCGATGTTTCCTTTGACTTTATGAACTGCAGCTCGAGCTCTGTGAAACTGATACAATACGCGCAACCACGCTCTGTAAATCTAGCTTTGCGGAATCTCTGGAAAATCTGTATGCACAATCAACTTTCAGAACTAATTTAACCAACTTTCGTTACGGATTAAACGTTAAAGGAATGATTAAACTGTGAAACTGTGTCGAAGTTGGACAAGCAAAAATTGCAACAAAAGTAAGTACGACTGAATTCGAAATTTATTTTAACTAAAAAAAAAAGCGAAAGTAAACTTTGTCGAAACGTCACTTCTTCAGGGATTTCATGAGATTGAAATATGTTATAAATCCTGACATTCTGAACAACTTTTTCTTATACTTTTTAAGTACAAATAGATTGAAATCATTGTATGATAAATCGTGGTACAATGGAGAAACACGAGTGGAGTCTGGTTCTTTTGGGTGTTGATAGTTGGTAGCAGGGTGTAAGACATTGGATGAGGGGCAAGAAAGCAGCAGGAGATCCGTAGATCTCGTGGTGGACTAATCAAACGTTGGCGTACCACCCCATTAGCAGCTGTACCTTGGGGGGTGCACGCAACTCGGGCTTCGCCCCCACACGAGGAGCCAGCTCGGGCTCCCGGCAATTATAAATCGTCCATTAATTAGTGTTGCTCCCGACAACGTGCTCCGACGTTTTATTAGAACCACCGATCGAGGGCGTAAGTTATTTGCCGAGCTCAGTTTCCAGTTGTTTTTCTCCAGCCTGGGATTTCTAACCAGATTGTTTATTGCCGCTTGAGTTGACTGACACGAAACAAAATTATGCGACACTGTTAGCAAAATCAATTTTTACGTAATCAGTTAACATTTACATCTTTTCTCGGTTATAAAATTCACATTGTGTTCGCATTCTAATTGGAAGCAATTGATTGTTTGTTGGAAATGCTACGAGATAAATGGCCACGGTCAATCGAAGCGAGCTGTCGATGACGATGCAGGATAGACGGATTTGCGATTATGCCGAAAATTCCCTAGCCAGAGCCCTTGGGACGACACGGCCAAGATTATTCTGTCTTCGAGTAAGCGCGTAGTCGACGAAGGGTTACTCGTATTTAATTAAACTGTTACTTCGCATTGATTGCCAAACTTGGGCCTGGAGCCGCCGTGGAGAAGATTATCGAAGTTCTGCGAGCTCCCACTTCGGCCATATCGGGAGGCTGCTAAGCAATTTTGCGAACTTGCCGGCGTGCGATAGTGACGACAGCCTCTGCTTTTTATACTTTATTGTACGCCACTGGAACAACTGTGCCCACTTTTCTCGTCGTTCACGAACACATTGAACAATACACATGGATATTCTGTACTCTCTTCACATTTCGAAAATGTTTATTATTTGAACTCGAAAATTATATAAATATTCTTTTCATCCTAAAATATTTACATTCACTGATTTTATAAAATTCATACGATACTTAAACGTTTGATACAGCAATTTTGAGTGGCGCGTCAGAATGACCACTGGATAATGTAATTAAAGACCTTACCGTAAAACATTCTAAAATTCGATAGCTTTCCGAAATTCAAATATTGTTTGAAGCCGTTCTATTTGGCACTGCAATATCGCGCTTGATGAAAATTTTTAATCATTTCGGCAGAGGGGGGGCGAGGGTGGATCATCGAATGCACAGATACTGTCACCGTGTGCACAACGAGTTGCGTGTAGTTCCAGGATAATCTAAGTTTGCGTCATGATCTTGACAGGAATATAATAAGCAGTTCGTAAGCGGTTCAAAGGTGCTCTTAACTCGTGTGTCTACGAGAAAGTAGGCTAATCTATATATCCAGTTAATCCGATTACCTTGATACGGTATGGTTTATTGAAAGTGGAACGTGGATAATTTATCGAACGGCTGTCAAACAAAATCGGAGCTGAACTTATGTAAAACAGCGGTGCATTTCTGCCACGGATCCCCCAGTAATTCCGTTCACGCTAAATCCATTATTTATGCTTTTCCTAATATCGCTACGAGCAGTCCTCATTCAATTTTCAATATCCTGTTTCGGCCATCGTTTATTCGAGCTAATTTAAGCTATGCGGCTCTCGCACTTTCCACTCACGCCGACTATAAATATTTATAACCGAGTAACTACCATTTTAATACTTATGGGAAACGGTAGACTTTGACTGGATGATAGGTTCTCACTTGTTCGACACTTTCCATGGAGAGTTAGTTATTTCAGACAGGAGTAGAAATACCAGAATTTATAATTGTTGCTCTATCGGGGTACTTCATTTCTGATTGACACAAATTATCTAGTCGGGATCTGCAAGCGTTATTTAATTTTTCATGTCCTGTTCTATAGTTGCATTTACGGGTGGCATTAACTGCCGGGCTATTTAAACTTTCGAGGGCTAGCAGTTTCACCTTTTGAGCAAAGTAGAAATATTTACAGCTCAATAACCCTAAGGAACAATTTACGAAGTGCTAAAATTGTTCTGACGTTTTCAGCAGGAGCCATTGAGTCGAGGAAGAATATTAAAAAATATGTCAGAAAATGTAGAATACTTCGTCGAAGAGTTCAAGTTCTAAATGGCTCGAATTTCGAGGTGGTCATGCGAGCGTTAACAAAGTAATCGTGGGGTCTGGCGAAAAGTTTCGTAGAAATCCATCGTTATCACGTCATTGGTGACTCGAAAGGGTTGAAGGAGCATCGCGCAGACCGGGTCCCGGCCATAGCTTACCGCAGGAAGATTAAATTGCGTGCAGCAGCCGAAGTTTAGGCTTGGCTGGGAATTCTGACAAGAAGGTGGTGAGTTGCGTGTAGGCGTTCGAGAAGCCGGCCGTAGCACGATCGTCTCGGGAGAAGAACTTCCGTGGCGTCCCTCGATGAAACCCGAAGACGAACGGCTTCGAGAGGAACGGAGAGAAGACCGAAGAGAGGAGAGAGAGAGAGGTGTATCCTGTCGATCGTGCGGGGGCGCCGCGAGACCGAGCAACCGAGTGAGAGGGAGTTTCATTTAAGTTAGAAATTGCTTCTTCCGCAGCGATGATGGGCCGCAAATTGGGCGCGAAACAGAACGCGAACGAGAAGAACCGAAGAGTATGCGCACCCTGGACGAAGGGGAGAGGGGCCCCGTTAAACAACCCCCTCGTCTCGTAACGAGATACTGTATAATATATTGATTTTTTACCACGTTTATATTTTCCTTCAGCATTCGATTCCGGGATGACGGAAGCGTCAAACGTATTTTTAATTGTGGTATAATAAAATAAGGATTTCTATCTTCAACGATTGCAGGAAAGGGGTGAGTTTCATCTTCCAGTGTCGAAAGTTTTGCTTCTAGATAAAGGGACAGGTCCAGCCGAGCAAAGAAGTGTACGATAAGGGTGTCGAACGGCTGTTAACAAAGCATTAGGGGGCAAAGTTGAAACATAGCGTCGATTGTAACAAAGATTTCAACGAAGGGTGGGCCCTCGTTAATTTTGAATGGGCGAAGACGAAATTCGATAGCCCTGGTTGTTCGCCCTTTTAACGCAGCAGACAACAAAGCTCTTTTTTTCTCGGCGTCTGAAACATAAATCAGCAACTCCTTAGGTGTAACGAACTGCACCCATCGACAAAGGATCCACGGATATCGTTAACAGCTTGTATCGAATAGATACGGGAACAGAAGAGACACAATGGGGCAGATCCCTTTACCTACTCTGCTCAAAAGTGTCCTTAACACGCTAGGCACCCTTCGTAATTATTCCTATCATAACGAAATCTCGGTTTACGCCCCGCGCAATCTTAATTCACTTAGCAAATTCCCACAAATCTAGATTTTACAAATCACACTTAGATTATCAGTTCAAAGATCCACAATTTTGTCATTTATAATGTCCTCGCAGCTCAAATAATTTTAACGACGTTGCCAATTATTAGATCGTTCGGAAAGTAATTTAGTTGGATGAAGTGAAAATAAACAATTGGCATTAATTTTCCCTTGTGAAAATGAAATGATTTTCCGAACGATCGAATAGAATATTGAATCCAGATTGAAAATAATTATGTGCAGTAAACACGGTGTTCGAGGGAATGAAAATAGGGTGTCTGAGGATGGTATTTCGTTGAGAAAGAGCCCTGTGAATTTGGTTCCCGTGATGCCAGGGGTTAATCATTGGCGCCTTGAACACTTTCATCATCTTGCGCGCGGAGCGGATTCGGATTTTCTGGGGTATATGGTCGGCAGGCGTGACGAATTCCTCGATCTTGCTGCGTGGAACTGTGGCCCACGCTAATGAGACGGAAGTAATCCCCCTCTCCTTTCGGATATTCATTCGTCCTGGTTGAAAGCTCTCCTGGGTCGGTCATGGTTCCGGCGCAGGAATGGATTTCCCCGCGAAATTCCGGTCGTGCGCTCTAATCCACGTCGTTTCCGACCTTCGACGCTCCAACACCAAGGAACGCCGGGACTTTATCAAGAAACGCACACCTTCCCCGGTTCAGCTGCCTCTTTACGAATTATCGTCTCGTAGATAATTAATCTCCCCCTTTCCGCTGTATTGCTTTCTTCTCTTTGAACGGGATGTTTCTTCTTCTGCACGGCTTCCTGTCTCTTCCGCCTTCGAAATAGCTGCCGCGCTGAAAAATTAACCATCCCGCGGCAACTTTCGAAAATATCGAGCTTCTTCGCCCGGTAGCCAATTACAGCTGTTCATTTGATGCATCGAGCACATTTTCTACGGAACATTTGCTGGCTAGTTCGCAGAGTGTACGGGATCATTGTTCTCATAAACTGCAAATAAATAAATAATAAAATGAAATAGAATCTGCGAGAAATGTCAAGTACGAGCGCAATCTGAATATTCGCGTGGATTATTATAGAACCGTCCCGACTGATTTTGCAATTCATGCGCGAGGGGTGGGAGGCGAGTCGTAGAATCCTTGGTCGCCGAGGAGAGGAGTCAGAAATTTATGTTCGAATTCTCGGGAGAAAAATTTGTATTTGGCCAGCCCGGAGACACCTACCATTCATTTTCCAGGCGTTTTCTTTGTCTGGGAAAAGAACAGACAAACTGGTACCGTTCTATCCCCATCTACACATTCCGCATTTCAGCCACCCTCTTCAGCTGCCTCGAATTCCAGGAGTACACTGCACCGCGAAGTTCTCTTTTCTCGAGCCGCCATTATACGTTACATACCAGTCGCTCACATATCGTAGACTATTAGCGAATAGTTTCTGTCAAAACTTGGCCCGCGACCGACCCAAGAGAAAACGATCCTATTGGTATTCGCGGGAACACCGTGTCGGAAACTTGACCATTAAAAACATTTCACTGGAACCACTTTGATAATTCCCGGAAAACTATCGGTCCCAGGAACTCTCCACCAGAATTCTGGGCTTCCGATTCGCCGCAAAAAGCCGCTTGTCCTTCCACGAAATAGTTAATTCATTGAAAATAGAATTGTTCCCTTGAAACAATTTTAAATTATTATAAATATGTTGAAATCTCATCGATTACCGAATCACTTAATTTTCGAGTTGAAATAGCTCCGAGTAGAAAGGGTTGATAAATGAAAATTGATCTAGTATAAAATAATTGATTAATTGGATTCTTTCGTTGGAATCTTCAGCGGACTGGTTGCTGCGCGTGAAGGGGCTAAAATTGCTGGAATGGAGATAATATTTTTAATCTGATCGTTTGATATGGAGGGCTTCGCGTGGAGGATCATTCTGTTTCCGGTGTGAAAATGATCGAGCCCGCCGATTGCGGGGGTCTTAATGAAGATGCGAATTGCAGCACAATGCGATCGGTAATGGGGGATCCTTGGCAAAGTAGGTTCGACGGGTCGATGTTTTATTTTAACGAACGAAATTGAGTCGAGCCCTCGAGAGCTGAGCTCGCGACCCGGTCCTCGAACACAATGATCGATACACGCTTCGAGAACGCTAATTCGCGCGATGACAGGGATTATTCGAGCGTGTTCCCGCGTCGGCAACGGGCTAAGCGAATACTTCAAGTTCTGTAACTGGACTTTGTAATTGCACAATCCGTGATACACGGGGCCGCGCCACGTATTAGTTGAATCGTGAGCGTGGATAGTACATCTAGTAATTTCACACCCGCTGGTGAAGGTACGTGTAGAAATTAGATACCCATTGATGATAGCGCATGTAGTAATTATACGCACGCCAATGATATTGGGTGTGGTAATTACATACCTTACAATAACGGGACAAGCCATAATCTACATGGTCTTTGCTGGGCTCGAGTAGTTGCCATGGATAACGCTACCTCCGCCACCGCTCTCCTCCCCTCTACCACTAATTTCTATTTATTATACACCCTGGTAAACAGATATTACAACCATTTTTCCGAACGCCGCCATTTATCCCACCGACAACCACTGGAGACGTTCGGATACCGTTTCGAATTCGATTCTGACTTCCTATGGCTGCCTACCATTCGCTAACTCTACTCTAACGCTACAATTAATATCATTTCTCTCTACTACTGCGTGCACGTTCGTACACGCTTCGTGAAAATATAATTTGCTTATTAAAAATTCATTAAAAATTCCACGAGATCTAGAACATTTTCATTCCGTATGTTTTTGAAATTTCCTGGATATGAAATCAATATAACAAATCGTATCACTCGTAAGAATCAGATTTTTGCAGAACTCATCGTGACCTGTGGCCCATCAAGATACTAGTCTCAACTTCTCAGACAGATTTAATAAACTTGTGGGCCTCGATTAAGAGATAAAACCTGACCGGGAGATTTTATTGCCGGATAAATTTCTGCGGGACCGTGTTCACGGATCGTTTACATATTCCGGTAAACAAATATCTTTGTTCGCGCATCTCCGACATCGACGAGTGTCGTCTGATGGAAGATGCAGATGCGATCTGTCGTTCGCGGAGCCGCTAACAACGCAATTTCCACATTGCAGGCCGCGTTAAAAGCTGGGCTTGGGTTGTTGTTCGGTCCATTTTAAGAAATTATCCGACGGTGGACTGAATTACGGCGTGGACTCGGCCGGGAGACTGCGTGCCACTCGCAACCGGCTCCGGTGAAATCTATTAAGGCGGCGCATCTTGCTCCTGTTTATGTCTGGCCGCGCGGTAGCATCAGAGGAGGGCAGGATATTAGCGTGGATGCACGCTAATGGCTCGTATTGCGAGCAAAGCGTTTAACTGTGATCGTTTATTTCCGAGATAGTATCTCCGGGCCCTGTTCCACGCCCGCCCCGAACGAAAGGAGACATAACGTCACAGTGATATATCCCCGTGGAATCTTTTCCGCGAGATGAGCATCTAAATGGAAATGTTCCCCGTGTCGCGGAGAATGGATCGCGCGACGAGCCCGCTAAAATGACGTCGATGTTGCCGGTGACAAACCCTCGTTTGCTTGTCTTACCGTCACCCCTCCCGCCCCCTATAGACCAGAAAAAACGCGGCCCCGATATATCATAGACCCATTGACCGTAATGGGAAACAGCCTGCTCTCGAACTCGAATGTCCATTTCCACAAAAAGTCAGAAGGTCGACTTAAAAATTTCTTCTTGAAAAATAAATTCCACAAGAGATATGTTTCTCAAAACATGCTCTGGCAACTTACAAATTCATAGAATCCATTAGCTCGCTAAACCAGCACATGTGTCCACGGAGAATAGCATGCGGCACAACCGCACCCTCACCCCTACCGGAAAAAATGCGGTCTCGATATCCTCCCCGTCTATTGACCATAATGCGAAACAGCCGAGCTCATAGTCATTCGGACTGTTCTCTCGACACTCCATTAAGATTTCAGCTGAATCAGAATGACTCTGAGGCCCAGAGAAAATAAAGACTCTATTCGCGGATTTCGAGGTTCTAGCGAGCGTGACGAAACGATGACACACCATCGTCCCCCTCTATCGAACATATGATTCTCCCGTTTCGTGCTTTAGCAATATAACATTCTCTCTTTTTCTCTTTCTCTCTGTCTGTCCCCACGACACGCATCCTGTTTCGGCCATTGTGCGACAGAACGGGGTCCTTTCCCGCCAGAGCCACACGCATAAATCGACAATTACGCCCGCTGAATTAGCATCACACTGGAAACCAACGAGTCATTTCGCGAGGGGCGCCATTCCGGGCGCAGCGGACCGACGCGCGACGCGGATTAATAATAACGTCTTCGATCATTTTCCGGAGCCGACGAGCCCGACCAATGACTCCTTCGGTTGATGGATGATCGCGGTCGCGACCTTTTGTCTTGATTACCCTGTAAACATCGGGGTGGAACTGTCCGACAAAATTAATTGCTTATCTTCCAAGTTTCGCGTAGATTAGGTTATGCGTGGCTTCGATTCAGCATATGACATTGTTAGATACAATCGTAACGGTTTTCATACGGAACCTTTGGCGAGCTGTGAAATGTTTGTTTGGTAGACACCTTATTATACATTTACCGTTGGAGACGTTTCGACTTTAATAACTGAAATACCGTTCATTCAACCGAATTCCTCCACCACCTTGTGAACTGATCACATTAAAGTGATTCTCTCTATTTTTTCGCGAGGCTCTAGGTGAAACAGGCATATTTTGAATTTACGAGAATTAACGAATAAAATTTTGACAAATTAAGATGAACGTTCGAGGTTTCACGGACTAAATTCAAGGAGCACGTTGCTCTCGGCAAATGACGGGCGTCGCAGGAAACGAAGGAACATCGCCAGCGGAAAGGGGTGATTAAACATCTCGTGGGCACGTTATCGAAAAGATAACGCGGCGGAGCATTGTCCGGGCAATCGATCTTCGTTAAAAGCAGCTCGGTTTCTTCCCGGCGCGGCTGTTCCGTTTTATCTTTCTTGTGGTTTCTCGCCGCGGGCGAAGTTGTCGCGTAAGTTTACCGTTAAATGGCACGATTGACTCGTCCTGTGTCGAGCCAAGGTGATAAATACGTATCAGAGGTAGCAAGTGTCCAGCCAGGCTCATACACGGTAAGGACTCGTGCCCGTCTCAGTTGGTGCGAGGACGAGACGGTTTCCAGGTGGTGCCTTGACTAGAAGTTGGCACAGGTTGGGGTGGACAGGTCCGAGGTACGTTGGTGTATACCTTCGCAGGCGATACGTCATCCGTGACAAGCCGGTGTGCCGATAACCTCCATCTCCGACAAACCCCCGTGTGTGGCCTCACACCTCATCGCGGCGAGGGCCATCCATCATGTTTGAGTAATGTAGGGACACGATTCCATGATATTGCGAATGACTGATTCCACTGTGCGAAACGTTCCTCCACGCTTTGATACGATTATTATCGAAGAAGTTGCGCCTTCGTTAACCGGGACCGTATATCGATCCTGTCTTCCGCTTTGATTCGTCACTCTTCACCTGGGATACGCCCTTCCACGCTGCACCCGGTGCACCCGGTGCATCGACTCACACAACCCTCAACATTTTTTTTCCGATTTGAACATTCGTCTTTAATCTAAGCCTTCGAACGTTGACAAATTTCTGCGAGAATAAATTCTAACGTTTTCACGAAAAAACATTTTACACTTGAAGGGAATGAAATAAAATTGATTTCCGAATTGTTGGAAACGAGAACATTTAATTTTCAAAAAGTTAACGCAGCTAGATATTTCTAGCTCCTCGCAATCAGCACGGGAAGTAGCGTGATAAATAATAATGCGGTTGAACTTACCGTTATGAACGAGCAGAGCAGAGTCACGAGCAACAGTGATTAGGTCACTGTCGGTGAGAGTTTCGTCGGACGCGTTACCCGAAGTCGGTGTGTCACTCAATCCAGCGCCAGTATTGGGCATATGATAGAGGGGATGCTGTTGTTGCTGCTGGTAGCCGCGTTGTTTGTGCTGGCTGGAGTTGTAGTGGTTGAGGTGCGATTGCGAGGTCTGGTGATTATTTTGAGGGTAGCCGGGGGTTCGGCCGCGCAGACTTGGCGAATTTTCTTCACCCTCGCTGCCGCTTAGACTGTAGGCCGGGTAAAGCCGTCCCTTCCCTGAAAAGAACGTTAAAGAGGTGCTTTAGCCAGAGAACTTCAAAAACTCGACGGTCTTCGCGTTTCCTTAACGGCTCGCATTTCACGAGCAGGCCCCCCACTGCCACGACAACGATAGATTCAAACTTGGAAACTTGGAAAATATTCTAGCGCTTTGATAACGACTTTTTCTTCATTCCTTAATGGAAATTAGAATATTGATAAATCGAGGAAACGTTTCCGTAAAGAATTGATGACGCAGCATCAGGATATTTAGTATTACAGTTTGCGTATTCGTGTAATCGGTGGTTGGCAAGATACTGGGTAGACGCCGCGAGATTTCTCGCTGGTTTTTGCCTCGAGAAACAACATACGACTTCCACGGGAGAGAAGACTAATCGATCCCACGGGTGACCGCGAGTTGTCGTCGTCCGGAAGACATCCCAAAGCACAGCAGATGCTGTTAGGCGACGAGCGAGCAGGAAAACTGCTTTTGGGCCATGGCGAAGATCAGAGTGAATATAGGGAGAGCAAAAAAGTGAGCGAGAGAAAGAGAGAGAGAGAGAGAACCGGCGGCGACGGTTATGGTATGACGGAGCGTTCGGAGTAAATCGCGCGAAAACTATGATCGATGTCTAACGTCTTTGACTTTTGACTCCGTCGGCTCCCTAAGAGCACCAACGAACCATGTTATCGAGATACCGATGGCCTGGCCTCGTGTTTTTCTTGTGACCGATACCAATTTCTGTCTGGACAAGAGCGCCCTTGCAACTGCAAACTGAAAAACCTTGTTCCTCTTTCATTTTCGGACGTTCTCGATAAAATAAGACATTTCAGAATTTCTCACATGATTATAGAAGCAGTTAAAAGACATAAAAATAATTATCTGTCTATTACGAAGGGAAGACATTGTCAATGTCTGTTCTCAAAGACGTTATCTTGTATTACAAATTGGTGAAAGCCATAAATGCATCGAGCTCTCGTTTCAGGAGTCGCGCACCCTTTCTACGAGTTGAAAAGAATATTTTTGTAAATGCGACCGCGTCTCTTGGAACAGGAAGTCTCGTGTTTCTTCAATGTTTGTCCAAGTGTGCGTGCTGTTCGGATTGTTTTGTCACCTTTTCGTGACACCCGGTTGCCGTTAATGCGGCCCGCTTCTCCGTGTCTTTGGTAAATGGACACTGACGGCGTAGTGCTGTCTCCTAATACCTTGATGGCCTGTTGCCACCTAGTAGATATCTCTTGTTACTTGGCTACTTGGTTACTTGGCTAAAGGGCTATCCTGTTGAGCCACGACGTCGCTGCGGAAGGTCCATTATTTTATACCGAATTTTTTGGACATTTTTTGTAATTACATGCTGTCTTATCCCGCTAAAATTATTATCTATGTCCAACCAATTCTTTCACCGAATTGAAATAGGTGTATAATAAAGTTTGAAAAGAATCATGAAGTAGCACAATTTCAAATTTTCCAACTAATCAAAATCGTCCTATCATAGAGTACAATCTTCCTGTTAAGTTTTAACCCTTTAATGTTCATGAATTTCTCCTAGAAATTATTGTAATCAATTTGTCGATGTTTTATCTCCATGTCGTTCGGTGAAAATAAAAATTCCTAAGAGTTCGCGAGAGAGAGAGAGAGAGAGAGAGAGAGAGAGAGAGAGAGAAATATATTATAAAATAAATTGTCCACAGGGGAGATTTCTGCTAATTACGTTTACAGCCTCGTTACACGAAAGACCTAAGAGAGAGAGAGAGAGAGAGAGAGAGAGAGCGCAAGGTTTCCCTTTCGATTTAGCCGGTGCGGAGTGGTGAACTCGCGGGGCGTTATCGAGCGATGCGGAAAAATCTTGTGAACGACAATTACCGGTGGCGAAGGAGAGCGGTGGAAGCTGAAAGGGACGTAAATTATTAATGAAGTTATGGCAGCGAATGAAATTAGGCGTGTCCATCAGTGATGAGTTGCTCGACATTTAATTATGGTCTGCGTGTAATGCATCGAGTTTGCCGACTCTCCCTGGCGTTTCTCTCGGTGAGTTTTCAAATAATTTCTTTTTTCACTCCTGTAGAAACGGCCGTGTCCATTCACGAATCTGTAGATGTGTTCGTAGAACGCAATTGCAGAGCGAGTATCGCTGAAAGCGAAGGCGATCGTCGAATGACTCTGATTCGCTTCTGTAACCGTGCATACCATTAACGGAACGATATATCGATTCAGTACTCGGTTAACTTGTCGCTAATCGAATTATCGCATCGTTTTCCCCACTCTCTCTCTCCATTCCCCTCTTGTCTTATATACTCTCCTCTCTTTTTCATTTCTTTTTCTTCTGTTCGTTTGTTCCCCTCGATATTCCATACCTCCGCAACGTACTCATTATCGCGCAGCTTGACTTTTTCCTCTCCTCTCTCTCTCTCTCTCTCTCTTTCGATTCTTTTATTATTTACTCGACGTTCAAGCAGACTTTTTAACTCGTAGTCTCACCTTAAACAAATTTACGATCTCTGATCGTCTAACGAGTTCACCGAGCGTCTAATCGAATCGAGCGCAGTTAGCGACGTGTTTATTGGAAGAGTTTATGGCCGGCAGACCTGGCGAACTTGCGCAACACTTTTTAGAACCTTCCTCCCCACCACGATCGTCGACCAATGTTACCAAACCGCAAAAATATTCGAACCGATCAACTTGAAAAATATGCTGCCTTCAGTGTTCAGGGTTCCACCTATCTGGTGGGACGAAAAATTCGGAATAGCGTTGCACGAAAACCTGCCCGGGGTGCAATAAAATCGAAATGGACGCATTAATCGGCGTACCCATCGGCGGAAACAGAATTCTCGGATAAAAATGATTCCGCATTGGAAAATATTTTTATTGTAAAAGCAGGTGCAGCGATATTCCAGTTCATTTGCATTTGATTGCCGGGCGTGGATCGAGACTGCTCCGCGACGCGACGCGGCAGCTTTCAACGGCGGAATTGAACGACAACAGTCGAAATGTATCGCCACAGGAGACGTAAGAATGAATTAATTTCCCTCGAATACTGCGGAATGATAAGTTACAAAGGGGAGGTGTATAGCGAAAAGTGGAAGAGAGAGAGAGAGTGTGAGAGGGGGAGGGAGGCCGAGGGTGTGGAAAAGGCGGAACATAGACCAGGCGTGAAACAATCTCTTCCGCGCGGATACGCGCCGACCGAACACTTTGTATTTTCCGGGTATGCGGCGAGCGAGATTCTCTTCGAATTTCACGTATCCATAATACATTATCGAGTTGCCATGGGGGAATATTGTGGCCACCGTAGAGACTCCGGCGATCATATATCCACCGTTTATGCGCGCACGTGCGTGAAGGCTTGTAAATTTCTTCCTAACCTCCGACGCGGATTGTGTTAACCCACATAATTTCATCAACGTTCCCATAATACCGCAACAACGCCCGTACACGCGAGAATCTATAATTCCATTTGCCCTGCGCCGACAATACTATTTCACGACGCCATCAACCTATTATTGTCAACCACTTCTATGCGTCACTGACGTTCCTCCGAACTCGTTCAAACTATTCTCAAGATTTCTTCAAATCGTTTTTCCCCGAGGAACCAACAATTCCATCACTTTAGACATACTAAAAGCTGTGCTGGAATAGCATATTAGCACTGGAATAAATTCTTGAAGTTGATGGATGATGGTGTTTCTTAGATCGAATGTTTACTGTAAATGGTTAAATTTATCAAATATGTTAATGTTAGATGTACTAGTGAATTCATTCATTGAAACAATTAGGAATATTTGCCGACTAGAATCTTAAACACAATGCTCCGAATGAAATGAAAATTAAGGAATAATTTCGGAAATAAGTATACAGGAACAGCAATAGAAATTGCGACGAGCATCTGCCGCAGAATGCGCAGCATATTAAAAAATTGAATGGAATATATTTTACGTGCGCGAAACTGGTTGCTCGTGTTATCAGGGACGACGAGATATTAGTTGAGGAAAGCTGGTGATAATGAAAGAACGCGCGTGGAGTTTTAATGAAAGCAGGAAGTTGGAGGCAGCGTATATCATTAGGAATACCATTCAAGTAGAAAAAATACAAAGCGAGATCATTAGCTTCGTATTAATCGCGTGAATATGCCGGGTGGGATTTAATTCCGTGAATATTCGGTCTGTCGAATGTTTTTCGTCGGTCTCGAAAAATAAATTATACAAATCAGCGATAGATATGTTGATTTTGGCCAGGAAATTAGTAATTGATGGGGCGAGAAGCGAAATAAAACTGGAAAACGTTCGTGCTCGACGAATTTCTCATTTATAAATGGAAAGAAACTGTTCTGTGTTTTGCTATATTTATTTGTGAACAGGACCCGATTGATTGCATTAATAAAACATATCGATTATCGACAGCCAGCTATCGGAACGGGTGCGAGCGTGTGTACGTGTGTGTATTTGATCGTTTTCCGAGCCGTGACTTCTACGTTTAAAAATATTTCAATATATTCCAACGTATGCGCGATTTTTCAATGTTATGGAACTACGACAGTTTTGGGCCACCAAATGAATTGCGCCCGGCGAAAAATTTTTCTCCGATAAAAGAGAACTTTCGCCTTTCCTTGATATACGGTCCAACTCCCAACGATTTCAATATGCATGCGCACGTATGTGTCTCCGGCTAATTTAATGGCTCTTTCAATTTACATTACCGACTAAAAGTATGGGGCTGCGTGAATTACTGTCTACGCCCCTGACAATACTATTACCGCGAAACAATGTTCCAATTGCTGCTCACTTAACTAAGAAAAATTGTCATCGGTCTCCAGGCATTTTCAACAATTCTCCATCGTGATTTAATTTGCCCAAAATTCTACAAGTTCGAAATAAATTCGAAATAAATGTACCAAGTAAATTACGAACTGTTTACCCATTGTTTCTTCCGTCTGTCAATTCGTTGGGTTTCTTCCCCTCGTGCAAAATGCTTTTCTACATATTCCATTCGTGCGTGTCGCGTTGCGCTAAGGGACCACCACGTCTAAGAACACATTGCATAATGATAGCTACGCACGTGTAGACAAATGCGCAACACACTACGAGGCACGTAAGGTCACACATTAAGGTACTTTTACAGCAGCGTTCATGCTTAAACTTTATGAATGCACGCAAACTTCTTGACTTGAGCAGAATTTACGTTGAATCTTCGTGTGAGAAGGCAGTGGCGTTGTTTTCGAGGAGAACTTCTTACCCTCGTATACCCTCATCTGTTTTTATGGGCTTCAATTGGCAACGAGACGTCTGAAAACTTGAAAATTATCGCTCCTTAGTAAACAACTCTCTATCCACTTTTTCTTAGGCGATGTTGCCTGTCATAGTTGGCCTGTTCAGATTTTAACTGGTCATTCGAATCGTCTATACATTCTGTTGAGTCTAATCATTCCAATAACTTAACCCATGACCGAAGGAAACCCGACCCCATCAAGAAACCAAGTAATCTTATTATGTTCACAGGAAATCTAGGTTAAAGGGAAACTGAGACTGCCTAGGCACTAGGAAACTCCGAGCTAAATAAAACCCCCTAAAAAACAGTCTATAGTCTGCTCTCACAAAAGCTACTAAAATATAAATGATTGTTACCGCAGCACTTCTCGGTGCACACGTCGTCTTTTTGATCTTGAATTAGATCCAGATCCAGCAGACTCTTCGAAATGAGTAGAGTATTGGCGTCACGTCGCGGCATAAACCAGGAATGGACGATTCGGCGTTCGAGCTCTCGTTCGCGTAACATTCACAATTATTCGGTGGCGTACGGTAACAAAGAGGCCCTCTATCAATTCCTCGCGCCGCATGGAAATCGAGCTATCAGCACGTGCGGCCATTTCATTCGGCCCGAGTGGCAGAGCATGAGAGCAATGGAGCTAGTGTGTACGAGAGTGGTAGAGAGTGAGAGAGAGAGAGAGAGAGAGAGAGCGAGAGAGAAGGAAGAGCGGCAAGAGCAGCAGCAGCGGGTTAAGTCGATTAATCCAAAGACGATTCCGATGTTCCGGAGTCATGCCCGACCGTTCCCCCGTCGCGAGGACTCTAAAAGGCTGCCATCCAATTTCCCGATGAAGGGAAATGTCTATTATCCCGGCCATGATGCAATCTTTTTACCTGTGATATAATCTCAGATAAAGCGTCCGGCGTGGGTGGGGAAAACGGTCGCCGAGGAGGAACTCGTTTACCTCATAACCCCGTCAAGTCGTAGCCGCCTCGAAAGGCAGGAGGCTAAAATCGATATCACGCTCGGCGATGCCGTGCCTGCTGGTTGGCTAGGTGTGTACGTCTCCGCGTCTACGTGTGTGTGCATGTGTTTGCTCGTGTGTTCCGACTATGTGTGTGTGTGTGTTTGTGTGCGTGGGTGGCCGGTTCATGGGACTGCACCCTGCACCCTCTCGGCCTCGGCTCGGCATAGCTCGACGAGCGCCGCTCGAGCCGAGGCAGGGCAAATACGACATTAGATAATCAGGTGATACCGATATATCGTAATCGAGCGGGGCAGTATTATTTCATAGCGTCATGAGAAACGGCGACCAGGCACGTACAATGTGCGTCATTGACGACGGGAACGGCCCCGGCCCTGGCCGCGCGGCCATTCCCATTTCGCGAAGTGCCATACCGTCGAGCGCCGAGGCGGCAATAATCCCCCGCAGTAACTCGGCTACAAATAATACGCGTTGAAATTAGAGAAGTTTATGGTAACGCGCCGCACCGGAGCTGCCGCCAGCCCCTTCTCGTTCCCTCTTCTTCTAGCTGCTACGGCTAAGGCTGCTTCCGGGGACCGCCGCGTCGCTGAAAATAGTCCCGGTGCTTAGGCTATCGTTCGTAACCTGTTAACTGCCCAGAGACGACGGCTCGCTGTGATTAAAGTCGATTGTGGTCGCGCTCCATGAAAGAACACCGAGGTTCATGCTCTTCAGCTCGGTCCTAGATCCTACATCTGAACTAGACCAATTTGCATAGTGTTTAAAGCTGCCCTACCAACACCGCAAGTGGGACTTTTTCAGTGAATACTTTTCGTTCGATGCAGCCTATAAAATTTCGTTTAACCGTGAATTGCATTTAACGAAACGCTCGAGCAAATTTTGCTGGCGAACAGGTTAACAATGGGGGTCGTTGACGGCTCTAGAAGATACTTAAAATATCCCGAGTTAATGAAAGAGAGTCACGGCAAATTATAAACATATAAACCCGTCCAATTACCGTCTCCAGGCCACAGGGTGCCCCGTTAATATAATAATCCCATCACCTTGGGAGGCTGTTGGCCGGCAGAAACCCGGCGAGATGAACCTTTCGCATTCATAGCTCGCTGGCTCGCATGGATCTATCGCTTGTCGCGGTTTCGTCGCCGCTTTCTCATGCAAATATCTTTGGCGAGGCGGCCCCCATTAAACCGAAACTGCGTAATCCGAAATTTTACGAGTCACCAACCGGATCCTTTATGTGTACGTGTGTGTGTGTGTTTTTTGAGACCGACCGAGGAAAACGAGTCCCGTGATCCAGGGTTTTATGGCTACCTCGCGGACAACGAGTGCCAGAGATCTTCGCTCTGTCCGCCCTCTTTCCTCTTATTCTTCTTCTTCTTGCTCCGGGTATCTGCGAATGGAAAACCGGTTCCAGGAAGCCAAGAAGCGTCGACGGAAGCGTGCATGCGTGCAGTCACGCGTTCGCATCGATGGCTTTCGCGGAGACGCATAAGTCGCCACGGATAATTGGCTGGTGGCCCGCGGCCAATGCCATCGATTTCTACCACCTGCTCGGCCGCATTGTTGCGTCGGACGTTACCGCAATATTTATTCTCGATCTCGTTCGATCCAAGCTCCGACGGAGGTAGCCGCTGAAAAATTCGCGAATTCTTCCAATCGGGTCTTGTCAAATCGTTGCCAAGAAGCCGCTTCGTCAGCATCTTAATCGATTCTTTAAAATGTTCGAATACTCGAATTCTATTTACGCCAATCTAGGTTATCGAAAATAGGGTATAGAATCCCACTGAGATTCCGATAAATCGGGTCTTCTAGAAGCCGCTTCGCGAGCATCTCGATCGATTTTGTAAAAATGTAATACTCGTATTCTATCTACCTCTAATCTAGGTTACCGAAAATGGAATCCCACTGAGATTCCGATTAAATATTTAGAAAATGCGCATTTTGTAAAGAGAGGTAAATAGGGTCTATTCAGAAGGTGTTGGAGAGTTTCCTCAGAGAAAATTGTCGTGTGCAAGTCCCCCGGGGAAATTACTGCACAATAGGTTTCTCTTGACAAACGAGCACAGGTAGATGGCGAAAGTGTGAATTGTCTTTCGAAACACCGAAAGCGAGCGTCACGTGTGCGGCATTTTTAAAATTGCTGGATGTAAGACGAAGGGAGTGAGCGAGAGGGAGAGGAAGAATTTGCTGGGCATCCAGAAAAAACAGACACGGGCCGGGTATCTTCGATGGGTCACCATGTACGGAGTAACGTTTGATGTTCCCCCGCTGACGGGTGTTTAGAGGAAATTATAGGTTTCTTGCGCTGGCAGCGTATGGCATTCACCTGGATGAATGTCGAGCTGTGTAAAGGCGTGCTTCGAATATCGATCTAGAGTCAACGGTCAGCCAACCGAGTTTGTAACTATCCGTCGTTCCCGATGAAGAGGCATATTCGATTTCTTGCTCCCTTTAATATCCGAGTAATACATCGGCGCGTAATGGAGCGAACGTTTCTCGAATTAATATTACAGCTTCGACTTTGTGGACAACTTCTGTTTCATTCACGTATAAAAATACTTCCGAATACCAGAGCTTTATTTTCGGTCTTAAAACTTCGCCCAGTTTCGCATCGACGGAACCTTGAATGATTAATTAAATTGATTAATTGAATTTAGCAGTCCGAGTTTGCTCCCTTAAATATTTATTTCGGCTGGCCTGGAAGTTTATGATGCCTGTCGGTGCCTCTATTAGCATACTTTCGCGGTAAATAACTGTATCGATCTCGAGGAACTATGGTCTAATCAGTGCGCCTTGTGAGCGCCGTGAATTTTTAATCGAGCACACGCATGATGCCGCAGGAAACATCATTCGATAACTAGTGTTTCAAACAACAGTTACAAAGTTGTACACGCTACGGTGAGTTTCCTTTCCACGAAATGACAGTCTCTGAACTTTCGATACTTAATCTAGGCTTGATCTATGCAAAGTGCAGGTTCTAAAAGGGTCGCTTTCAAATTAGCACATAGGTCGCCATAAAATCATTCTCATACTTGGAAAGTTTATGCAAACATTCGTCTCGAGAAACGACCAATCTGGAACGAAATTCTGCATCGATCTCAGATCTCACGGGTGCGAAAGGACAGCCAAAAAAAAATCGGTGGTTTCGCGGCGGTTTGCACAAACATTGCGGACCGTTCTTCGCAATTGCGAGGTCATTAATCAGTTCGACTGCGGCTACCTCTGGGGAGCCCTTCAGCCGCAGGGTTGCCTTAAAAATTTGCCAATCTCACGCAAACGGTGGGTACAATCTATCCGGGTGCCGGGATCTGTATATCGGGTGCGATACACAGAGGGAAAGAGAGGCGAACAGAGAGGAGAGAGAGAGAGAGAGAGAGAGAGGAAGGGACAGAGGAATGGAAACGGATCGGTAGCGTGGCGATTCAACCGTTCGGGCTTGTTTTTTAAGCCGGGTCCCGCGATCCACCGCAGTGGAGGAGCTTATGAAAGCCCTGGCGGACTGAAAACAACCGAGCGGAGCATTGTGCGGCTCTCTCCTGCTTGGTGCGCGCACATCCACGGGCCATCGATCACGCGTACACGAACACGCGGGAGCACGGCGATCGAGCAGAAATTTACGACGTAACGCGAAAATCGTTTCGCAGTTTGTCAGCCGGGTCGAGCCTTCCGGCAGTTCATGGGTTCACGTGCTCCGCCGGCATAAAATATGAACTGGCCGTATGTAAAGAGTCATCGGAGAACGAACTGCTCGCAGCGTTTTCGGCAACGCTCGACAACCAACTACCGCGCACACTGACACCTACACCCACACTCGCCGTTCTCACGGCCTAATGATCGATAAGTCACTATTTATCGCGTTAAACCGCAGTTAATCACTTACGCACCAGCCCCGACTCGGACATCGATCGATTCATACGCAAAGGGCCATTCCGGTTTTCCATCTTTGAAAAATCGATTTTGATTCCTCACACATTTATTTTCTGAGACATTTGCTGCGGATGAAAGCAGCCAGGAGATTCTAGCTAATTTAGTATAATTATGAACGGGGGATTAGGGATTTATGGGGTTTCACCCGGTATATTAACCCAGTTCGATGAAGTGAAGCCCGCAGTTCGCGAACTATTCGTACGGGAGAATAGTTTATCAATAAAATAAAGGTTCATTATTGGATTTTCCTTAATCGCTATTGATACGCCTGGAAAACTTTGGATTTATGAACATTATCGGTGGAATAAGTTTTCTAATTGCGACTACCATTCGACCGAATTGTAATTGCTGTTTGCAAATTTATTGCCCTGCCCTCCGCACCGCGTCCCGCCAATCCACCCATACCTCTGCCCCTCGCCGCCACTGCTTTTCCGATAGATTTCCGATTCGAGAAAGTTGAAAAGTTAAGAGGTGTATTCGAGATTTTCACTATTCAACGTTCGAGCACTTCCCGTCGGCGAAAAAAAAGTATTAACCGAACGATCGCACGCAACATTATAGAAAGGCTCGTTCACCGATTGTTTCGAATGTAACGCGCAACAATGTGAGCCGAGTGGCTCGTTCTTCAAGATTCAATTAATAACATCCGATATAATTGCCTATCTAATTACTGTTTCACGTGATGCGCTGGAGTAATTAATAACATTCACGAATTCAATCGTATCGATCCATTCTTCGCGATAATTAGCAAACCGCGTATAAATTCCGATTCATTCAGGGTGTTCAAAGACACCCATTTAGACGGATGCTGAATATAAATTTTATGCGTGCGTCAACATATTTAACCAGGCGAATGCTTCATATTTACGTGGAAAAACAAAATTGTAACAGCAACAACAGAAATAAATTAATTCCAGTGTTCGTTCGAGGCGATAACGAGCTTCCCAAAGAAATTACAAGCGACTAGATGGCTCCGACGAAGATTAATGCTGGTGGATCGAGGATAGCAAATAGACTGTATTATTAAAAGATTATTATCCGACGTGGAGATAACAAAGTTTGCGTACGATCCGCGTAACTACGGCGCCGGTTTTCCATCCTGGCTAGGCATTCCGTCATCCAGTTGGTTAATAGAGAATCGGTGTCTGATAGATCGCATCAATTATGAAGAACGCTGCGAATGCGCCGCGGTGAGCAATTCAACAGAGCCGCGTAAATTCGTTTAGACTGGCGCATCATACACGCAAGCGTGATAAATAACGGAACGGGTAATTAACGGAGGATGGAACAAACGTTTATCTACTTGCGCAGACGCCTTTATCACGCTCCTGGCACATAACACGTATATACGGTGTATATACGCCTGCGTAACACGGCACAACAGCAACATTATGCGTACCGCATATTGCGTTACCGATAACGTACGACTTTATGTTCGGCTCGACCTTTCCGTTGCTCAAACTCCAACAGTATTTTATCGTCTCGTACCCCACCACCAACCACCTTTAAATCCACGACGATCTTCTTCCACCATTTTTTGGAAATCGTTGCGGATGGGCAACCATACTCCGATTTTGATGAAATTTAAATATATTATGCAGCAACTCGTTTTGAACAACTTTTTCCTTTTCCGGAAAAAAATACGGAAAATTCAATACAGTATTAAACTAAAAGCGATCCCTCTAAATTGGAAAAGGAAAAAGTTGTTTAAAATGTCGAAATCCATAACATATTTAAATTTCATAAATAAATATATAACATAAATAAATTTCATAAATTGCCCATTTCTTTTCTGTTCACACAGGGAAACGAGAAAGAGCTTTCGTCGCTCGTCTCTTAGTATTTTCATATTCAAGTAACTTTTAGAAAGTAAGTACAGTACTATCACTTTACCTACCGGTAACCTATTAACAGGATTTTCAATAATTTTTCTGTACATAAGGGAAGCATAGAAATGACAATATTGAGGGTCCTTTGTTGTTCCCTTAAAATGTGTTTAGCCAAGTACTATAGATTTTTCAAAATTATGAAATAATCGGTAATGTGTTAAAATGTGCGATTATAGGAAAGTTTTCATTGCAATTTGCATTTACAAGTGCTTTATATTTACCTCTTATAATTTTTGCAAATTAGGTGCCGTAGAGGGTTGGTAGCGAGAACGTTGCGCCATAAATAGCAGCGATCAGCTGATACGTCGATGACTTTGGCGATAGCGAAAGTTTATTAAGCGAGGGCCGGTGGCTGGGTTCAACACGTGTCGATGGCTCCGATCTATCGTGTGATCCGCTTCTAGGAGGAGCTTAGGAGTTGCGTGTGCACATGTGTGAGTGCGTGCGCGTGTGAATAGGCGCACGATGGTTCAGCAGGTGGGTCAATTATGCTAGTTGCCCCTCACCTGTACTGTGCCGCACACGGTACACAGCTCGCTGCGTCGAGAGTCGCGCCGCTGGAATGGCGAGGCGGATCGAGAAGAAAGCCGGGAACAAAGGGAAAACGGTGCGAGACACTGCAGTTCTACAATAAAGAACTATTTACATGCGAGCGTAGCCACCGGAGCGTGCTCTTTTGTACGTGTAAACCGCTTCATTCTACAAATTCGGTTGCCGCAATAATTGTTCCTGGAACGAACGCTTTCTCCACGCGCGAGTCGTTTCATTTTCCAAATTCGATCGCTGCTACCAACTGAATCGGTTCTTCTTTTTTCGAACTTGCACATTAATTTTAAATCGGTTAAAATTAGTGTATTGCAAATGCACTTAATCTTTAATTACACAGGGTTCAGGCTAAAAATTATTCATACTAGTTTTTCGAAAAAGAAAATTGATATTGTTTCTCCATAAAATATTTTAACCCCCCATTCACCCCATTCAGAATGTATCAATGAGCATCAAGACCAAGTATGATGTAAATCACAGACCATGAACAAAATATTCCTTATACAAACGTTGCAACCCCTTTTCACCCCCTTAGGAGTTGAATTACGAAATATCCTTTCTTATTTCAGCTTTCTAGGGTCAAGGGTTTAGCCTGGCCGTTGATAGGTGTGTGAGTCAGGTCTTCATATATTATAATTCAAATGGATTACACAGAGGAATTTTTCGATTAGCCTGGAAAGGCAAAGCGCCGGTTAAAATGTCGAGATACAGCCGAGTCGATTGATAAGGGGAATTAGACCCTCCGGACGAGGAGAGAGAGCCCTTAACAGCCTGTAGGGCAAGTGTCAAGTATGTTTACGTGACTTATCTATATCAGTATTCAGACGCGTGTGACCCATCAGGCCAGATTATCACGATATTATAGAACCTCGTGTTGACTTTCGAAGTTGTACAGGGTGGTGTGCCGACGAGAGGGTTGCAACTTTTGAGAATCACAGACACGGCGATGACCAAACGATAGGATCCGAAAAGGACCATTTACGAGTAGCGACAGCTTTCAGATGAATGTTTGCAGGAAGTCTGACCTCGTTGCACTCAGAAATAGAGAAATCGATAACGGGAACGTACGATACTGCTGCAAAGTCCGAAATCGTTTCGGTTGCTTAGCGAAAAGTGATCACGAAATAATTCTCTTTGATTTACATGACGAGTGCATGTAAACATTTCCAATTTATTTCTTCTCTGTTTTTTTAATACTTCGAAATAGCCGTGTTTCGATTATATTTAACAAATAATCACATCGAATGACGTCGCTGCAAGAAGGAAAAGGTTTCCGGCTGCACCAAAGGCGTCTTTTTAATCGAATCACCTATTTCTATTTATGCGCGCCTCGACCAACAATTCAACGGACCCGCCTCATTCGCATAAAAATCTCTCCAACAATATATTATTTAATTAAAAAATGACCAGCATCATGCCGACTGGAGATTTCGTCACACAAATAATTCATTCTAAAGCGGAATCAGGTAAACATAAAGTTCCACTCTTTCCATCAGGAAAAAATTTCGCGATTCAAAGTGGAAATTCCATCGGCAAAAAGGGCGGGAATGATAAAGAGAAAACAAACGTAAGGGAAGTTCGCTTCGAGAAGCGAACAAGCACGAGAATACGCGGGACGATCTCGCATCATCCCGGAAAGCAATGACTCGGTCCCGCCACCCGAGACCATACGTGTTTAAACTTCGTTCTTTCAACTGTTTAACTCTCTCTCTCTCTCTCTCTCACACACACACACACACACACACTCTCTCTCTCTCTATTTCCTCCCCACGCCCCGGGTACCCGGCTTTTTATTTACCCCGACAATATCACAATACTAAGTGCCCCGGACCTGGCACATGAGTAAATAAGGGACGCCTGCTTTCCGTTCCTGCGCGTCGACGTTTTAATGCACCTGCTGGCGATGCTTGTTTGGACAGCGTTACAGCGCGGCTGTAACAGTTTTTCCTCTTTGCCCGCGTAAATGAAACGCATCCGCGGTGTGTACGTTCCATTGGAAAACCTGCTGACCATGTATGTACGTGGCTGCCAGAGTTACGAGGAAATCTTTTGCGAGAATCACCGCGGGAGACGAAAATCTCGCAGGAACGAGGATTCTATTTATTCGGAGACGCCACCATCGATTATCCCCTACACCATGGCTCGTTCTACTACAAACTCAAGCTTGATTACCGATTTATCAACCTGAGAATCGGTTGCGAATCTTTATGCATTTATAGTCAAATTTCTTGCAATCGATGCAGACAATTCGTATTTTGCATAAAGATCCGCAGTCTGCCCGAGAGACTGACTACTTAGGATCCTTTAAAGATGTGATTCATTTTATGTTTTGTCGGTCAGGTACATAAGGAAAGTCTAACACGCCTCTCGGAAGAAAATTCCACGCCGAACCTGATTAGCATCGTCGTGAACATCTGCTGAAGCAGATGTGACTTTTAGAAAGCCCTCTCGATAGGCAAGTATAGAAGAATGCAAACTATGTATACGTGTAAATAGAAGTAACTGTGTCAATTTGACACCGAGTAAATTTTTTAATACTTGTGGTCTCCAATGAGAACTATAGAATTCAGTGTCTAGGTATTAATTCTATTTCCAATGTAAATCGTGAAACGTTATTTGAAACCCAGCGCGACTAAAGTCTAGCTTGCTCCATTTGCAAAGCGATCTACCGCCATTTTATGAGCGTTCCGTGGCAGCTGTAGAATTTTTTCGGCTTCCGGTAGAACTCGAGCAGCGTAGAAAACTTTTTTAAAAATCCGATGAAAAGCATACCCCGCCAAAACCAGCGCACAAATAAGAGTGAAAAAATGTTCCAGCGAAGAGCCGAGACGAAATTTAATTAATTTAACAGGTCCCTCGCAATTGGAAATCGGCGTATTTTTTACGATTATTTGTTCGACCCGGTGGAAAAATAATAGCTGTTGCGCGTGCGTTTTGATGATTTGTTTAACAACCGGGACTGACATAATAAAGTTTTACGTGTCGATGCGATCGAGGAATTCCCGGCTTTCATCAGCGCCCGGCGAGGATGGAAATTGCCGTGCTTCCATCGTTGAATTTCTGAAGTAGATGAAACTTCGTGCTCGTATTCACCTGTACAGAGTGCGTTTATACGCGCGCATAACCGGCATAGAGGCAGCCGATGCTACGTGTTCTGGTTAAACACTATATACATGTACGGGGGGAATCGTTACCGAGTAGAGCTACGTAGACTTAGCGACGAATTAGCGCGTGTATCTGCGACTAAACCGTTACTCACTAAACTAGTCACCGTTATCCTCGCCTCGTTAACCGTTTTGATGCTCCTCCTAAGGTTCCGAAATTTCCAGCTCGATGCCGCCGCCTCCTTTCGCTATATTTCAACGCAGTTGCTGGCCTGAACCCGCCATTACCAACACACATATTATTTCGCCAATTCTCATGATGCGTCGCACGCGGTAATTAAAAAGACAAATTTAAAGATAAAATCAAGCAAGACAATATCTTTCCCATTGTGTAGCGCCAACAATCCAGTACCAATATAAATGGTAGTCCAATGACAAACATCAATACCGTTCCTTACATTTGAGGCATGACCCGAGGCAGCGATTTCGGCAAACAAATTGTACGGTTTCATTGAAAAGAGAAACTTCCAAAAAATTTCATTTTTACAAAAAAGAATCTACGGGATGATAGAGTTTGTTGAAAAAATACAGAGAATGGTTCCTGTACCATTTTTGTACGATTCCGTCGATGTGGAACGGAGCCAGAGGCTAGTTCAGTTGCTGGACAGTGTGCATCATTCTGTCAACATATCCTTCCATGGTTCTCTTTTACCTGACAACGAGGGGATCAAAGTGTTCAGAAAACGTGGTACCTTAGCAAATAAGTCAAATAGAAATCCCTACAAATGAGCACAGAGATTTAATAATTAGTGTAGCACGAGCGAAACCAATCGGTGACTGATTTGCAGATCTTGCGTTTACCCCAGCTAGAACGTATTTCACCGGTCCTCGTGGTCAGAAGAGGCGGAGGGGGTAAACTGTGGCGGAGAACGTAACTCAGAGAGTACCAGGGCTATCTACACGGTAGATCTGGCATCTAACAATAAGAGCAACGCCCACTCACACTTGCCGATCGTGTGTGAGTTTCCTGTGGGACGGCTGTTGTGCGGCTCTCGGGGTCTGTCCGTGTCGTTGTCGGGACAGGTAGGTCGCCCATGAGCACCCAGCACTCAACGTTCACGATGGTGAGCTGCACTGTGCACCCAGCACACTGTCCACGCTACTCATACATGCATATACACAGACGTACGGGGGTCCGTCGAGGGTGGATCGCGCACAATTACCCATTGTCTGATACAGAAATTTATGTGTGGATTGCTGAAGCCCACGTAACTAACGGATGGCCAGAGCCGCAGCGGCGGAGATCCACTAAATCCAAAGGCGAGGCCAGCAGCGTGCGCCTTAGACCGTGCAGATAAGCGACGGATAGGGTACCAAGCTGGGGGGGCGTGCTTTGTGATCCGGAACCCGGTTCTGGAACCCCGGCCCACGTTCTCTCGCACACTTCACGAGACACGAGGCTCTATGTAAAAGAGGCCGCGGTCCCGCGACTCGTGCAACCGCGTAAATAAAGCCTGGAGAGATCGATGGCTTTCTGCCCCCCTAGCCTCGACTTTGCCTCGCTTTGCCTCGCTTTGCCTCGCTTTGCCTCGCCTCCACTCACCGCTGATCTGAGAGATCGTGTTGGGAATAGGAGACGAGGGTCCGCTCATTGCCCGATGCTTTAGCGGGATAGCCCCGCACAAAGACGAATCTCGGAACCACTGAATTTATATTGCGTGTCCTCCACTGATGAAACAGTTTTCGTCGACACCGCTGGAGACCATTTTTCGGTCGTGATAGGGGACTCAATTTCTCACTAAGAGGAATCTCTTAGGACATGATTTTGTTTTGTTACACTTTAATGAATTCTTTGAAGCTGTCTGCGAATAAATAATGGATTTACATTTGGGCTGTTACTTTCATTCGAAGTTTTGAGAATTTTTTCAATTCTGTTGAATGTTTTCTTTAGATTCTTATTTGTCGAAGATAGCGACATCGATTCCCTTCGAATCCGTCGTATATTGAAAGAAAAGTAACAGCTCGAATTTAAATAACGAAACGAGTAATAGGTGAACAAGGCTCAGCGTCGTTGAGTAATTCTATAAAGGGCAATATTTCGGAAAAATGTAGTCGATATCCGCGAGACAACGGATCCTCGCGTCGGAACCGATTAAGTTATTTCCCCGTGCGCGGGATTTTCCAGGAAATGATCATGTACGCGGGTCAATAGAAAAACGATATTCGTACAAACCAGGATGGGAGAGAGGAATCCGTTTGTAACGCGTTGTGTCTTTTAGAGGAATTTTAGGAATTCTCGAATCGAGCGTGTTCTCGTATTAACACGTTCGATGCTGCGCTGAATTCGGCCCGTGCCCGACCAGTCGCAGATATATATATGTATATCTATATATGTATATCTATATATGTATATCTATATATGTATATATATATATTCTGTCGCTGCTCGATCGTTGTTGCGCTCAGAAACCTGCATATTGCTCGAAATCCTCGCGTTACGGACCGAAAATAAAAGTGCACAATATCGTACGTGCTTTTCGTATGGTTGCAAAATTTCATCAATGGCTGCTAGCTGGGAAATAAAAACATGAAACCTCTGGTATTCAAAGTTCTGTGATCTCTGTCAATTAATCCCGGATTTTTTGAAATTCGTAGAAGCGAAGCTTCGTTGCGAAAAATTGGTGAAGTACGTAATTGTTTAAGGTTGGCTGATCCTTGCACTGAACCTTGGTATTAGGGATTGGTATCGTATAAAATTTTGAAAAAATTCTGGGATGTCCGATTGATAGGAAATGTCGAAAGCTAACGATTCCGAAGCAAGGGAGACTCGAAATCGGAGTTCGAGGAACCTCGTGAAGGGTGTCGGGTGGTTTCACGGTATCACGGTTAGATTCGAGAACGCGGGGAATGGTCGGGGGCCGGTTATTGTCGGCGCGGATAACTTCCGGTAGCTGAAATTGAACGGAATAACGCGCGAGGCTCGACGTGTTCCTTTGTTCCTTTGGATTTCCGAGTGCGAGCCGCTCTGTGTCCAGTTCCGTCTGAGTTTCGCTGCTCTGGCCTGCATTACCATATTCCTCGCGTTCGCCGCTTTAATATTGCACTCGGTGCATCGCGCGCCTCGCGTCGCGCTGCATCGGCTGTCCGCACCTCTCAGAGCCTTGCAGACCTAGCGGAATTACTTCTGAACTGCAGCCGCATATCGGTAATCCCGCGCGGATGCATCGGGACCTCGTCCCCGCGTCGTTGGCTTTGCTATCGGAACCAGCCGAATTAGATGGCGATGCGGCGGCGTCACCAGACGATCAAAGTTACGACGTCGTTATAGGGATGTACGAACCACCCACGCACGACACGTTAATGGTAATTGCATCGATAGATGCCCGGCCGCGTTAACTTACTGCCGCCGATACCCGGAACGTTTGTACCCCGAACGGCCTACTTTGATGATTACAGCCGACCCCGTGCTTACCTGCCGGACCCTGGACACTTCTGGCCGATCACTTAGGCCAAGCGGGTCATTTCGACCCGCTCTAAACGGTGCAGAATTCACCAGAAATTTCCTGCCTCGGAATTTCACGGTTCCATCCAAGGGTCCTACTTTGAGGAATTTTCAACATTTGCACCCATACGTCCAATAAATTTTTTTAAACCGTGGTCGCATTACTTTTCCGACACTCAAGAGAGACATTCGAGGACGAATTTACGTTTAATCAAAATTAATATCATTAATAACAGCAGTAAGTTTGCAAATTAATTTAATATTCGATCAAGAAAATTTTTCATTTACATTTAATCGACTGGAAAAAACTGCAACAACTGTGTTGGAGCTGAGCGAGTTCCCCGATGTGAATTGGCGAGGCCAGTAAACCGACGGTCGAGGCAATGAAACGCATTATATCTTGTCGCCGTGAATTCTCCGGCGTGGGAGGATCGTGAGCGGTTAGGACGTCCGAGTATAGGAGCGGCAAAATGATACGGGACGGGTCAGACGCAACAAGAACGCAATACTAATTTGTCCGACATCGCGAACAACGTTGGTTAATATGTATGATGTACGAGTGTCGTGTTACGTGTGGTCGATGTCGCGTATCATCTTCATCCGGCATAACGAACACGACTTTCTTGTCCTCGGACTCCGAAACAATGGTCTTGAGGTTGTAAAGGGTGGACTACGACTTGTTAACGTAGTTCTCCTCTCTGCTCCCTCTCTCTCTTTCTCCTTTCTTGTCGTCGTGTCTCTCTGACTGTGTGCGTGTGTGCCTGATTACGAAACCGGATACACACAAACCTGAAATTCTCAATGCTTCCTTTTGCTTAAGTAAAGTTACTTGTTATAGTCAGTATTTTATTGCTGCGCCGAAGGATTTTAAAAGTATTTTAATATATTTTCAAAGATTCGAAAAATTACACAGCCACATTATAGGAAATGTTATGCAATGTTTACGCGAGGTATTGTATGCGACAAAGCGGGTCAGAGGTTGGAGCACGTTCGCAACGGGGATATGAAAATCAGTCGGCAGAGGGAAACATGTTTAATAAGAGAGTTCTTTGGAACAAATAAGGCCGGGTTCTTCAATCTCGCGTAATTTTCCAGAAGGGGAGCTAATCCAGCTGTAGAAATTCTAATAAACCTCTGGCCCGGGACACAGGTTTCCCCAGCCTGCTGGGAGTCCAAGCTGCGAGGAGGCTAAACATATTCGCCTGGAGGTGAGTTAAACGGCCGTACAAGGTGACACACCGGAGATCACAGAGAGAGGGGCAACGAGGTAACGAGGACAGAAGAAGCAGTCCAGATCGAGTGGAATAAGAGAGGGAACGCGGTCGTTACTTGCCAGGATGAGTCTGAGAGTTGGCTTCCCCCGGGAGTCATACTCGGGCTAACAGCTCCCAAGGAATAGATACGTATTCCTGCGAACCTGGGGTTGCCGACAGTTTTCTCCGCGTGTTCCCCTGAATCCTGCCACTTTCACCGGCCCCGGGAAAGCTTTACGTCCTAGGCGAAAGTATTATCACCGGGGCACACGTCCCACGCCGATGGCCGGCTCTCGTTGCAACCTTTTAGTTTCGACCCTTCGCCGCGATAAAGATGACGAAACGGCCCATCCGCTGGCTCTAATCTGCCTGAAGGAATCGTCAATTTAGCCAGGACCATTTTCCGGACCTTAAGGACAATGACGCGGACGTGTTTACGGCGGCCCTGCTAATGATCCTGATCATCTTGTCCGGCAACCTCTTCACGGGCTGACCTGGAAACATTCTTGGGTCACCCTTCTCCTTCAGAATTTTCGACTTTGCTCGAGACGAGTTTTCGATAAGACGGGATAGGGCTGCCAAACTAGGTCCATCTACATAGGGCTACCAATATGGCCCTGCCCAGGGAAAGCTACTAAAGCAGATTTTTAGGCAGATTTAGAGACATAGGCAGCCGGATACTTTCGGGAACTCGACTATACTCGACCGGATATTCCCGACCCGACCCGAACCCGAGATTTCGGGTTCTCGCACAGGCCTGCTACTGATGCGCCGAGTTTCTATCGAAGGTCCATCAGGAGAGTCATGTGCCGTCTAATCCGGTTTTCATTATTTTCAACGCGTATCGAGGAGTATAAGCGTGTACGTTCTTCGCTACGTAATCGGATAAGCAGGAGCATCGCGCGGAAGTCGGTGGTTTCGGAGTGAATCTGATGTAACGGCGCGCGATCTCATACTCGACTGGGATTATCGCGGGCGGCTGTCGCACTATCCGAGCAATGTAGGGGTGGCATAGGTTCTCGGTTAGGGGTGGCCATAGCCTGCAAAAAGCGGGGCTGCGGCTCGCTAGGAGTGGGCGTACATAGTTATGACAGGGGCGCGAGGGACACGCGAGGCGGGACGAGGCGAGGGGTCGAAAGCAAAAAGTCAATCAATCGCGGCCGGGCATTGTTTGTACGAGGCTTAACGTTAATTCCTATTTGTAGATCTGATTGAATGAAGGACCGCACATCGGATTTCCTTTTCATAATCCGTTATACGGCTCAGGGATCGTTATCATGCTTGAGAGAACGACGACTCTTGGCTCACCGATGCATGATAGATTGCTTGTCTCTCTGGTCTCTCGTCGGGCTCGATCGTTGACGGATAATTTCGTGAAAACGCCACGCCGGCTAGCGTTGATTAATATGCTTACTCGATCATCCGTCGAGTAGACGCGATAAGGGTAATTGGAAAATCTTACGAGCCTCGGATTTTTCGTTTGGTTACCGTGGATCTATCTGTTACCATTTCCTCCATACAAACGACCCGACGCTTCAGCTTTTTCGTGTCAGTTGCTCCACGAATTTCGGATCTGTTACCGGTACAATTAAAGGCAATTAGCGACAGTGGCCGAAGAACCGGATTAACCTCAATTCTGCGAATGAAAAATTCTTGAAGATTTTCTGGGAATTTTTAAAAAATTGATAAAATTTCAAAAAATATTATGTAGACAAATTTTTGTTTAACATTTTACACAAAAAAATGTATGGGGTATAATTAGGATCGCATTACCCAGAGTGAAGGTTGAAGCGGTCCTCCCGATTCATTTCGAGAAATTTTTGGGGAAGAAAGTGCAAAGAATCCGATCGATTTAAGAATGGCAAAGTATGTAAGAATGTCTGAGGATGGCGTAGGCATGTGTACGGAGAAGTGTCACGCAACGTTGTTGGTTAATGGAACAGAAATCAAAGCAGCGTTGGTCAGGCAGCTTTGGACATATTCAGGCGGGAGACCGATGGAGTTCGTTCACGCACGTCGACGCAATCGGACAATGGGGCGATTAACTTGCGTCGGCAGGCCTGTTGTTTATCGTACGGGTATTATTTGCCCGGCAGCAATCACACGCTTAAATTATTCGTCGCGAGACGAGCCAAGGCAGACTTTACATTGCTTTAATCGTTCGCCAATAATTCGACAGCTATTGGAACTTCAACCCGCCACGGTACACCGACACGGAACAATTCCAACCCTATGGGTACAAGGGGAGAGGCGTATAAACGCGTATAAACGCGTATAAAGCGGCTTTCCATCGGTGCCTGACGCGCCGATGGCTTTTCGTCGAGAATTATGCCTGCTGACAGGCGAACGTTTCATTTGTATGATTGTCATCGTTCGATAATTGCTGCGCCCCAAAAGGAATATGCATTAGCCGCTCCATAAGTTAATCGTTCCCTTCGACACGCTCTCCTCGCCTTCCATTGTTGCTCCTTTCGTGCGAAGTAAAAATGTTCCCCGTCGAATACGGCAAACAGAAGGTTATTCGAGAATTTTTTTTAACAAATCGTAACGCCGGGACGAGGAAGAAGCCTGAAATCTTGGAATTATCTCAGCAAAGTTTCACATTGTATGGAGGTGAAATTATTCAAATTGCTTCTCGATTAGGCAGAATATCAAGTGTCGAAAGCTCGGATAAAGTAAAGAAGACGCGCGTCGGCGTCGGCCCGGACGTAGCCTGAGAATGTCAGTCGATTTTCTGCTCCGCAGCGTGCACCATAACAAGTCGTAAAAAATTTGCACATAAAAAAGGAACAGTGGGCCCGTGGCTAATGAGAAGCTACCGATCGTCACGCTCGCCCGTGCCACGGCCATGAATAATTAAACGGCGGCCTTGCTGCTGCCATAATCCTTAGACGCGGACCGTAAAAAGAATTATTAAAGCTCGCGCGCGCTCTCGCCCCATGGATCAGACCGTGCGAGGATCAACCTGCTCTGCTCTCTCCTCTCGACACGCAACACGCGCGCGCCTAGAACCTCGCATCGGAAAAACCACCTGTACAGTGCCCTTGGTTCGGCGAATTTTTGTCGCGCTGTCGGCCAAATTGCTCGCGCATATCAAACAAAAAAATTGTTCTGTACCCGGTGACAAACAATGGTGCGTGCGGGAGGGCGCGCCTTTATCCCGCTCGTTACGCCGAACACCATGGCACGGGATGCTAAATGTTCGGTTATACGTCTGATTGTTTGTCGGTCACGCGTTTGTTTCGCTACCGTTGTCATGAAACTGGGCCCTGGTGTTTGACGCGATTTCATTCTGACTCGAGCGTCACGCGACAGAACGACCTCGATCGGAATGACAGTCCTGTGACCCGAACGTTAATCGACAGAAATATTTACTTTCCCGTGAGACGAGTCAAGACTCGCCCAAACAAACATTCCCCCGGACGCAACGTCCGCGTTCCAACGAAAACATAAATCCTGTCAGGTCACCTCAAGATCACTGATAGACACGGCGTAATTTTTCTTTTTAAAATGATCCATTCTTCAATCCTTAAGTGTTCCAAATTTTTTAAAAATGAACACCCAACCTATTAATTAAAACATTTCATTTTTTCAGTCCATTTAGGGAGTCCACTCATGGGCTGAAAATATTTCCGGTCGCTCGAAGAATTGATTTGCATACCCCCGGCGGTTTACTCAAAGAATTATGGCGTCTTACCCAGAATCCTGTTCGGCGGAGGAAGACGAGCACGCGTACGTACCTGCGAACAAGGAAAAAAGAGATACGGTTGTATAAACAAAGAAACGAATTGGGTAAGCAAGCAAGTTTGGTAATTCCTCGTAACGTAGTGCCAATAATAAATTTGTAAAATAAACAGCCGCGACTGCGGGGGAGTAAGGCAACGCCGGCTCGTTGCAACGCCGAGCTGCATAATTGGAGTTGTTCGTTTAACTTTCGAACAGTTGGCGCGCAGCTCGCGAAACTTTCTCGAATGCTGTAGGAAAGAAACGAGAGAAACAGAAACGGCAAATGGAGCAAAAGAGGGAGAGAGGAATCGTAGTCGGAGAGAGACTCGGGGCCCACCCAAGCCTACATCACGTAACCATGAAGTCCCCCCCCTGGAAAATTCAAAAGCTCCTTTCCCGACCATCCCCATGCTACTTTCCCTCCCGCGGTGTAGCACACTAATACGCGGATGTAATCCATCTATCGGCCCTGCGGTTTGTTTCTAGATAATTATTTTGAACGATCATGCTACAGCATCAGCGCATCAAACTGCTACCGTGGCCCTGCCACGAATTCAAGCGATACAAACAAGGGATGATCGATCACTTACTTTCTCTGCTGCCTTTCATTTCAATTTAAGAATGTTTAGCAACAATGTTCCTAAAAATGATTAATCGTTCGACCTTGAAAATCAAGAGCTACGAAATTATTCAGGAATTTTCAAAGATGATCATTTGGGTTTGGCTACTTCTCTGTAAAATTATAAATCCTTTCGGGGAAAGGGGAAGACGATTAAATTGAAAAGTCAGTCTCTACTGACAATATGCTTTTCCCGAGGTTGAAAAATGAAGAAAGTCCCCCCTCCCCCCGTGAAAGCGGAAAGTTGATCCATCTCTGGAACACATTTCCAGGAATTTTGCACAACCCATGAAAAGAGTAAGTTGGAAACCGCCGCGAAGCCGGAATTCAATGGAAGGAAAATAGTCGATTATGGGTGTAGAATGTTGATCTCTTTGAAACTATCTCCGTGAGATTTAACGGCTGTTAAAGTAAATGTTTTTAAAACTGAAATACGTCGAGCTCTATTTATACAGAACTAACGAATACGAGGGAGCCAGGAGCAGAGGCTGCGCCACTGTGTACGGCTCCGGTCAGAACGAGCGCCATCAAGTTATGCATGTTTCATTCCAAATTTTTGCTGGTGTATGAAAATATTACATTCTGCAGTCGTAAAAGAATTCAAATATCGCGTACTAAAATTTTGTTGCATGTTACGACCCTCGGGAGCAAGAGCGAAGAGAGCCGGAACACCGAAATTATAAAATTATTAAATGATTAAAAGACGGCTACGTTCTGCGTCGAATTTCTCAAATACACGACGACGAATCTCGACAAACTTATCAATCGCATTGTCTACCACAAATTTCGAAGTTTTCGCAATTTAGAGAATCACTACATGTTTCTAGAGTGTGACTAAGAACAGTCAATGATTGCGAGGAGTCATCGCTATCGGGGAGTCTAATCATCTCCGAATAGAGCGTAGAGGAAATCCGGTTTGTATCTCGCGATATCAGTCATGCCAGCGCCCACTCGCGTTCGTTATTTTCCATAATTAGTGTCTGAATGAAATGAACAGCTCGTTCTCACTTAACCCCTATTGAATTTTTTAAAACATAGAATTTTAATAAAACAGTGTTAGAGGAGATGAATCGAATAAAATTTTGTAGGACGGTCCAAATTCTCTTGGAAGTTCTCTAGAATTTTCTCTGTAAAATGCATCGTTTAATTTGATGATATTTCTTCGGATTCGTCCACTTCCGGGTCTCTTTTCTTTCACCATCGACAATTCCCTTCCGAGAGTTCACGCTCGACCCTTGGAGCGAGTCAGACGGCCGAAGCCATTTCTTTTATCTGCTTATCCTTATCCATGGCTGCTTAAAACCGTCCCGTTCCCCTGCCTTCTTCCACTTTTCCAGCGTCGCCGTTGCGAGTTCTTCTCCACCTTCGGCATCGTTCCACTGTCGCCTTCGTCTCCCTTCAACCCCTTTACTAGTTTCCATTCTCATTAGTCGAGCTGCCTGCACAATGCAGTCAGCCGCATTCCATAGTCTCTCCGTCTCGCGCTCTTTCGCTCTCATTACGTTTTCCACGTCCCCATGCAACGAGAGCAAAAATTCTCCCGGTACGCAGCAATCGACCATAACCGCCTCGGCTGCGATCGCCATCTGAATCTGCCTCCTCTGAACCACTATAATATATCCAACCCTCGCCCTTTACATTTCCAACCATAAGATCTGGCAGGATAAACATGGTCCAGCGGTCCCTCTCGACATTTTTTTTAAAATTGAATTCGTGTGCAAAACAATTGCTTTCAGTTTGAAATAATTGTATCTAGTCTATCTTTTCTAGTTTATATACTATGTCTAGTATCTAGTATATCTTGTATATCTTTTCTAGTATATCTAATATATCCAGTATCTAGTATATCTTTTCCAATATAACTTCTAGTTTCTTAGAAACGTATTAATTTTTCAAATGCAAAAATGTATATCTTACGAATGATCCATACAGGGATCGAAACGTTGAGTTAAATTAATTTTCAAACTTGCTGCTGTTATTAATGATCGAACCTTGCCCCGAAATCACTAGTTAATTTTTATTGTATCTTGTATTTAAAAATACTAGTGACTATTTTTATCAGAATTTGTGGAATCACAAGAGCTGTGGAAATGTTTATTTATTTAGTTGCGTCTTAAATAGAGCGGCTCATCTCTCGTATTTAACTGTGTTACAGGTGCTTGAATATTGCAGTGAATTTCCAGAGGCTCGCGTGAATTAAGGGCGACTAATAAGTGGGCCAGGAGGAAGAATCGACGAGAAAAATAAGAAAGAAGGCGAAAAGCGGAGGCGAGCGAGTCTCCGGTCGTTTTGTTATTTATTACTTGACGATGAGATGCGCCGCAGCTACTCATTCTTTTTTCCTCTCGTTTTTATTCGTGTTTCACGCTCGGCTACGCAATTCATCGGGTCTTCCGCGGCGGAACAGGCAGCACGCGATGCTCGGAACCAGAAGCCCGGGAAAACTTTTACTTTTTAACGGCTACCGTGACGTTACTGGTACTTTCAACCTCTTCATTGACCCTATTCTATTGATACACCGTCGGGTCTCTCCGTATCCCGCTTATCTCCCCTCGTCCTCCGTTCCACTCGATAGATTGAATATGAAAAATCGTGTTTGCTTTGTAATCGGAGAAAAAGGAATTGAAATTAAATCGAGATAGAAGCGTGGATAATCGAAACACGTGAAAACCTGGCGGGCGCGCGGGGCTAGGCAGCAAGGGACCAGGAAAAGAGAAGGAGTGAAATGAAGCGTGCAGAGTGGAAGCCTTGAATTAAAAATAAAAACAGGAACGAAATAGGATCGACCTCCGGTTTCGTCTCGTATAAAGATTAATTACCGTCGGCAAATTGTCGGGATTCGAGGGGGGGTGGGGGGAAGGAGAGTGAATCAACGAACATATTCGTAGTACGTTCGATAGATCGATTCATGATGAGCTCCGATGCATTTTCGGCGGAAACGTTCTGCCCGGGCATCGAGCCAATTTATGGAATGGTTCCCGCAATATCTTCTTTTTAGCGAACAGACAACTCTATTTCATAAAACGTTGACTCGAGAGTCTGAATACTTGTACAATCACCACAATTTCATATTTTATTCCGCTCAGGGTAATGTGCCGGAGGTATCTGCATTTTCGTTGAAAATTCTTGGGAATTGCCCTTTGGAGTTGGAGAACCTTTGACTCAAAAGGCCCTTTGGATTCCGAAGATTTCTTAGGTATTCGCAATGTTCGCGACACCTTTCTCCAATGTCCAGGAATTACACCGAAGGTTTCAGTTTATTTGGAGTGACAGCTGAGGAAAATCTACGGTCACCCATCAATGACTTCTGACATACCTAGTAATATGATATCATCTTAAAAGCTGTCTTTAAATCGAATTTGTCCGCTCATCAGCATCTCCAGGATAAATATAAATTATTCGAACGCTGGTCCGGTGAAAAGTAAAGTATCAGCGGATAATTGAAGCGGGTTCGTGCCCCTGTGCCAAGTCAGCTACTAGACGCAGCAATCCCGGGCTATCCGATTGTGCCTGAGAAACTCAAAGATGGCTATTAAGGGCGATGCACGGCGCAGATTAATAAATTCGCAGATGGATATACAAGGACGCGCGGCGCCCAGCATTTCCTCGGGACGATGAGCTGCCGAGGATTCCAGAGGCCAAAAGGAACACCTCGTGGAAGCAGTCGCACGGAGATCTACGTTGCCCGCGGAATAATCCCCGAAACCCAATTATATTTTACTGCGACTCGACTCCGACTTCCATCCCGGCTCTCTCAACCGCAGAGGAACGAAGACGAACGAGCGCCGTTTAGGCGATGAAATACGGATTAGCCGTTATAACTGGAAATTGCCACCTCTACTCTCTCCCTTTCTCTCTATCTCTCCACCTCGCCGTCTCTCCTCTTTTCTCTTCTTATTCCATCATGGTTCTCCTTCTCTTCCTTTTCCCACCATCCCTGCACCACTTCAGAGCCACCGCGCTTTCTTGGCAATCCCTTTCCCCGTGATAATTACATCGATAGTTGACGAGGATAATGCCGATGGCCAGGGTAATGTTTAAAATCGAAAAGGACACGCAAACGCTCCCACGAGAGCATGGAACTCCGCGATTTTCACCGTCCGATTCACCATCTGTAATTTTTCTTCGCTCTCTCAAAACATTTTCATCGATTAAACGAAATACGAAGATCTTCCGAATAAATATAGAATAAATAAAGATAATTTATTCGTACGGCTCTTTGCATAACTGCAAAATTGATACCGATGAATTATTAAATCTACTTTTCATCCCACAGAGCTGTTTCAACAAAGAACCGAATACAATTTGAGAAAACAGAGCGAAGAAAAACGTACGAATTTTCCGATTCTGATGCACGTCGAACAGAATATTCATGGGACTCTCGCGTAAGCCTCGAACATCTCCGAAAGAATAAAAAAAAAAATATTGGCTTAGAGTTCCGATGTGGGTCAGGGATTCCTTAGGCAGTGTATTCAAGGCGTCCCGGGTGCCGTTCTCTATTCCGCGATCGCCTTATCTCGGGGCTCAATTATTAAAAAATTCCCTTTTTTCCTTTTATCGTCCAATATCATGGAAATTACTTGTCTTTCTATCCAAAGCTTCGAATCTCGACATCAAAGACATGATTTCTTTATTGAAACGTGACAAAGAAGTCGGCGCACAGAGGAGCCGCGTCCAATTAAATTCAGCGTAGATTTCATTAAGCTAAAAAAGAAAAAAAAAGAAATGGCCTCTCCATCCGGTGCATGGATAACGGCAAACATTGCTGCGACTACGATCACTGTGTAGCGTTTTACGCTGAACGGGGTAACTCTTTGCAGCCGGAGTTATTTTAGCTGGAAAATTTAACATTTCTTCCGACCTAGAATATTTCCATTCTTTTCGCTTTTTTACATTTCATGGATGTTAAATTGGCGTAATACCTTATACTGATTCACCACTCGACTGTTTGAACCTTCAAAAAACCTTTTGCGACATCACCAGTGTAATTTATACAATTTTTACAAAATTTTCAAGAGTCTTCGTGCAAAATTGAATTATGTGGCCGGGGCAGTTTTGTGGTTCTTTAAGGTTTAAATGGCGATTGTAGGGAGGGGACTGAGGTTATTTTGAAAAACGTAGTCTTTTGATAAGCAGAATCTGAGTGAATTAAACGCCCAAGCCTCGGTGTGGGCCTCTTTTTAGTACCTTGCGACTGGATTCTATAGTCTAGACCTAGCGAAACGTAGGGCTTTCGCGGACAAGAGCCTTTTCGAGGCTTTCATTCAGTCGGCGAGTCCCACGACGAATTGTGACGACTCTCGACATACAAACAAAAGCCGAACGCCGCTTATTTAGCGGTATCCTTTCACGGCCGGTTATTAAAACATTCATTATGACCATATAATTTAATGTTCCACGCGGGACAATCTAACGTTAACGAAACGAACGCGTCGAATATTTGTAAAACCCGCGCGGTTTCGTTCCCGATGAGCACGCGGATCGCAACACGCGTCTCTTTATGAATCCGGAAAGCGTGTCAGGAATCCGCGATTTTTCGCGGCCAACGAAAATAAATTCTTAACGAGACGCGTGGCGGACACGGGGAAATAATTCATGCCGAGGAATAGAATGGAAGCGCGTCGAGCGATAATTGCATAAACGAGATTACCGGAAACAGTCGTTAAAATTTAGCGTCGCGCCGAGAAGCGATAGGCGGCCGGCGCAGCGCGATTTATACACCGCGATATCATTCATGGACAATTATGCGAGGCTGATAAAACGTTCCCGCCAAATTCGCGTCCCGCGATTTTGTTATATTCACGCAATCCTCTTAAAAGCTATAAATCGCCGCGCAGAAAACATGCTAGCCGGTTATCGATATCGCCAATGAAACTGTGAAATTGGACTCCTGCCGGCTGATTTTCCTCGGAACCACTCGAATCGAAACGAACCGATTTATTCGGCTAAGCGATAATTAATACTGCGTCTGCAAAAATTTTCAGCTTCTCTGTAAGCGAATGATTGCAAAGGGAAAATTCGTTTTTCTTAGGTGCACAATCTAAAACAATAGACAGATTAAACAAAATTTAAGAATGTCAATATAATATATCCAACTTGTTAAGATTATTAAAGGATTTTCTGTACGGTTACTGTCCTGAATAATAGGTTTTTCGTGTACAGTTAATAATATAGAGCAACTTAACTAGAAGCCTTTGAATCTCACCGGTCGGTCACGTGACTTCTTGTGTGAGCGATTTGCGATCTGGCTCTCGTTTGGCGAGGCTATAGTGAATTTTCCGCGTTTGCTCTCTGCTCTATTGTAGTCATATGTATTATCAACTCGCGCATTGTTTAACACATTTTGCGCAAGTTAATTAAACGGTGCTGTGTCGTTGAGCACCGTGTATTAATCTTACCGGCGACACTGTAACGTTGTAAGCACACGTTTTAAAGACTGCAATTTGTCGCACAATACGATGCGCCGAAATGAATGCAGGTCTTTCGTTTATCGCTGTCACTGGTTTTTCAATGTGCCAAGGTTTAACGTGCACGACACGAGTTGTTAACCAGATGTTGTTGTTGACCAGTGCACACAATGAATTCGTACAATCGTAAAAATTCTCACTTTAATTGACGAAAGAATAAACGAGACGGGCCGAGATTAATAATTTCTTGTTGTTGGCGTAAACCGGAGGTAATGAGAGTCCAACATTGACAGGAGACACGCGGAACAGAAGTGAACGGTTCGGGAAAACGCCTGGTCATCGCGTTAGGGCTCGCGGGGGTGGGATCTCGTCGGAAAGGGAATATTTGTGGCGGGTGATGAATTCATCGATACCGGCGGGATAATTCATGATGACGGCCGAGGGATCGACGAGCGATCCGAAACGGGAAAATCTGTGGAAAAAAGGCTCCTACCGACGTTGCACGCGGCCGAGCAACGCGGTATTACAACAAGGGTTGCCGTATTGATCGCGAAGGGGCGCCGCGCGCAATGTTCCGTTCTCGGGCATCTCCGACGATCTTCGTGGAATAACCTCACCCTAGCCCTTAATGTCTATATCCTCCGCAACCTTGCCGTGACGCTCTTGTAATCCGGACTCATGTTCACGCGTGCTTTCCGCCATTTCCACATTATTGCCGCAAACGGAGATTTAATGGAACGCCGATGCCCGACCGGACTGGAAAAAAATTAGGAGGAACGACGTGCAGTTCGAACCAACTACCAGACCAAGGACGCTAGAAATGGTGGACGAACTGCAGCGACCTCTTAAAATTGCTCTCGGTAGTCGGCCGAACGTTTTTCACACCCCCTCCGATAACCTTTCTCCATTGAAATTTGAAATTATACCACCCTTTAATCAAACTAATACTCCCGGTCATTACCTATTGTACAGATAACCTTCAACGTACCGGGTGTCCTTTAATCTGTGGTACGAGAGAATCGAGTAATAAATTCTTTTGAAAGTTTATCGCGATATCATCATCAATTATCAAACAGCCTGTACTTTAGTCCAGTGGCCAGGTATTTTTACCTGGAAAGTATTCCGAACTTTATGAAATATTTACACGTCATTTAGGGCTACTCTGGAGTGTCGAATCTGAGTTTTCGACCTCGAGGACTCTGTGCTAACTTGGGGAGAGGGAAAAACCGCGATTTTTATTACCTTTTTTTTAATTTTTGCCTATTACTCAAAAACTATGGGTCCTAAGAACTTTTGTTTAAATTATTGAAAAGAGCATTAAATTTCCTTCAAACTTCACTGGTCAAATGTTACGTCAGTTATCTGTTCATATAACTATTAGGTGTATCTTATACAGTTTTTGGCGCCTTTTTTCGATCTGCCGACTGGACTACTTTAGAATTAAACGCGACTGCAATAATTTTTTTAAACCAATGAATTTCCAATTGTGTTAGTTTGAAGTACGCGACAATGGGGTATTGCTGAGATTCTGATTAAATTCTCGGCGGTTTTTGTTCGGTCGTAAATGAAATGCAAGGGAAGTGTAGGAAACGGTGGTGAGCGAATGCAAGCCAGTCCCCTGTCGCTGCACTTTTAACTTTGCTTTCACGATGTGATGAAAAATCTTAGCCGGATCAATCGTATACTCCAATTGAAAAGGTTTCCTTCGATGAAAAGAACCCGGCTCGATGCGTGTATCCCGTGCTGCGGAGATACCCTGTTTCCCTGATAGAATCAATTCTCGGTAATGGTACCACGGGACTGAAATCTTCAGTGGTAAGTGGACACGCTTTTTTCCTCTCTGAGCGTTTTATTACTTTGAATCCCTTCTTTGCGGCCGAACCTCGGCCTGCATGCCACTGTCCATTAAACACACTGCATGGATTTCAAACTATTTCATTATCCATCCTCAATTTTTATTTTGCCTTAAATTCGTTCGCGCAGAGCACCAGACAGTGGAAACGCCAAGCCACGAACAGACATAAAATATTAGTGTCTCATCTCCCAGGAAGAAAATTGTCTTGGTTATTTTCGTTTTAAAATCATCCGTAAGTAGAATGGATACACCGTGGTTAGAAATACTTTCATATCGATTTTCTAGACGGCGAGACTCTCAACGAAACGAATTGTTCCTTTCTTGCAATTTACCGATACAGTCATAGCTCGCCAGGCCGCAAAAATGATCGTGCTCGATGTTCCAGTAAATAAACATTTATTTTCCTTTTATCGAATTACCTCTGTCGATATCTCATACCTTTAAAACAACTTTCGGAACAAGTAGTAACAGCAAGTCACGATCAAGACTTTCCGATTTCAGATATGAAGTTTCCACGGCGATTGTACAATGATTTGTGTATAGATCCTTCTCGAGTACTCTCCCAAGATGGTGTTCCCACTTCGATCTCATTTTTTCCAGCCCCGGTGCTTCCCCGATCTTGTTTTTTACGTGATGGGGAACGTCATCGAGCGTGAACTCCTTAAGTTTCAGTTGTATCGTTAAGGACGGTTGCTTCTCGAGTTCGACGAGAACTTAACGAGCGCCGGTGTCTCCTAAAGCATAACGAGTGCCTCCTCTCGACACGGGGAATAAGAGACACCGTTCAAATTGGATTTTAATTTGAATTAATTTCCCTTTACAGACGGGATCAAAGCTTAAAGGGAAGATTACGACGGTTAGATCGCGGACGCATTGATTACCATCTTCGTTCCCTGCTCGGACTCCTACTTAGCGCTCTCCTAACTATTCCTAACCGAATTTCACAGGAATTAATTAGAAAAACTGCGTCCATTCGTCAGTTCAATGTAAACGCAATTTTCCTCGTGGCCAGGAGCGTTAATGGACAGAGCGGTTAATGATAGAGGACGCTTATAAAATGAGATAGAGAGATATTAGTCGATGTGGGTTCGTGGGTGCCTTCGCTCGCGGATAATCTGCGAAAATGTTGCGCCGGATGGTGGAAGCACCGCTCTTCCGGCTGGGAAATACGAAAAATTCAGGTCGAGAGGATCCTCCTCGCGTCGTTCGCCTGCAATTTTTTCCCTTCATCTGCGGTAGGGAGCGAATGGAAAAAAGGAGGAGCGCGTAAAAATAGGAAACGGATCCACTTCTCTACCGAATGAGAGGAAGTTACTTATCTTCTATTCCCCCCGAAACTGTTGCTGCCCCTTATCAAACCACGGGGTCCGATTTCCCCCCTCATTTTCTCAAACGACGCCACATGCACTGTCTCGTCGAATTTAGAAAATTCCTGCTTTCCTCGAATTTACAACTTCCTACTCTATTCTTTACGCAGCTCCGAAGAGGGACTGTTATTTATGATTTAATTAACTGAAATTGCCCAGCAACACTTGCAAGTCTATTGTTTATCTTCGACCAAGATCGATCTTGAATGATCTCGGTGAATAACCGAGGTTCTACAGCAATTCCTATTTTGGTTAGCTAATTAAAAGTTTCGCCGCGGGGCCGGGAAGGAAATTAATCACGAATAATCTTGTCAAGTGTAGATAATAGAAATTTTTTCTCAGAGCTCCGCGAGCCGGTTCATTACCTACCGAAAGTTCGTTTTATCTTCCGAATAAGTGAAAAGTTCGAAGAATAAAGAAGAAAAAACAAAAACAGAATGAACCGATAAGTTAGCTCGATAACTATGTAGTTCATAGGAACCGGTGTTATCGGTTCGGCTGGTTTTTCCATCCGTTGACGACTTCATTCTTGTTACACGTTTCACGATTCTATTTCTGGTAATTTACAGTCTGCTTCCGGTGTTGAGCCCTGTCCGATCTAAAGAACGAATGGATACAAAACCTTATCTTATTACTGGTTCCTGATGATGGACCCGGTTTTTGCCAGGCTTCGTGATACCGGCCGTAATCTATGACTCCTAGAATCTCTCTTCTTCTCGGAGACCTAGATGACCGAGAGAAAAAGGCTTTCATTGTCCACTGTTCGATATTGCCCTCGGACTTTCGAGATTCGCTCCAAACGTACCGTGGATTTCACAATCTTCCCTTCTTATTTCCAGGAACAATTAGTCTGAAGATATTCAAAACAGTCTTGATAAAGAACGAGTAGATTGAAGCTGTTCTATATTTTATTTCTACTGTTAGAAGAACCGTCGGCTCCGTGTTATTTATTTTTGTGACAACACTATCTCGATAGGTTCCCGTAGGTAATCGCCAGACAGAGGTCGCGATCGATCTGAAAAATACAGCGGGATTCTTGGTGTCGTGTTGCCAGAACACACTTGAGGAGTGTGGTTCTCGTAGTGTTGCGGAGAAGGTCGCGCTCCTCGCGGGCACATCCATCAAGCAATTCAGTCACAGAGACCTTGCGTAGATGTGGAAGCGAGATAGCGGATAGGTGGTCCCATCAATTTAAAATCCTCACGCTGTAGGGGTGCCAGCCCCCGGTTGCACGATCCAAGAAGATTTGCATCGCGGAAGGTGCAGGCGTGACGAGATAAGACAGGAGGAGGGTCGACAGAGGATTTCCATCCTGGCAGGATTACCGCGTTCGCAGGCCCTTCCGCGTTGAAAAAGATGGAAACTCTCCCTCTTTCCTCTCTATTTCTCTCGGTTTCTCGCACCTTCTCGCGCTCATTCGCGTTTAACCGCGGGTCTAGCCGCGGGAAAATGCCGCAGGAACACACGCGACTGCGTGCGCAGATTAATCCACCGGAACCGGAAGCCTGCGAGCTGCGATAAGTCCGCGAAAGAGTAGGCTAAAGACCACCGTCGAGACCACGGAATTTGCTTATTTACCGCCGGAGGACTGTTCGATCCTCTCCGCTATAGTATTACGATATTGTGCCGAGTGCATTGACATGCTCGACCGAATTCTAACCCTAGGAAATCTAACAGGAAATCTGCAATCATTTTGCCATTCGTCGATAACAATATTGAAGCAGTCTTTCGGAGACGAAAACATTAGCAAAGGAAATTCCTCGATAAAATCTCGCGGACACAGAGCGATGGAAATCTGGAAATGTTGTAGAGCGGGCTAGGTATGGATTGGTGTAACGTAGAATAGCGATGAAAATGGCGTCGGTCGAGGGTATTTTTGCGAGTTCAGCGTCTGGTTTCACGGAAGACGAATTTCCTTGGTCGAAAGGAGGGCGTTATATGTATCGGGGTGGTGGCCGTTTAACGGTATCGCGATGAAATCAGAGGGTAGGGGAGTAGGGGATGTGGCGAGGGGGAGAGGAGGAGAGCGGAGGAGGGTGAAATTTCCCAAAGCTACAGTTCTCCGCGGGTTTCGGGCCGCGTCCGCGGAATCCCTCATTTCGCACACTCCGCGTGTGGAATTCCCTCGTGGATAGCTGTCGGACGCGAGCCGTTTTGCGCCGCTGGCGAAAACATAAATTCCCACCAAAAGTGAATTCGCCGGGCGTTACCCATATCGAGCCGCGAGGCAAATGCGCGCTGGACCAGGCGTGCACGTATGCGTCCCGCCCGAACGCCTATCTACGGGGTGTTTCTGAAAAACGGAGATACTTTTACGTCGACCAGTTGGCCATTTGCGAGCTACGATAACATCCCCATCCTAAAGGTTTATGCTCCCCAAAATTTAATTGCTATGTTATTTAGCGGAAGCAATCGAGGATTACTGCGCGGTGCTCGATGCAACGCAACGCCGCCATAGACACATTTGCGAAATCAAACTTGAAAATTCATCGAGGGCAGATTTTGCAAATACCGATTCACAGCAGCGGGTCTCTCTGTGTTTGTGCGTGTGTGTTGTATACACACAGCTCCCTATTTCTACTGGTAATGATTATCGACGATAGCGTTATCAATTTATCAAATAAACAGAAATTTCTGTCAAATTATTGTGGCAAACTGATCGTATCGTTCGAGTGTCAATGTTTATAAATATTAACGAAATTAGCAGCAATCAATAACCCGGCAGACGTGTGACGATAATGGCAGCCCATTACAGGCCAGCTAGACAAATATTCAATCTCGAATTTCTGACGATTTTTCCGTTCGTGTATCAACTTATGGAATTATCTCGTTTGATTACCGCGCTTCGATCCGCCGGACAGTTGACGTTTACGTGTGACGTGGGAATCAGCAAAAAGATCCGCGGAAATCTAAATCGAATGGAAAAGAAATGCGACGAGACCGAAAGAACACGAAAATTCACGTCTAAATAATTCAGGTAACGTCACGGAATGTATTCTTCGTGCTTCTGTTTTATGCTGCATTTTTGAGTGTTTTTGCGCTCTGAGAAAAGAAAACACGGAGAAAGAAAAATAGTAAATAATTCAACGACGATCATGGAATGAGTTTACTCGGTTTTTAGCAGTTTTTGTTCGTGGAGTCGGAGAAGTACGGATAGAAAACTATGAAATAAATCAGCGTAGATTGTAGAATTAATTATTTGCCCAATGGTTTGTTTGGGGATTTCGATTGGATTTTTGCCACAGGGTTTCCCAGCCAGAGATCGTTGCTTTTAATTCGAAATCACCGCTTGTGTGCCCGTATTGCGGCACACAGACAATCGCACAGGGCCGGCCAAACGTTCTTCGTTTTATCAACGGATCGCTGGGTGACTGCCAGCGACAAAGAAGGTGAAAGTAAAGGATGCGAAGGAAATAAAGGGGAGACGACGCGTTCTAACGAAGTCTGAGTCGCATACTTGATGCATTTACTCGTTTGCTTTCTCTTCTTGGCTATCGTGTGGCCCTTCCTCCCATTCAACCACTAAATTTACCACTTCTCTTCAATGAAACTTCGTTGTCCATATGCATGAAAACCGTTTTACATGAATCGCATTTTCCTCGTCCTGCTAATAATACTTTTTATTAGGAACGAAATTTTATTTTCATTAATTGTCGCGCGCTAGTTTATTCGCAGCTCTAAATGATTTTGTAGCGTTCGCGGGGAGGATGGAAAGGTAGGGGAGCAGGGAATTGCCAGTGTTTTAGAGTGCAGAAACATGTTTCAGCGTTGAAGAGTTAGATCAGCCTCAGCAGCGGACAGTTAGATCCGGATAAGTTCGGAAGGAGCAGGAGAGACGGGGAAACGACAAAATGCTAACACGGCCTTTAGCTCAATGAATATTTCAACGAGTCAAAACCCCGATGCCGATTTCCAATATTCCGGCATCCATTTTCGTTCTTTATCCGCGGCGGAATTCTCTCGGCCGGTCTTTCTTTTCCCCGAGCCGAAGTCGAGCCGAAATAAAGATGCTCGTGAGCTATGATACAACGCGATCGGAAGATAAGGTCGAGCAGACACCGAAAGAATCCTCGAACACTGTTCGTTCTGTCGTATTTTAAATAAGCAGCTGATTTTGCTTGTAAATGAAAAACACATGTTGCTACTCAGATTATTATCATTTCGAACTTAACAGTTTAACCACCGAATTATTCATATTTCCGAAAAATGCTCCCGTTGCAAAATCAAGTACGCACAATTCCGTGTTTGAGATTAACTTTTTTCTCGTTGAAAACAAATTCCGAATAGCAGACCGGTCTGTGTGTTCGAGGACTGTGGGCTCTCTTGGAATTCAATGGTGTTCCGGTTGAACAATAATTCGAGAATCTCCGGTGGCGCATGAAACGTAATCGGGAAAAATGATTATAGGGAGGAAAGAGTTGAAAGTTGTTAGAATGGTGATCGTCGAGCTGGAAGTTCGTATCTTGCCGCGTTAATTAACCTCACATTCTTCCATTATATAATCTGCAATGATTAAACGACCGCGATAACAAGTCTTCCTAACTTCCTTCCTATTTAAACTTTCAAGCACGCGGCGCATTCGAACAGATTCGGCGTAAAATACCGCGGAGCATGGCTGGTGTGTTTCCAACGACGACTTAGTTAATACACAAGATGGCGGTTCGCAAGAAATTTGCCTAATTTACCCTTAAATCCTCCTTCGAACGCGCTCGCGAATAGACCGCGAATTTCCTTGCGTATTTCGGCTTTCATCGACCAAAACACTTGAAAATTGTATATTATCTGCTGGAAGATTCTTTATTTTATAAGTACACTTCTTTTCAATTTTTGTATGCGAACTTCCAGTGGTAGTTGCCTCTTAGAATTTTATATTCTACCCCTGGAAATTTTCAGAAGCCGGAAATATATAAAGATCCGCAGTCTGCTTACGAACGATAATTCTATGTTAATTAATTTTAACGTACGGATAAAAGTCGAATTGCGTTGTTTCATTAAACCGGCTAGGTAAAAAGCAAACCTTTTGGGCTGCACTTTTATCGAGGCACGGGTTAATGCGGAATTTTTCCAAAGATCGTTGAGCCCTTCGATTAACAGAACGATCGTCGCTGGCTGTTCGCCCCTACAAACTAAACAATAAACATAAAGTCTAATTGAACGGGTCGTTCTCCTTTAAATCTCGAAATCCCACTGAACTGCGAGCCCATCTTCTCTTTCTCTCTTTCTCCTCCACTATTCTCTCCTTTCTCGCTCTCTCCTCCGTTCCATACCCCACTCTTTTTATAAAGCGTGAGCTGATGGCTATCGGATTTTACGGCAAAACAAATGCATCGCTCCGATAATCCTGGAACTGTCCTTCTGCCGGCTCAATTTATTTTATAGTTTTGTTTTTTACATTCGATTTCGCCCAACCCCACCGTTTCTTCCCTTTCTTCTGTGTAATCATGCCTTTGGCCAGCTACGCTTTAGCCAGTGAACTCAATACACGGCGCAGACAGACCTGTATCTGTTATTCGGCGATACTGTTCATCCTCACTATGCGATTCTCACTATACGGTTCAATTAAAATTAATGTAATTAAACAGACAGAAGTAATGGTTTAACGAATGTCGAGTGTCCATGCTATTTCTTAGATCGTACAGTTGACGTTTTCCTGCGCTGCAGCAGGGTGAACGTTCGGATAAACAATACTTCGCTGACCTCGCAAACAGACGTCGGTGTAAATCTTGAATAACGTTGTGCCGACTGGTTTTTAAAAAACGCAAGCAGCCTTTTTTGCAACGCGGACAAAATTAGGTGCACGAAGAATCGATAAACAAGTCGAAGCCTCTTGCAGGCGGTATAGAGGTCGTGTGTAGTTTCCGCTACTCGAGCGGCGTGCCTTTTTCAGCTCGTAAAATCAAATACATTTGTCTTTCAGTATAGCCCGTCATGCCTCGGCAATATCCACGGGATCCTTATTCGTCGCTCGCGAAAGACGAACGCCATTCGAGGCAGCGACGTATCAGCGAAGTAATTTTTTGCCGTAGGCAATAACATTAAATGGACTGGCTTATGTAATATCCCGTAGCGAATCCCTTTGAGATTTCACCTTATGATTCGATGCGCTCGTTGGATACGTGTATATACCGTGAGCGCACGCTCTCTCTCTCTCTCCCTCTCTCTCTCTTTTTCTCTCCCGCGACCAGAGAGGATTCATGATAGTCGTTGTTATTACAGTCAGATGAAAGATTCATCGAACGACCGAGAAAGTGCTTTACGGGCGGGGTCAATCTTTCAAGCTACCGTCGTTGCAACACGCCAAAAATACACGAACCCTGTGTAAGTGTACACGTACAAGACGGATACGAAATGTTTCGATCACTTTGGGGATACCGTAAAAATCGGTTGATGGCCGCTTTAAACATCCCTGTAATAGATACGGCTGTTTTACGTGATCCCATTACCGGACACTCGGCTCACGGGCTTGATTTAGGGGAATGATAATGCTCGCCGGTCAACAGTACAGTTCACATATTGTCCGGAATTGTTCCCGCAGAAATACCGTCGTCGTCCCGATCTCTACTGTAATTTACAGCGGTCCTGAAAGAATTTACTTCGGATCGAGGTTCTTCCAAAAGTTGCCTTCAAATAGTTTAACGGTAAATCGTAGGTTGCGTTAGGTCGTTCGGAAAGTAATGTCGTTCTTCTCGTTCCGATAGCATTGATTCCATTTTATTGGTATTACTAGACTGCGGATTCTATTCATTTATGAGAAACACGTGACTATGTGCCATTTGATATAATAAAAACATTAGACCAATTCAATAAATACTGTGATATCATTTATCAGAAACTACATTTTTTAACCTTATTTTATGTCGCAAAATTTTGGTTGATCTTGACAACTGATATTCGGGATCTTTAAATATGCCTGAAAAACCGTGAAAGATTTCATTTTCTCTGGAGAAAGCGAAATGACTTCCCGAACGACCTCGTAAGACGAAAGCGTTATTGTCTGCCATGAAAATGCATTTCAGCTCGAAGATCGTTACGCCGGTGAATATTGAAAATATTTCGGAATGTCGCGGTTAGCGTCCCGGAGATGATAAATAATAAATGGAAGTCTGTGCCGGTGCTGTCAAGTTTCGGCACCGTCTATGACGTACTTGATCCCGTCGCTATCGATATACCAACGGTCCCTCGGGACAGATGGACAAACCGTATTCCGTGCAACGGCCGTTGACCAGTCAGCGTTTCCCGACCGCGCACCATTTTCCACTTGGATATCGCCTAATAATTTCGGGGATTTTCACCCTAATCCTTTAATGTCCTTACTCACGGACAACGGGCAAATCGAATATCCTCCCCCTAGTTGGACGAAACGGTCCGACTGTGTCACGCATCGCTGCTGTGCACGATCATGCCGCGATACCGATTATATTATTCGTTACGAATCTGGATATACGATCGGCACGCTCGGTATCGCTCGAAATTCAAATTCGATCGGTCCCAGCCCTTTTTCCCCCCTTTGCGAACAATGCTGCGCATTCTGCACCTTGCTTTTTACATGATCGAACACCGTGTCGCGAATGTTAAGCGACGCCAGCGAAATCCTGCCCTCGCCAAACAGTTTGCACACTGTGGATCGACAAAATCAAAATCGAACTAGAAGACATGGCAAAATCAATCATTGAAGAGGCAACATTAACCCTAATTCGAAATTCATATAAAACCTTGTACAATACTTTTTGTAGTTTATTAAAACATTAAATACTATAATACTAATAATTAGACAGCGGATCTTTGTGCTAAATAAAAACATTCGAGAAACAGAAATTTATTTTCTTTCTTCATATGCTCAGCAGGTCGAAAATATAATTTAGTAGTATTTTCAAATAATGCTAATGCTGATATTTTTTAAAATCACACCTGCTCATTTTTGTCATAAATGCAAAAAATCCGCTGTCTACTAATAATAAGAACAGTTAAAAGAAGGGTTAATAAACAATTTCTGCGGGTTACGAAAAACTCGAGGAGCATCGATCTTCTCTGTTGAAACACGCTCCCATCGACGTCAGGTCGAACAAAGAGACGGACAAAGGAAGAAGAGGACGAACGAGGTCACGAGACAGGATCCGATGATCGACTGGCAACACGGTCAATGCATTCCTAATGATTTTTCAATTAATAAACATAGAGCGCGAGCCATGCCGGTCCGTGGCAGAATGCCGGACGCACCAATTTTTGCGGCCGTGCACCGTCAACGTGATGCAGTGTAGGGGACCGCCGACGGTGCGGTGGAACCTGTAAGATTTACGATCTCGTAATCATCTGCTGATCCACGAGTGGGCTCACCCCATTCCATAGACCTCGACCACCCATATTTTCTATCCGCGAGGATCCAATGTTCATTGTTCGTTGCGGGTCGCGCGAGCAACGGAGACGCGCAAACGAAACACTCGAAAGATAAAGCGAAACCGTTTCGCTCCGAGAGAGGGTTGCAGTAAGGGGTGAGCGGATGGGAGAGACTACCATCGTCTGGGTTTAATTCGTTTCGCACCTTCTGGCCCGCTAAATCGAAAGACGAATGGCTGCGATGCTGAAATTTGCTACGCTACTACCTGGTCGGCTCAGCTGGTCGAACATTTTTTATTGGTTCTTCCACCGTGCTAAACACGATCAGAACATGCTAGTCATTTTTTTTTACCATGAGGATGATGATTCGGAACAAAGCAATCCGTACAGAGAACAGTACTGTTCCCGAAATTGAACAGGTGCGTATTCACAGTCTAATTAGAGAAATGTATACATTAGAATGATTCGGGCAATGCAATTCTCCATTTGTACGCGTACCTGTAAAAGCATTGTTATCGGCGGAGGTAAAAGGATTTCTTTGGTACGATCTTGATAATTGGCAGGGTACGATAGCGACAGTTTGACGGCCAATAAAAATTTGACGATCCGTAAAACAGTGGAACGGGGATTGTGCAAAGCGGGTAATATAAGTGGAAAAACGTTCGACATCACCTTCGCTTTGAGGATCGTTACAGTGACCAATACTCGTTATTAAAACATGCATGAATTCGTGCATCCACCGCAGTAACTAGTAATTGCACGGATACCAGGTTTTGCCTGACCCAGTTCGCCGCAGGGATGCATTCTGCCGTCTATTGTGCGGGAAATTGCGGAAAGTTTCATAGAACCGCCGAAAAGGCCATAGACGATGCGGCATAGGTCTCCGTTAAAGTAGACAGAAACTAATTTGAAACAAATCTTAACTGGCCGGGAAACTCGTTTCTAACAAATCTTTATCAAATCTCGCGTGGCCCGTGAAAGAGGGGGTCTTTCTCGATCCCTCGTTACGTTTCCTCCTCATTAATTGCAATTTTCGATCAACAGTCGACCGGTGGCAGGAAAACGAGAAACCGATAATGAATCACCTTTTCTTCGGACGCCGTTAAGTGCACCTCTGTGCGATTGGTTTGCTCGCATTGCATAACTGTAACGTCTCTGATGCGCAAACGGCAGGCCTAGGTAACTAAGGCTCAAATTTATACTTTTTTCCTAACTAAAATCCAAGTACAGTTATCCCTTGATTCTTGTCTAGGAGGCTGTTCACTGAGCAGACAAGAATCGCAACCTGACTTGCTTTTCTGATTTGTGGCTGCGTCTAAGGATCCGACCGCGCCGAGGTAGACAGCATTGACAGGCAGTGGAGGGAGTAGGTCTAGACAAGAATCAGGACCTTGAACCCCGGAGAGTATTCGGATCGTTACTGTATCACGAAGTGAATTGTTACCACTGTGTTCGTGAAATGAGGAAGAGATGAGGGTTAAATATTAACGCAGGCAATTTCGCAGGAGGAAAATCGCGACTATTCCCACGCGTTTAACCTCGCCAGAGTATCAACGCCTGGAGGATTCGCTGGACCGCGGTTCGGTCGAGAAGTGTATGGGAATCCGAGCGATCTCGCATCGAGAACCGAAAGCTATGGCTCGCAGCATGTTCGATGAGTCCTGTGCGCGAGTTTTGGTCCCTTTGTCGGCGGCCGCTCGAGAAAGAAAATAGGAGGACAAAGAAGAAAAGGAGCCGTGTCCCCGGAGAGTCGGCGATGCAGATATTCTCGTCCTGGTATATCGCGGAGCTTCGGGGTACGCAGCGGAGGGGTGTAGGGCAAGGAGAACCGAGGAGCAAAGGGAGAAAATAAGCGGGGGAAAGGGCGCATTTGCATGCCAAGCCTGCGGCTGGCTCGGCGCGGTGTCCACCGGTGGCCCGGCCGTTTTGTTCCTCCTTCGTTCGTTCGTTCCTTCGTTCCTTCGTTCCTCAGAGCCCGGCAGCCGGCATTGGGATTCAGGACGAAAAGTGAAAACGGATTTCTCTCGTGTCCTCCTCCTTCTATTCGACGCGTCTCTCCTCGACGACAACCGCGTCGCGAATTTCTCTCCCTCTCCCTCTTTCTTGCGTTTACTCGGCTTTTGCAAGCGCACGATTTCCATCCTCAGCTTCTCTCGCACCCTTCGCGCCGCCATATTGTTTCGTCTGTTTCGTTCGGGAAATGGTCCCTCGAAATTCCTTCATCGAATAACAATCAGCTGGAACAGAACTGATTCCGGACCTGAGACACGATCACGGTTCACCACACTTTACAGCAATTGTACGAATCTTCGAATTAGCGAGATTAGAAGAATTTTTCTATCTCGAAACTCGCCCCTTCCAACTAGCCCTCGCGACGATTTATTACTTAATATTGTAGCATAAGGTCGTCGCGCCAGCGAAAGTTCCGCGGAAGTTTGTTGCCACCATTAATTGCGGCAGAATGATTTGCCCGGCTTTTGCACACTCGCTCGCAAAACATCGACTTTCTAACGACATCCGCAGTCTAATAACACGGTTGAATCCCGAAACAGCACGGCAGCACTTTGTCTGCAACGAGGAACAGTTAGCGAAATTACTTAGCAACGAGATCAACAAGGTAAAAATGTCGACAGGTGAACAGAGATTTTAATTTCGACATTTGTCGTAATGCTATCTCGCCGGTAGAAAGTGGCAGTAATTTCTTCAATCGGATTTGTTATCTGAATAGCCTAGCCGAGTTTTTATAACACAGTGTACTCGAGGAAAAAGAAACAGAACACAAGCTTTACGATAACATTTAGACGAAGTCTAGAATGTTGAAGGCGGTTCGTAGAGCAGATGCGAGGCATAACCAACACTGCATTTTATTCTCTCGTGTTATTTGTTGTGCTGTTAACGTGCCGAGGGTACGATCACGTCCCCGTTAAATGATTAGTCGACAAGACCAAGTTACGCGGCAAGCATACGCGTATCCAGGATCAAATAAACTGCTCCGGCCGGCTAATAAAGACACATATCGTCTGGAACGGTCCTATGGCAATGGCAACTTCCTACCCTGCCATAAAGATTAGCAATGGCCCATATAATTCGACGAGAGGCCAACAGTGCACCGGGTCGTCTTCGAAGAAACCTTAATTGGGAGACGAGGAATTAAGATAGTTCGCGAGCCCGATAGCTCCATAGAATAAGGGCCATTTGTTTCTTAACTCGCGACGGCTGACTCATTCTCTGTCTGGAATCAATACACTACACCCGAAACCTCTTCCTCAATGAACCCGACTGTTCTCCGCTTCCTGGAATCGCTTAACACTCTGCAAATTCCAAACGAGAATTTACTGCGAGAATTATTCAGCAGAATTTTATCAGACGTGTTCTGTGTAGATCAATGTAATTATTATGCTGTGGATTTCACGTTTAAGGATTTTTCGCACTGTCTTAAAATTTGTCTACAAAAATTGAAAATTAATAAGATATCTCGTCCATCCAAGTGAAAGTGTTAAACGATTATTTGTGATTTGAGTCGATGAAATAAATAGTACACGCGCTGTTGGAATGGCGATTGGAATTTTTCACGGAGTGAGAGACCCCGGGAACGGAAGCTCCTGGCTCCGAGGAGACTCGGTTTTCTGCGAGTATTTCCGTCCGTCGGAAAGTAAAAGGAGAGTCTGTTAGAATTCTTTCACGTCACCGTTGCGAACGCACCCGGCCGTACTTGGTACTTATCGGCGTCGGTCGGTTGGCAGCAATAATTTATACAATTAGCCAGGCACGTCGGCGTCCGCGAGAGGCCCTGGTACCGTGTATAAATTAAATTATCAAAGGCCGCCATCCCGACCCCTCCGCTACGTGGCCGGGCGAATGCACTTTGTTGTGTCGTGCTGCCACGAACCGGCATAAATATGTACCTGCATATACGCGCATAGACACGCGTGTGCACGCGGCGAACAGCGTTAACGGCGTGTCCCCTATAACGGTGTGCGCGGCCACGCGAGCGCAATCCGCCGCTCATATTTACGAGCACAATTATACGCGTTCATCCCTGCGCGCACCCCCCGTTAGAAAACTGTTATACGAGGGAATGTCGGCTGGCCGAGCGTTGATTTCGACGTGGCCGCACGAAAACCTGGTCGCAGAAGCTAATTCCGCTGGCACGCGAACTGCAATCGATGCTCGGGTACCTGTCTTGGACTGTACTTAACCTACAACGGCGATCTAATTGGCCAACACCCCTTTTATCCGCTTCAAATACACCGAACACTATGCACACCTTGAATTTATCACTGTCTTTTCAGTAAACCAATTTTTAATCCTCTACCGAGATCTGGAACGTTTAAAATAGTCCGATCAAATCCGTAAGTAGAAACAGGGTGCGTTAGACAGACAGGTCAGACAAATTGAGGAGAGAAATCGAGGATGAATTTTCGACAAAGTCTAAATGTGATTGGAATTACTAATAGAATTGCTAGAGTTACGATCGTGATTTGTTATTTGCCGTAAATACTGTTGCCGCGTTGTTTTGAAATTTAATTTTTGTAGGGCATCGGTTAATTATTACCGAGATACAGGCACGATGTTTCGGCTCGTCCAACAAGACGGAGTATCAGAATTTATTCCCAAAGGAACAAAGTTTCGAAACTTATAAATTCCTCATACATATTTCATAACGAATGTATGTTAATTAGATCAGTTCGCTAGAGTATCTGGTCCGAATATACATATTTCACTTGGCTCCATTAGAACACTTATAAATTCAATCAACCATTGATGAATCGATGCTAAAATTTTACCTTGATCATCTACTACTATTTTGTTTGAGTGTTGTGCAAATTTCAGTATAACCGTGTATAAATCTTGGTAAATTAATACGTTACGTGGCCCTACGCATATTTTTCTCGAGAGCACGAACAGTATGCGAATAATCCGGGGTTATCGAATTAGGTAATTTTTGTTCCTTTTTCGCGTGACACGGCTCGATAGAATTTCGGAATCCGACCTCTTCTGCGAAGCCGATCCGACTGATCCTATCGAAGAAATTTACGAGGCGCGTTGTCGATGTCTTACGGCCACATTTCTCCCGTGGAACAAAGATCCCGTGTTTTCTTCGGACCTAGAATTAAGTAGCTTGGCTAGAAGAATTTTCGGCATATTGCTGATAGCCTAACAGATCGGACTCCTCGTTCCGTCCATTTATTTGATCAAATTCTGCCATCTAGAAGAAATTCTTCTACATATAATATTATTAACCACTCAGAGGTGACGTAAAATTGTTCTTTTCTTTTTAATAATTGGTCGTATACACGGTAAACTTGTCGATACTTCCTCACGGATTTTGATGAAATTGAAATATGTTATAAATCTCGACATTCTCAACTTTTTCACATACAAATAATACACGGTCTCTTTTAGACGTTTTTTTTTAGATATTTACAAACAACATGTGATCGAATGTACAGGAATTGTAACGAACAGGAATTAAAGAAAAATTGTAATAACTTAACGATATACATACAGTGAAGTCTTGATTCGAAAGAAAACCGTCGGGTCCGTGGTTTTTTCTTACATTGTGTAGCTTCACTACATTTTTGTGTCCTTGCCGTCGGGGCGTATGATTCTGCAGCGACCGAGCCACCAGAAAAAAGACGTCGCTCCGCGCGACAAGCAATCAGGCGTTTCGGTTAATTCCAGTGTGATCCGGTGGGAGAACTGCACGGTGGATGGGGTGGGTAAAATGCGTGGGGGAATCGTGCCCGATCAAACGACTCGGCGACGTATCACTCGCGCGAGCAATTAATTCCCCCCATTTATTACCGTGTCGCGAGCGTCATCCCGTAAAAAAAGGCGGTGGAATCGTGCATGAATTTGCAACGCGAGGGTTCGAGGGCTAGGCGTCGAACGAACAAGCCAGGGATCAAGGGGGAAACGCGGAAGAAAAAGGAGAGAGCGTTCCTTTCTGTTTCTGTCCCGCGGAAAACGAGCAACATCGGCGTCGGGACGAGGAGGAAACGTTGCGAACGCGAGCGGAACGGGGTACAACGCTCGTAAAGGGGGCTGCTCGCTCACCAACCTGTATGCAGGGTGGTGCGTGACGTCACCGATGACTTATGGCGGTCATAAATCAACCCATTGAATTTCACAGTGTCGATATTCCCCCACCCGATGCATATCCCACCCCCCGGAATCCTTCGATCAACCCCCTCGAGGTCTGCAGGCTTCGCGAACCTTCGAAAAAAATCGCGGATTCGCGAGTTACGCGACAAGAACGCACGGATAATTGCGGACGCGAAATTTCGATACTGGGGATGATTTGTTGCTACCAATCCCATTCGTTTGTTGGGGAAGACATGCTCGCAAGTGAATTATTCCTCGTTAACCCGACTCTGTACTCCGCCTGCGACCGTATTGAATAAACTTGATTAATATTGTTCGCTTTTTTATTAGGCGAATCGGACAGGGAGCGCTTCCGATTAAAGGGATATTCATTCTCGCTCTGCCACGCCCGCGATACTCTGCTCTTAACGACGCGTTTACGTCGATTTATCTGCGATTGAACTGTAAACGTTATGCCCCTGTTTGTAGGATGTCGATCCTGACAAATTACCGCCGTGATCCTTTAATTTTGCAGATTTTATACAGCGCAGTTGTTCGCAGATATGCACTTGCAAGAATTACGGACGCGCACTGTTTACAGCGTAATCATTTTGGTTTGGCAGAAAAATGAAGGGGAACGGGGAGCAGTGGCGGTTCGGGAAATTTCGAGGAGGGTAAATTCGGTATCAGGAAAAGTTTCGGGTCTTGTAGGGTAAGCAGGATATCTTTAGACGCGGTAGAAGGCGAGCTACTCAACAGGAACACTGGGCTATCGGGTTTGCGGTGTAACCGGACCCGGAAGCTACATGAGCCACTCTCCCTCTCTGTCTATCCCCCTTCCCTTTGACTCTGGCTCCTCTTATTTCGCAAGATTTCCCCGGATGCTCATTGCCTTCTCCCCTAACGGCAACTCGTTTCTAACTTCCGAGAACCGAGTTTATCCTCCTTTTTTTCTGCTGCCGTCCCAGCCCCCCTTCGTTTTCTCACTTATGATACTTCCAGCCCCGGAAACGTCTATTCCGCTACAGTCCGAGTCGTGCACGGGTTTACGTTTGCCTTTTCATGCTTCGCGACTGTCCGCTAACTTTCTTCACCCTTTCTGATCCTGTCAAATTGACTTTCACACCAATAGATATTTTTGTTTTAATAATTGAAATTGTCTCTAGTCGGGTCTTCAATATCCGAATTTTTTCACGGTTGCTACATAAATGGTAGATTGTATGAAATGAAGATCGATAGCGCGCTTAGTCAAATATTTATTAATTGATGCATCTTGAATTACAGAAGGCAACACGGCTCGTCCTATTACAAGCTGAACACCGACACGTGGCGGCTGACTATTACGCGTGATCAATTGTTATTTACGAGTCGGCCATACACCTCATTATCCGACTGTTCAAATTAGTAGCCGTCAGAGAGAGTAACGCGCCATAAGTAATTTTATAGCGTCATTAGCGACATTTTCTATGGCCCCGAATTACAACCAATTTCATGTCGCTCGAATTAGGAGTACTGTTGCATCCGGAATAATCTGATCGACCGAATTGCATCGGATTAGTACTGTGCTGCTGGCAACTAAGCTTTGGCGTTTCCTTACAAACGATGTTCTGCCCTCCCGTGAATCACCGATTTTCATCGGTAACCTCCGCCGTTTCAAATGATCAATCGTCTCCAAAATATTGTATTGATCCTTGCATTCATGAAATTGAAATATGTTATAAATAGTCCTAGAATCATTATGCATTTATGAAGAGATTGCTTGGGTGAAATATAGAACGGGAAATATTTTAAAAATTCAAGAAAGCTGTAATGTTGTTTGTAGCGTAACAAAATCAATGCAAAACGTTCTTATTTTGCATAAAGATCTGCAGTCCAATAATATAAATCTCGACCTTCTGAACAACTGTTTCCTATGTAGAAATAAAATTCCAATTTCTGGGTCCATTGGAAAATTGTGTTTACATAAAACGGTATAATTTTCTGAATTCGACTGGCAACTGTTTCCTTAAGTATCCACGCTGACGAGATCAGTGTCGACGGCTGAAAGGAAGGAAAAAGCAGTGTCAAATTTCGTGTAATCCCACAGAGACTCTCGGCGTGTCCGGATTAATGAAATATCCTTGCGGCGAGGCTGGGACGAGCACGTGCCCCTGATCGTAATTCGATGTCGGATTTGCATCGTCAAGCTGATTCATCGAGATGATTAGCAGACGTGGAAGACGTTTGCGTCGGCAGGCAAGCTGGCAGACAAGGTAGAGGAGGCAGAGGAGGCGGATAGTCGGAGAGATAGAGAAAGAGAGAGAGAGGGACGAACAGGAACTGCTGATTCTCCAGAATTACGTCACTCTCCTCTTTCATATTAAGCAACTAACCGGCGCGCACAGTCGAACGACTTATCGAGAGATTAGCCGGTGCTCGTGTGTCCGTGTCATGTATCCTCCTTGATGCGTTCCCCGTGTACCCGCACCGACACTCCAAGAAACTTTGCTAACTCTATCACGACGTTAGTTCAGGTATTAGCGGTTGAATGCGAATTGCAAATTGTTTTGTCGATAATCTGTTAGAACGGCAAGTTTATTACCGGAGATTTATGAACGTACCACTCGTCGCCTTCTCGCCTCCTGTCCGCGAATTCAATGACTCCATCGTTGCCAATCAATCTATTCCATTTTTATCGAAGCAACAGTATTTCCTTTCCGATAATCAAGCAGAAATTCTCAGTCGGTCGAATCCACTTTCGTTCAATTTTTCATCGCTATTCGCTACACGTAGGCGAGTCAATAGAAATCAGAATAAGTCTGTATTCTCTGGATTTACATATTTCAATGGAATTTTAAGAAATATGATAAAAATACGTAATAAATTGAACAAAACGCAACATGGCCTTCTGCTGTTCGAGCCTTGAAAAACTGACTGATGAAATTGACTGGACACAGTATGGCAGGAGTGATTAATGAGGGCGAATTTTGGTCGGTGACGTTCAGACGTTGTCGCCGTAGTTGTCTGCAGCGATCCTCGGTGGCCTAAATGCAGCTTGCGTGCCGGAATTTTCACACGCCCGAGAAGCCAGAAACAAAGAGAAATCTCCAGGATTTCGGTGGCTTCGTATAGAGAGAAAGACGTGGATAGGGTGTGCGTGGGAGTGGGATACAAAAGGGGAGCGCAAGGAGGGGTGACAGTGTCTCGCGAGTCTCGCGCGCATTGTGCTGTCTCTTCTGCCCCCTTTCTTCTACCCGGGTGCCCCACTGTCTTTCTCTCTCCCTCTCCCTGTCTCTCCCTCTCCTCTACCCATCCGACACACTTCTGCAGATAGTGCGAGAAGAGATCTTGGAGAGATCCTGAAGGGATTCCGAGAGTAGAGAGTATAGATGCCAAGGACTCTCTACCCGGCATTCTCTCTGTCTCTGCGTCTCTTTCTCCGTCGTAATCGCGCGCGGTCTCCGGCTTTATCTTTGACTATCTCGCGTCCCTCTTCCTCCCACCCCGTTGTCTTTTCCGCCCTCTGCGAAATCAACCCCCTCTCACCCCCGTTACTCTCTTTCCCTCTTCATCCCTCTTTCGATCGCCCTCTCTGTCTCTCCCCCTTTTTCTCTCATTTAACTTAAGATTGGATTGCAGATTACACATCGTGCCGTCCTCGCTTTTACCGTTCTCTTCTTAACTTCGCTTCAGTGCTCCACCCCCATTCACCCCCCCCCTATTCCCCCTCTTTCTCCCGACGGTTCTCTATTCTTTTCTGCTCGTCCCACACCCCCAACATCCCCCACGGTCAGCTCTTCCTATCGGCGTGGCCTTTTATTTTTTTAATCTCATTTTATATACCTATCCGCGAATGAACTACGAAGTGAAATAGCGCCGGAAATGAAAATCTACCGCCGACCGACTTGCGACGGCGAAATTGGTTCGCGGAATTTAGCCCGGCCATTATTTTCGTCTTATTCCGCGGGGCCTGGGCTTTATTAAAACGGTTAAAAAGCGTCGCGAGACCCGGTTTTTCGGATCCCGGCCGCGCCGGGTCGATTAAAGGGCTTGTTCCTTCGGGAAAGGCGCTGAATAGACCGCCGCAATCGCTGGGAATCACGCACGGAATGCGGTGCCAGTTGCGAAAATTGCACCTCCTTATTTTCGCGTTATCGTCGCCGCTGTGCTCGGGCTCTTGAATATGGTTAATTCGAGGAAACTGGGTGAACAGACTGTGCGAATGCTGAGTAACTAACTTATCTGTTTCATTCACTGATTAAATTATTTTTATTGTTTTCCGATTATTTTTCATTATTCAACAGTTTTTAAATGATTAAATTTAGCTGTATTCTGAATAATGTAAAAGAGTATAGAATAAAAATCTTCTAGACTGAGAGATATTTCTTCAAAGGGTTGAAGGAATCATGGAATGTCTTAACAGCACAAATCAAACAAACTCGGTTATGCGAGAGCATTTATAGTTGAACGTAAATCAAGAACGGAAGTCGTTGGTGTATCGTTAACACGGCGGAACGAAACAACCGTTGTTGCCGTACAACTCTGTTTTCCGAACAACTGAATTTACACTAACGCATCGCGGAAGAATTGCAGTTTGACCGACTGAAGTTATAGTTATAGTTTGCCACGACGGTCGAGGGAGGGAAAGCGCTTTAAAAGGAAAAGCAAACGCGCGCAACTGGGATCATTATCGTAACCACAACCATTTCTGTAGCAGCTTGAGCAAACAACAAACCGTAGAGTAGCGCCGTCGGAAGAATAAGCTCAAGGAATGTAGAAAACTGGCGCTGGCGGTTCCGCGGATAACGGACCACCTCTCGCCAAATTCCCTGCGAAATGAGACGGGAGAACCTCCCTTGTATCAGCGAGGTCGACTAATCACCGAATCTCGGCTCCAGAAACATAATTTCCAAAGATAATCTATAATCCAAGATAAATGAAACGTTTAAAATTTTCCGAGACAGTTAATTCGTCTTTTTCTCTCCCATTGTCTACATATTCTATTTTACAATTTCTAACAAAATTGACGTTCGGAACGTCATAAAATATCGAGGGAGATTTTCGGAGTCACGGGACTCAGCAGTTTCATCGAAAACCGGTGCAAAAAATCCAGGAATGACCGATACCACCCGTTATCGAGCAGACAATAAATTATTCGAAAAATCCTGCGAATAAAATAAACTCTGCCTCGCATGATTTCATTCAAGGCAGGCCAGCTGTCTGACAATTAACACGTTGACTGCGTCGAAGCGAGCAGCCGGGCAAATGCGTACGATAAAATAAAAATTGAAAATTTCGATACCAATGTGATACAGACGAATCAATGTGCCACTGATTCGTACCGATTCTGTGTTTCTCGTAACGCGATACGAAGTAATCGCGTTATAGGAAGGGTTCACTATGATTTTGGTTTCCGGGAGATGTTCCGCTCAGAGTGTTAATGACCGCAGCCATTCGAGTCATCGTCCAGCAAACGAAATTCAGTTCGGGAGATTATGGATCGAGAGGCTCGATCGGATCGGATCGAATCGCATCTGAGCAGCGTGCACGTATCACGGCCATTCCCTTCGATTAATATTCTAAGCTGTCGAGAAGGCTAACGACGACGCGGCGGATTAGGATTCTAATTACGATTACCGTCGACGTCGGGTCGCGTTGACAGGTCCGTCCAGGCGTGTTTACCCTTCCGTGACATCTGTCGATTCAGGGTGGCGCGCGCGCGCCTGTACAACACAAGAAGAAAGGAGGGTGGAAGGTGTGCGGGGGTGGAAAGGGGGGAGTTGGTGGCGGCTGGAATGAAAACGGAGGAACCCGGAGTTGCCTGTGCCGTGGGTAGGGGGGTGGAAATTGGACGGGGGAGTTCTGGGTAAATGAAAAGCAGTAAGCCGAGCCGAACGTGTTTAGGGGATGACTGTATTTGAGGAAGGCACGTGACCGGGACTCGGGCGCGCAGTCCACGCCAGCTGCGAAAAGGCTCCTCTTTCTTTCAGCAATGCTCGGCAGTCCTCGGGTCCCGTGCTTGGCCCGAACCCGGCTCGACACAGGCCTGATTTCACCCTATTTACCCCCGCAATCATATCGGCAAATACGCCGCGGAATTAAAGGCAATATAACGCGACCGCTCTTGACATGTGCATCGGCACGAAAAATACAACGACCCGCCGCCGATACGGGGGCGGACCTGGATATATTGTTCCGCGAGCCAGGGCGCGGACCGAGCGGCATTAATTGAATTGTAATTCTCGGGGAACGGCAGGCATTATCTCCCGCCGACGAATGAGCGGTCTGTTGACAGCCGGACAGTTGGCAGCTTTATGAAATTTTCTGCTGCTGCTCGAAAGTATAATTAATTTAAGACTCGGGCCAATTTTGCGAATCCCTGTTTCTGTAGGGCTTCAAAACACCGGGGCAAGGGAATTTGGTGCGTTGACGTGTTTGTTTAAAATTGTAGTGTTTACTGGATTATGTTTTGCACGGCTTTGCGGAGAAATTGTGAGCTTTGGCGACTACGGCATTTGTAGATCGGGATTAATAAAATGATTGAAGCCGTGTAGATACTATTGAGAATTTTTTCAGCCGATTCGCTGGCGCATTGTCGATAATTATTCCGGTTGACGGACCTAAGAACCAGGGCCGAATAGAATAGAATATTTCCACGGATCGAAGAGTCGACGCACGCCGTTTCGATGTAGTAAATCCGATACGATGATTCGTTTGATGAATGGAACGCGATAACAACAATAATCATACAGACACACACGGTATCGCGATGGTACACAGCGATGCTCGAGGGATATTGGATTATCGTATGTATCGTTTAAATGAAAGAGGATAATATTCGTAAATCGTTCATCCGCAAACATCAGGTGGGGAGCTATGAAGGTGAGTGTATCATTATACAATCATTAATTCGCGCCCACGCACACACTTGCTAATTATTTTGCGTGACTTTTGTTAACGAAATTATTTGCGCAGGGCATTTTCGGCAAACAGGACAGAGGAGACGCGGGTATTGAGCCTGTAATATCAAGACAGATATATTTTTAATCATCTCATTAATTATTTCCTTCCAGTTCCATCGAACCCCTCCGATCAACTGTAACTTAACCTCTATTGCGATTATGTCGCCCTGATTAAATTATAAAATTATAAGTCAAACGGTAAAATTATAATTATACAATCTCAGCAGATTTTTTTTTACCTCTTAGCAAATTTCATTTTCCAGACGACTGTGGTAGCGGATTCTTTATAGGGAGACTAGAAGACGCGATCGAGGGGACCTCTCCGCAGATATATATCCAAGGCCGACGTTAAGCGGCGGTATATTTAGGCTAACTCGCAACGGCTCGCGACGACAAAGTGAAAATTTGCATATGTACCCTTTTCAAACGGAGAACCCGGGTCTAATTCGCTATTCGGCCTGTGGCGGGGGTCCGCATGTCAATGACGCGAACGAACGGGGACGAACCTTGGAAACGAGGATGATGAAAAGAGCAGGAACCGTGTGTATCGCCAAACGGCCCGGTCGACGCAGAAAAGAGAAAGACTACGTTGAGAACGAGGAGAAGAAGCAGGCTCCGTTTGTCCGTTCGTTCGTTTTTCCTACGACGGAGATGCAACCACTACAAATAACTCCCCGCTATCTGTAAACTACGGCCGCTTTGTGCTACCGCCGGGGTTTTACGTCGCGGCGACTACGTGCTCTATAATCGTAAAGCGAATTCTTATTTTTCTTTCCTCTCTCTCTGTCTCTCTCTTTCTCTCCTTTCTCGCCTGCTTCGATCGTGTTCCTACGCCCGACGAAATATAGAATCGCGCGAACCAGGAGAAAAGAACGAAACCGGGGAAACGTTGTGACCTACGGAATTCCGACACGACGCCTCAAAGCATTCCACTTTATTCTCGACGACGCAGCCGCGATGTAGGAGTCGTTGACGAGCGAATAGACGCCTCGAAAGATACATCGAGACGAACACAAATCGCGGGTGGCGTTGCTTAATCGTTACAGCGATGGATCCGACTATGTTTAGCGACCTTTTTGTAGAAATCGTCATTTTATGTTTGAGAGACGCTAGTTAAAGTATCAGTACTAGATCTTTATACATTTATGATTTTCATTTATTATGGACCTACAAATGTTATTATTAATGAAAATAGGATTTTATTCGTTTTATAAAATGATTAAACATTCGCGTAACGTGCGAACACCGTTTTTACAACTTCTCAGACAATTAATTGGAATTATTGATGTATGTGGTAGTCGATTGCGAATTCTTCGGTAGCCCCGTCTTAAAATTTGCACATTTTGCAGGGTCCGTGCACGGTCGAGGTTTCCAGGTCGATTGTAGCCGTAATTCGAGTCGATCGGAGCAAAAAAGAGTGGAATGAAGCGGTCCGCAGTCGCACGGCGCAATTTAAATACGCAACATTCCATAGGCAGTGGTCGGAATAAGAGCATGAAGAAAGCATTCGGAGTCGGCTGAACACGAGACCTGTGCCCGGCCCCTTTTGTGCTCGGCTCTGATTGCCGCAATTAAGCCAAATCAAATAAAACAAAATGCACGTGCTCGTCCATACGCGCGCACAGCCGAGAAATTGTCGTATGTAAATAAATATCAATATATTCGGCACATCGTGTAACCGCTTTACACCCGGCTTAACAGTCGATGGTTATAAGTCGCGGGTAAATATTGTGCCAGTAAACAGCACCGAATCCGACAGGCCTCAGGGTTCGGTAGCGACGAGTCGAAAGGGGTTACACGGTGGTTTGCACGTGCCACTATTTACGTAGCGAAATACGAAAAGTGAGGGGAAGACGGATTATGTATAGTTCCAAAAGGCCTCGTGCCCCGCCCCGATTTTCTTTTCTGTATCGGTTACCCATCCTCCCCGCTGCTCCCATTTAACGATGATCCGCTTTCACTCACACTTTAACAACACCGTATTTTAGTAGGTATAGTGTGCGAGATTTCGATCCGGATCAGGCTTATTACACTATCTTCTTTCCGAGGCATAACGTAATCAGATTGCGCATTTATCTTCTTTCCGTTCACACGGTATTTATCCAGTACATTTTTGTTCTATTGATTTTCTATAGTTTCGCCAACATCTGAACGTAACGTTCGCAAAATTCCAATATGAAAGAATCGAACAGAAAAATTTGCGCATTTTTTCAGCACCGTTTCGAAAAAAATCTAGATTTGCATGATCACCCACGGTCTGATTACCGGCGTCGCGCGTCGCTCGGTGCTTGATGAAGATGCTAATCAAGCGATACGACACAGTATGAATATGTATCCTACTCGGCGCAATTAAAATGTGCGTCCTAATTAAAATACGCGCGGAGAAAACGTTATTTTCGCGTTTAAAAATTGGGAATGAAATTGAGTCGCTGATGAGATTCACGGGTACGAATCGGAGGCGCGGTTAAATTCGATGCTAGCATCGGGCCGGCTAACGAAGCGAGTTCTGATATTAAAGAGAGGATTTATGGGTTGGTAAAAGTTGGTTCGCGCGGGATAAATTGCAAGCCCTGCGAAATGGCGTGGGCGAATGTTCGAAGGTGTAGGTAAGTAGTTCTAACAAGGATTGGGATTCCTTCGATATACCCTCGACAACTGCTCAAACAGTTGGGCAAGCATGACATAGTTCCATTGAAGCAGAGATGAAGTGGCAGACCGAGCAAGTGCCTCTTCGTCTGGCCAACTTGGACTGCATATAACCAGGATCTGCACGGCAAATATGCTCTCCTAGTTAGTGTCGCCACAAACATTGATACGTGGACCTAGCTTGCAGAGGCAACGGGGATAAGGAGTTCGGTTGCCAAGAGGAGAGAGAATTCATCGAGACCCGGCTAGTGGCTGTCGAGAATTCTGTTCCAAGGACCACGGTTCCCTATCGTATAACGCTGCCAGTTTGTGTACTTTGTATACTCGAAAATTTCACGATCAATAAGCTAATCGAATAACGACGCGATGAGACACTGCCTTTGGATGTTTCATTCAATAAGGACTCCTGTGATGCTGCTCCGTAGCTTCAATCCTTCCCCAGCGATCTTAAAATCCTCCAATCAAATCAAACACTCCAGACACAATCATAATTGTTTGTTTCACGCGGTGTCCTCGAATTTTTCTCGCCGAGTATCGTGCCACGTTAACGACGCTGCTTCGTTGGAAGATTGACATTACGTCGGTAGTAATTGTGCAGCTAATACTGCTCGACGTTTATGTCCAGCACTCCGGCGTTAATAAGGATCATAATTACTGCGATCAAACATTTATCAGACCTAGATTAACACCCAGAACCTGTGGATTTTCCACACAATCCTCGCGACAGACTGTGCCTGGCAAAACAGGAGATAGCGGAGCTGTCTGTTGTCAATGCACCCGAGGCAAGACCAATATTTGATGACACTGTTAATAACTCGAAACACACGAAACTAAGAAATTTTCTTCGGAATTTTCTCGTCTAACAAGTCTCGAATTTACCATCTGACATTGATCTACCGGATCCTGGAACTCCTGTAACCCATTTAACAGCTTGAAATTTGTTTTTCTCCGGGATCTGTACGGTGGTGGTTCAAAGAGCCGCAATTTCGCCGGGAGATGCTCGAAACGAAGGTTTTCTCGAATTTAACTGGTCGGTAATCGCCTTAATGGTAAATCGAGTAACGCGAATCGAATGAGAGAGAAAGATAGAGAACGAGAGTAAGAGGGTGAGGAAGGGGGAGAGGGAGAGAGAGGAACGCTTTTATCGAAAGAAAAAGCTCTCCGCCCAATAAATCTACCCTCTCGCAGCTCGCAGCGCGCGCGCAAGCGGTGTACATATTCGCGTAGATAGGTACGATAAGATCGTAGCAGCTTCGTGAGACGTTTCGAAAAATAAATGACGGGGAAAAATATTCCCGGCGATATAGGAACCGATCAAATTCCTTCAGGAAATTGCCTGTGATATTACGATGGTCCCGCGCCGCTCTTCGCCCTCTCTTGCTTTCTTTCCCATCCCCGTCGTTTTCTCTGTCTCTGTTTCTCTCTATCCCTCTATCTCTCCGGCCGACTCTGTCATGCCTGGCAAGTTTTCCCGTCCTCGAAGACGATCTCACCGTTCCCGGGAGAGTCCGTAGCAGCCTTAAGCCGGAGTTAGCTCCTCAGGTTCCGGCCAATCCGTGAACTACGTTATTGTCGCTCGTCCCGTCCCGTACCGCTCGTGATCGTCGTCATACTCTCTGTCGTCTTAACCTTCTTGGCCGTCGCCAGTCATCGAGGAGGAGGTTCGCCGGAGAGTTCGAACCCGGGCCAGATGTTCGGTTCTTTGTCAAAGTCTCACGTTTGCACTAAAATCACACGGAACCACGCTCCGCCGACGGGCGACACAATTTTTTTCGTCCACGATACTCCGCTGTAACGTCACTCCCACACCCACCCTTCTTTCCTCATTTTCTCCAGTGTTACTCCATTCTGCAGGACTAACCATTTTGAACTTTTAATTACTCGCTTATAGTATATACAATCTCATCACTTGAAATTTAGACCGCGTTAACAAATATTTATTTTACATTAAAATAGTTGTTTCGTTGAATAATAATTTCTGTTTATGTTGGAGTGACGTAAAGTTCCATGAGTGATTAAAATAAATTAATGGAAACGATGTTTTCAGACAGGCTTTGATTCAGAAGGCATGTAGAGAGTTAATATGATCTATCCTCAGAAGGAGAGACTATTATTCAATCGGCGTGTGTCAGCGTAGAACGGTGAACAATGAACCGAGTGTTGTTGGAAGTTTAGCACAATACGTGCATCCCTCTCCGCGCGAGTACATCTGCCATAATATCAACATATCTGGTTAAGACGGTAGGAAAAGCATCTATATGTTGGAACGCTTTGTGGAATCTAAGTGTGAACAGTATCATGGTTGGGATAATATTCTGCTGACAATGTGGGGAGAATGGTAATGCGGTTAAACGGAAATGGACTTTTGTAGTCGAGTTGGGAAACTGCCGGGAGTCTGTTTGTTTTTGCACGAGCAATAAAAGGTGTTTGTTTAATGCTACGAGTTGCTCTTACTTTCCGCGAAACCACCACCGTTTCTCCCCTTAAAATTCAGATCGCTCGACAACAATTCTTCATTCAACATTTCCACGTTAATCCTGCTACAATATCTTTTCACTAAACGGTAGACTATCAACTTTTTCGGGTTTCTATTCTTTCTAGGATTTAATTAGAACATTAGTGGATTTCAGGAGCAAGATAGAGAAGAGAGGGCGGTAGAAAGGAGGCTCGGGATTAAGGGGTTGATCGTTTCCAACGATCCAGAAATCATTTCTATTTGATTCTCGTGGAGTTAATATTGGTAAAATGTTTAAGGAAATCGAAACGGACGCGCGGGCCAGCATTTGAAAGCCATAAAGCATGGGAGTGGAGTCACATCCGGCGCATAAATCTAGCGGGGGTTAGTCGGTGGTTCCCGTAGGTTCTGTATGTGGGACCGAGGAGAAAGTGAGCGTGACAGCGTGGCACGCACGCGGAACAACACGACAAACGTGTGCCAGCGGGTAGGTGGAGCGGAGGACAACCGGTTAATGGTCATTAGCGAGTCGCGCCAGTTTTAAATCTTCCGTCGCCTGGCAGAAGGGGCGTGCTCGCGCGCACTGCCACCCCTATCAACTACCAAAAAGGCTTCTACCTAGTTGCACGTTGCTCGCCTCTACAAATTACCATGACCCATCCCCCCTTTAACCGACTGGTTATTACGTAATGCGCTGTTCAATGTAAGGGAGCACCCTTGCGAGCCTGCCAATTATTTGTCCACCCTCTTCCTCTCTCTCTCTCTCTCTATCTTTCTCTTTATGCAAAATCCCCTACTCTCACCCCATGGTCCTTGTCCCGGTGGTCGTCCGCGTTTTCAATGCGTTTTCTCCTGCACAATACACGATCGTAAATTACAAGTTCCGCCGCGGCTCGACACGGGTAGAAACCTCTGCTGTACCGTTCCGCTTCTGCAAAGTTTGATGTAGTTATTAGTCTGATTCGTTTTCTTCGTCGCTCGTGTTCCTATTCGTCACGCGTCACACAATGTTTCCATCGAATTTGAAACTCGTTCTTAATCGACGAGTTATAAATAATCTGTAGTATAGTTTTCTCCAGCGTAATTTATGTACTCCAGTTCCAATTAAGCGAGTTGATCATCCGTTAGAGTCCTGACGCAATGCACGAAATAATTGAGCACCCTGTGGAGGGAATTTAGCGAGGCAATTTGGAAAGACAAGAAGCCACGTCGAACGTTGAATTCGCAGTATTCGCGGGATTATTATTTCGGTATCTAGAGAGTGCAGAATCGATCGCGCTTTAAGCGGTGTGTTTCATTCGGCCCGGTAAAATAATTCAGCGTTTCCCCAGCAAGTTACGGAACCGGTGCCCATTGAAACACGTGTCCGCCGCAGAAATGACAGATAGTTTCGAGCCGAAAACTTCTGCCGGCAACTATCGCCCGAGCCCCGCCGGTAATAACGTATGAGGTCGACGAGTGGCTAATAACTGTTGGTCCGGGGCAGCGATACGCGGCGTTGTAATGCATCAACCGGCAGTAATTAAAAGCTGTTTCGTAGTGTCGTAATGGCCGAGCCCGTTACGATCATCGCCGTGCCAGCAATAAATCCCGTCGTAGGTGGATAGGGACGGGCTGCACCATCGCATCTACCTCCATCCCGCTCTTTTTCTCTTTTTTTTCTCGTTGTTTTGCTTTTTCGGACTATTCTCCCCACTTTCCTTTTTCACTCGCGCATTACTGCCGGTCTCCGGGAACACGCTAGCAATAAATGAAACCGCCTATATATAAACATGACAATGTGGTCGTATATTCTACGATTTTTCCTCTTTAAAATTCCCTAATGATCATCAGCCCGCGATATTCAATCACCGATGCGTTTAAAAACGTTCGACGACCGTGATTTTCCGCGATCCAGCTGTATTTAGTCCAGTTTACACAGTTACTAAATCTTTTAATTCTTGTTCCATTTATTTCTCAGACGGTCGTAAATAAATAATAAATATCGTCGATGGTAATTATATTAGTTAACAAGTAAGAATTCGATACTGTTTTTACTAGAGGTACGAAAATTGCTGGGAATCGACGCACAGCCAATATTAATTCCGAAGGGCCCATTCAGCGTCGAGGAATTTTTGCAAGGAACATTTTGCAGATCGTGAACGGGGCTGTTGAACGCAACAGCGTCTCGAAGAATGCTCTTAACGGCCGACACGTGCCCCCTTTCCGACTATTAATCCTTTCGCCGTGCGACGCGAGTTTTCTTTGCCCCTGCGAACTGCCGGCTGTTCTTAAGCCGACAGACTTTCTGGATCCTGGATGCAATGTTATGCACTCGGAGCCGGCACTCCTCGGGAGTCGGTCTCCTTCGGGGTTCCACGGAATATTTTCACCACCACACTTCCCAGCCTCCACCGGGTATCTATGTAGAAACTCGTGTCTCTTGGATTCGCGTTCTCCCACTCGCAGAATGCGCTCAGAAATGAGATCACATATTTTCCGAGCGACGTTTCTTAATCCTTTAATCCTTTGTTCGGGGAAAATTCCGATTCCTTCGAGCGGAAGATCGTTTGTCCGTAGTTCGCGGTTTTGTATATAATTTTTAATTTTCTACCCTTACCTCTCTACCACACTTGTTCTACCCCCTAAACGTATTTTTCGAACCCTAGGAAATTATAAACGAGAAGTTCCAATTACTGAAAAAATAGATCGTTGCGTAAATTATTGATATTCAGTCTTCTTTCGTGGAAACTGGTGAAAATTATTAGACATCTCGTGTCGTAATTGAATTTTGGAAAGGCGAATTGTCCGGATAGTAACTCGAGCTTCGCACTCCCTCGCAAGACGCGGTTAAATAATTAACGACAATAAGCAGGAGTGTGTCTACACCGCACCGGATAAAGTTGCGGTCGAACACACTACCAAAGGGGCCAGTACTAATTGTAAGTACTTAATACTTCGGCGGGATTTGCTCGGTAATTCCGAAATACGCGTTACACTCGACTCGATCGTAAATTTCTCGGAGCCCGAAAACTTTTCCTGAATATTTCACCAGTTTAAATCTAATATTTCTATTCGAGGAAATCAGATCCTCCGCGCAAGCTTAATATTATTCTTCGCGGTTACCTCGCGATCTATGTTATTCTCGGAAAGATAAATCCGCGGAATGTACTTTGGACTCCTAGTACGGCAACATGTTAAAATAATAATTCTATTTCTCGCTTCTCGGGAATGAGAAAATCGTTTCTTCGAATTTATGCGATGCTGTTGAAGAATCGTCATTTAAAAATGCTCCGCGGTTCGTCGATGATGATCGATTATGATTCTAATCGGAGGCTTCCGCCAAGATCGATGAGCGATGGTGATTTTGAACGGTCGATCGCCGGCCGTTTCCATTTCCTATTCATGAAATTCGAACGTGTCTCGCCTGTCCACCGGGCTCGAGCGAAACTTTTCTTCTCGCCGGGTTTTCGGTTCTCGTCGGCAATAACAGTAGATCTGCCTAATGAGCCCCTAAATAAGGGAAAGTAATTTCATGTATTTATGCGTGAATTACCGTACAGTTGAGGATACCTCCGGAGGCAATTAACGCCGACTTTGTAAAACCGCCACCTCCACCGAGCACGATGAACATCCTGCTGCTAGAAACACATCCGTGATACAGAGAAGTTGAGCGTGTCTGCGTATACAGTACCACCGACCTCCAGGTATGGCAACCCTTCGCTGTCTCGGCGAAACGAACTAATTGCCCCAGCTCAAAATAAATATAGTCACGCACGGGAACGAGAATCATGGCCTCGGATGTAGCCCAGGTAATTCTCTAACCGCAGAAACGCTTCCAGTATGTAATTGTCTTTGCGGCACCGGTTTAGAGAGCTCCGCGGACGCCGATCCTTCTTGCGCGTTCCCTTAGCCTAAACTGCACTCTTACAAACAATTTAGATCTCACCGGAGACTACCGACTGCTAGTAAAACGAGATACATGAAACTGAATAATTATATTTCATGGATTTCACACGGATAGTTTTAAGAAAGATTCCGCAGATTGTTCCTGGTGGAAAATTGCTTAATTAAAACAACATTCGATCCCAGGAACATCTGGTTTCGTGTCACCGGGTATATTTCTGCTGCCTCCCTTACCGCGGCTTGTGTGTTCAAGTCTTTAGCGTCGCTATGCAGGACACACAGCGTTCTCCTAAAAAGATACACAATCCCTGTAGTCGGAAAAATAACAATAACACGCGTGCTAGCCCTGCGACCGTCGAATCTTGTTATTTCTTCGGAACGAATCTGCTGCGACCGCTGGGAAAATGTTTATACTTTTCATGGGCAACATAACTGGGCCAATAATATATTAAAAATTAATTTCAAAATTTCTGTAAAAAAATCCAAATCATATGATACAATATTAATAAGTTATCATTTTTTACAGGGTTCTCGGCGAGTAAGGCGGTTCCAAGGGTGAAATTGTTCCATCAGGACTATCGGCGATGCCGATACAGTGGAAACAACAACGAGCTGCTGTTATACATATAGTCCTGGGGAAACTAAAGACGGAAATTGAATGGCGCAGTTAGTGGCTACTCAGTCGGTGCTTGACTTTGGCAGGGAGCAGGCTTTTCGTGAGTTTTGGCTGATTGCGTTGCTCTGAATGGCGATGTCGGTGGCAAAGGGTTGCGGGGGGTGGCGGTGGAGCGGTCGCGCAACGCGTGGATCGCGGAGGCCGTGTTTGGATCCTCGCAAAGGATTTTATCGTTATGAATTTAATTTTCGTACAAACAGGAGCCCTTTCCCTGTGCTACTCGACGCGACGGTTCGAGGGTTACGTGCCAATGCAGACACGGCACAGCAACCGAGTACTTAGAGGGGATACCGAGGGCGCTCGAGTGCCGTACTGTATCCCGGGCTGGTTACTAGTAATCCAATAAAACTGGGAGACGCAAACGAAATTTAATATCCAACACCATCAAAAGTCGTCGGGATTGTTTCGAGCCCGGCTGTAACTCTTGTGTCGCTGCACCAGCCATCCCCTCCGCCCTCTCATTCGCCGAGACAATCGATGCAAACCGATTTAGCAGCGTACGCGCCAATTTCAGGATCGATAAAACCGAAAGAATGCGAACTGAGTTTTAGTTTGAAGTTTTCCGCTTGAATTTTCAACGATGATTTCAGACTGTTTAGAGAGAACGGGAATATAAAACTTCCGAGGTTCCGCAACGGTTAATTCATTAATGTATCTCATCTTCGAGCCACCGCGCACAATTTTCCGCGAAAATATTTGCAATTTCAATTATCGGACTATCGTGTTTCACCGATACGATTTTACACAGCAAACGCGATTTTCACACATTTTTACGGTCTTGAAAATCGAGCGAATTACAAACATTGTCCAGGGAAAAACGTGATGGGTATTGAAGGGATGCGTTGTTTAACGTTTGGGAATGAGACATTAAAGAGGCTTTGATAAATCGTATGAGCAATGATTTTAGGTAACTGGAAAGTGTGATGCAGATATTGACGTGCAGTAACGAGTAACGTAATTAAATTACATGGTTACGATTGTTTAATTATCATCCGGATGCGAATTCGAATTAAAAATATTATCCATTTAGCTTCGGGCGCCGTAAATATACATAATATTTGTTCGATTTTATTGGAATTTTATACGTGTGCCCAGAATCGAATGATACCTCTAAAAATAACGCGAATATTAACTAACAACTGAGCGAACAAAATTCATCGCGATTTTAACAAAATAAGCGGCGCACACGCTCATATTCACTGTTCGAATCGTCAAACGAAACAGATCAATATGAAAATTTACAGTTCTCTTTCCTCGTGAGCTCTCGGAAAGCATATATTTATTATCAAACCATCGCTCCTGCTTCGGCGAAAAAAAGTAACCGTTTTCCGAATTCTTTGTAATTCAACTAAAACAAGCCTTACATTATTCGTACGATTCGATAAAAATTCTTGATACAATCCGTTTGTTTAACATCCATCGGATCAGTTTAAAACGTACACCGGAAAGTCATATTTTTACAAACCGTTGCAACTACCTAGTGTACGATAACTTCATAAAAGCCACAGTCCATACTCACAAAGCCTATTCTCGCTCACAATCCCTAAAAAAAACAGCTCACTTTTTCAACTAAAATAAAACAGCTATTTTCGAGACGAATTATTTGCCGAATTGCATTCATACTAACGACGTAACATTTTCGTTTCAATACACACCCCGAAAACTCTGTATTTTTATAAACTGTTATAACTACCGGGAGAGTGATAATTCCATGAAAGCGGTCCTACAATACTGGCAAACCCTTTTTTCTCTTGTGATCGATCACTCTTTCCAGCCGATTTCAAAATCACCGCAATTTCCAAATCGATGGGACATTCAAACCGAATTATTCAGTCAGTATCAATCCTTCTGCCGACCAACTCGCTGCTACATTGTTCGAACATCATTCTCGAAAATAGAATCAGAGTCATTTGCCATTCATGAAAACACCTCATCCTTTTTTTCAAACTTATCGTTAAACAATCTGCGAAACTACGAACATTTCCAACGAAACTCGACCTCGAGAGAGAGAGAGAGAGAGAAAGGGAGAGAGAGAGAGTGTATCGTTGGTTTGGTGTGAATGCCCTCTCGCTCTACGGTTGGTTTCTCTTTGGTCGGAGCGCGTCGATGCCTGATTCAATTTGATGAGCTATGAATTACGCCCTGCCCCCGGTTTCCCCCGCCCGGCCCTCCGAGCTCCGCGCTTTGAATAAGGAAACTTTGCAGCGCGCTGAATAAGCGTGCCTGACCCCGTCCATGGTGGATTGATCAGAAACCCATCTAGAATATGACTTTGGGGAAGTTGCTGGCGTGAAGCTTTTTTACTGGAGCGCCGGCATTCATGCCAAGCATGAATCCGCGAAACGCTCTACTCTCTGCTCCGCTCTGCTCGCTGTCAGCTAACGATCGGGATTGGGGATCGATAGAGGATCGGTAGGCGGATTTTCCGCGATGGCGGGCATCGCGAGTAAGGAGGCTCTCCCGCTCGTTTTCGATTCGACCCGACTTCCCCGGACGAGCATTGTCGCTCAACTATCATTCGATCGATCCCCCACGTGTGTGCGTGCGTGTGCGTGTACAGACAAGCCTCCCTTTTCTTTTTCTAGCCTCCCTTTGATAGTACACTCTCTTTTGCAACGGCGAGCCGAGCACGCTGTGTGTACGCGCACCAGCCGACCGACCGGTCGCGTGCGTGAATCGCGGCTGTGTAATAGCTGCGCAATCGAGTCCCTCGTCAATAAACGAACTCGCCTCTATTTACTTGTTACTTCATCATTGAAATCCCTGCTTCCCGACCCGCTCTTTCTCTCTCGCTCTCCGTCCCCTACCACCCCGAACCGAACACCCGCACCCACAACCCCTTGCACACGCGTTTGCAATCTACCCAGCCAGCCGCTGATTTACACGACTGCGCGAAAAATCTGCGAGATAAATCTCGCTCGTAGATACGCCGTGTCCTTTTACGCCATTAACGACGGATTGACCGATCGGTAACGCTGCCGCCTCGACGCACAGCGGTCCCGAAGACCGAAAACGTGGCCAAAATCTCACGACGATCCTGCATTAAATTAACAATTTGTGATGTCATGTTTTCAAAATTCCTGATTACGAATCTGAACTTATAATTAATAAAATAAATTTTTAAAATTACCACGTTTTTAAAAACGGACTAAAAAGTATAAAATAATTTTTCCTAGTGCCTTACAGATTCCTAACCTCGTACAGATAGTCCTGAAAATTTGTGATTGTGAATTTTGAATAGCTGTGAAAATACTTGTGGGATTTCAACCGAAAAACGTGGAGCGCAAAATGCGTCAATTATCTATCGCATGCGCCCCACGTTTTTCGTTTGAAATCTCACAATGATTCGATTTATATAAAAATGGGTAACACGATGATTTTTGGATCTCTGATTACGAATTTGAATGGAAAAAATCGATTGTGCGACGGGGCTGGAAATCTGTTGAAGGTGGCGGACTCGCATGATTTCGCTGCTGTTTGTTGGTAATGAAATGAAAATCTTTGTAGACTGGATAGTGTGGGTACTCTGGATATATTATCGATGAGTTTCGTGTATGATATGGTTCGACGTTAATTAAAAAAGAAATTCAACCTAACGGAATACAGATAATGGCTCGAACTGGTCAGGATTTTATTTCGAAATGCAGCAGGATTTTTCGCAATCATTTAATGAAATGTATTGAATGTGCCACAACACGTGCAGATGATTTTCCAGGGTTTCCGCGAGATAACATCCGCCGGCCGAGAGAAAGAAGTGATCGATGGCCGGGTTTTTCCGGCGTTTCATAAACCGGGATTTTCGTTATCGAATGATAGGCAGCTCGATTCGCGGTGTCGGTTTCACCAGGTTGGATATTAGCCGGTTCCGATTAAAAAAGCTCGAGCGTCTTCTAATTATCGGAGCCACGTGATCCTGTGCGGTGAGCATCGTTTTTAGCATTACTGGAAGCGGTAAGAAATTTCCACTGGACGTGGAAAATCGTTTTCGAACGACGGCGAATCAATCGACCGAAAATTTTATCGAATGGCTCGTATGTCGGTGGAGCGGCATCGAACCGCTGCCTCGGTCCGACGCTTTTTCAAAAATCAGCCTGACAAAGGAGCATTAATTTATTTTTCAAATGTAACTGCCCCCGACGTTCGTTTTTTTTTATTGAAAGCAACAACATTGCTCGATCACCGTGGTTCCGGCCGAGCTTCGGTTTCCAATTCGTCCGGCGCGGTATAAAACAGAAACGAGAGGCCGTGAAATGAAATAAAAAGAGAGAGAGAGGGAGAGGGAGAGAGAGATAAAGATCGGCTTTAAAATTGGGGATCTTGTCAGTGGGATAATGAATCGAATGAAAAATTGCTTGTCAATTTGTCAGTCGACACAATGGAGGTAATTAGCGGCCACGGTACAATGGTATTAAATTAAATGGCAACAGCATAGGTTCAATAGGACGCCTATAATTTGCTTTATCCGCGTAACGTGCTCGAATGACAGTCCGTGAACTCATTAAACAATTTCATAGAATCCGGTAAGTAAGCTTATCTCTATGAACGAAATGAAATCGCCGGCTCGTGATACATTATCCGACCGAACCTAACTCACAGCACCCCCCAGAGAACCTATTACATAATTGGCTGCGGCCTCAATAGTTCGAAAAAGATTCGTTTATGGACTCTAAGTATACAGGGTGGTCCACCGATATATCTTCTCCAATTCGTGACGACATGAAAAATGTTTCTAATGCAAAATGTAAATGCTGTCACACGGTGAATGCTTTGCAAATTTCATTTTGTTTCTCAACGTTATTTACTCCGGTATCTTCAATCCGGTATCTATCACCCCGTATAGACAAATAAATTGTTCATGACCCAAGACGCAATTTCATAAAACTGAGAAGAAGAGTATTGCGATAACCTCGTACGAAATCAATATCCAAGTGGCTAATAATTTCAAAGAATAATTCAAACAGTCAAAGAACTAAGGGTTTCATAAAAATGGCGAGAGGAAGACGGCATCGGAGCAGTCACCTCTCCGAAAACAACCGAACGATCAAACGGCTCTATCGCCTCTAACAAAAATGCATAAAAGTGAACGCTTTAATTAAGCAAGCTTGATCACTTCAATATCCCGAGCGCGTTATCCGTCAATGGAGCATTCCCCGCGCAGACGCCGTTATTAAACCGGGTATCAACTTCATTTACCGCCGAAATTGTCTCACTCACTTGACTCTATATATGACGGAAACTTAGATAACGACAGCCCTTCGCACACACAGCCTCTACCCCCATGCGGAATTACGACCTTAAAATTTCCCGTGGCTGGAAATTGCGGGCATATTTACCCGTGTCTCGGCCCAATTTCCACGAATAACCTCGTCCCCGTCCGGGATCGTATAGTTTCGGGAATTGTCGGAAACGAATAATAGGATTAACATTGAAAATAATCGCCTGACTGCATTATATACGCGGCTGGACCGTCCCACGTGTCGTATTTCACTCGGTGTCAGCGCGATGTATTGTCGCAACTGCGATTATTAGAACTCTTTTAGCGTCACTAACATGCCAGAAAAAAATATTCAGAGTTCATGTACAGGCTGCAACAGTGCTGTTTCTCAAATCGTGTAGTGTCCACATTTTTGTAATCTTAATTTAAAATCAGTTTAAAATTCCATGGAACAGTATGAAGCTCTTGAAATTCATAAAGTCGGCAATCGCGTGAAACAATAAAGTGAAGAAATACCGTAGAAAAAGAGGGGGATGACGAACGTGAATATTTAGCAAAGTGTTGAAAGCGTTGACGAGAACTACGACACGATATAACAGGGTAAGGGGTTAATATCAGCCCCGAGTTAGGGTCGGACGAAGAGGTTTATTCTTGGACGACGGCGTCGGTTTAAACGCGATCATTTTAGTAGCCGTCATTCCTGGCCCGGTTCTGTTAAGTATTAACCCTTATACGTTTGTCTGGCCGGCTAATTTGCATACGACCCGTCTATTAGGTTCTAGGTTCAAGCTCCGGGGGACTCGTGCGCAGGCCCGGGTCCACAGGGTATCCAGAGTTCCACTTGCATAATGGAGTGAGCCATTCGGTTATCCTTTGTACCGGCCGCCGTTCTGCTAATTGATTAATATGACATTCGGCCAGCCTCGATGCACTTGAACATTGTCTGAAATTGTGCGGAAGGGTGTTATATGAAAACAAATTGACTCCGTATATTACCCGACGCCCCCGCGTTCCACGTCGCCGCGAATCCGACTCGCATCGTCGTAAATCCTACGGATATTTCAACTTGTCTTTTTATCAATCCTTCCCTTTCCGAGCCCGACTCGAATTGCAGATTCGAACAGCCCTCCATTCCCTTACATTCGCGACACCATTCTATTTCTGCACAATTATTTTCTATCCTTGAGCCAAGAAGATTCTTCTCCTCGGTAATCGCTAGACTGCGGATTTTTGCATTTATCACAAAAATTGGTAGATCGATTCAAAACGAGTTGTAATGTTGATTTTACCGTAACACAGCCGTTAAGGGGTGAAATGAATTTTTATGATATTTATTTTGCATGTAGACCCATAGTCTACTATGCAATGACAATAAGCAATTTCGGTAAGGTCATTCGAAATTCTTGCTCTAGAATCGAAAACGAATTAAAAATAATGTCTTCCTGCTAAGATAATTATTCTAAAAACAAGTTTATCTTGTTTGCAATTTCCAGTGATTATGTACGGCAGTTCTCTTAATTTCAGGGGCGTCGAAGCCGAGGGGAATGAGCATATTTCGGCACACCCTGTACAGAGGCGAGTCGGAAGCGAAACAGGAGTAGTGCCCGCTCTTTATACAAATTGCGTAATTTATATTCCGCCGCAGGGGTGCTACATCCACTATCTCCGGAAAATTTTTTTCATCACGTCAGGGAGTACGTAACCAGAAGGGAGAGTGGGGCTCCCCGCGCGAGAAAAGGAGAAAAATCATCCTAAAATTTTCTCACCGTCGTCGCGCGACAGGCCACGTCTTAATAACGCGCAACCCAGTTTCAACATAATCGAAAGAAGTCTCGGAGTTTATCCGACGGAATAACATTCGCCTCCCTCGAACCAACACAACGCGCGGCGCGACGCGACGGAATCCGCAAAAATAACTGGGCTTATTTGCCGGCAAGTTTTTGATCCTGAGAGACGAGCAATATTTAAATTCGTCCCGGCTAGATTAGAATCCGCGAGTTGCCCGGATATTAGAATTCTTCGCAACTTCCTCGACGCTTCACTGCCCTTCCCCTTCGCTTTAGACACAACTTCGTCCTGATTAATGCGTCGGCGTCGCATTAACACTGTTGCGGGCCTGCGATAAAGTATACTGGGTTGAAATCATTTTTAATTACAAAATTAAAAATTTAATTTGCTGACGATTTAAACTCGATGTCAATAAGGGACAAAATGTGCAGCTTTATTTTATCTCGACCGCTTTGATTAATATTCAATACATCGTTAAGATTTATAAGTATCGGTAAGAATATAAATATACGGTATAGTAAGCGCAAAGAAAGAAGGCACAGAATTTCGTCATTGGGGTGCAAGGGGATCGGCGAATCCCCATTCTTGACGCAAGGCTCCATGCCTTTTGTATAGCGCGTAGTGGGAGACCACGTGGTACCTACGAGTTTCTCGTGCCTTCTTTCTTTGCGCGTATAATAAGTGTATATACACAATATGAGTAATATATTGTAAGAATAAATAAAATTAGAGTTTAATTTAGATTACAAGTAGACTTTGTCCTCCTACAAGCTGTCACTGCTAATTAATATATTCCAAGTTGGTTGATGGTTAGGTTGTTTTAATCGAGGTTCTACTGTGGATAGCTGAACGTGGTACGTCAACAAGGTCGACCGGAGCGTCAAAAATCGCGAAGCCATTTTGCCGGTCGATTAGGCGAGTCGGCGAGTCGGCGAGCATGGAACAAAGGCGAGGTCCGGCGGGAGGACATGGACGGTAGTATCGCGTCGGAAACGGAATAAAAATTCTCGGTGATCGCACAATGGCGTCGGTTATGGGAGGCTAAAAGTTACGGTGAATGATCGGACAGGGGTTAAGGGGGATGGCGAGCATAGGGGCCATTGCATAGCAGCGCTCGTAAAATAGATCTGATATTACCGTACTTCGGCGGGCCGCGCATATATTCCGGCTTTAGCGGCGTTCAATGCCGCTACCAAATTCAGAGGAAAAGGAACGGCTGGAACGCGGGGTATGTATGTGTGCTGCAGAGGGTTATGGTTCTCGTGGCAGGTCGATTCAACGTTGTCGCATCTCGCGTTTCGCATTTCGGTATCGCGGGCCGCGAGAGAATCAAGATGCCTGCGGCGCGTCGTCGTAAAACGGGTGAAACTTTTTGCCGATCGGCCTGGGTATCGGCGCAAAAATGTACACAAGGCACCCATTCCGAACCCTTAGTTCCCGTACCCCATGGATGTGCTAACAATCGTCCACTGCCACCACTGTCCGTTCTTTATGGCGCGTCTCGATCATAAACTTTCTTATCCAATGCGAAAGCGCTCGATGCTGACGAGATCCTTATCCTGGGCCATTGCTGTCTTCATCCTGAACGGAGTGAATTAATTAGGCCAATTTCTTTGCGATGTCTTAAGGAAAATTAGGAACTCAGCCTCAGAGTAAATAAAACATTGCACATCTCGATTAAATCCGTGGAAGAAATATCACGGATCGAGACACAAATCGTGACACAAATTTCATTTTATTTACTGTTCATTTTCTACAGCTATGTTTTCATTTCTACGTTCCGGTCCAGACACCCGTGTTTCCTGCACGTTTTCGCATTTTTACCCCTGTAGGATCAAATCATATTTTTATATGTTCATCCTTTGGTCACTGTGCTGCTAATGAAATCAGGATTGGAATTAATTTTTGTTTGAGCACACAAAACAGGAGACAGGCGTTTCATTATCACCGAAATGTTTAATTTCCGTGTATCAATTAAATAGAGTTTATTCAAGCTTCATAATATCCGTTTTAATATTTGTGCGATAACGTTTTACAAAACGAGGGGGCGGGAGAGGGGGAGTGGAAGGGAGGTAGAATTGTTTTGTTACTAGATTTAATTGAGCCGGTTTTGTTTGTAACACCGAACAAACTTTGAGGTACTCAACGATTGTGCGGATAATACATACATATGTAGTATTATCTCTGACGGTATTTTTAAACGTTGCACAGGCGAAATTTTATCCCCCTCCCTCCCACTGATCTCGAAGACGCGAACGTAATCCGTGGAGATGAAATTTCTGTGTTGTTGGTTGGACATTAAACCGAAAAAGCAATCGTGGAACGTTGCAAGCGAGCAGGCGACAGGTGCATTAGCAGGTCGTAAAAAACACGAATTTAAGGATTTCAATTACAATGGTTTTAAGAACAATCGGTGCTCGAAGACGCCTCCATTTCATTTGCACTCCTTTAATATCTCTTCCGTCTCCCGGATTCCTCTTTCCGCCCATCTTCCGCGCCTCGTCGTTTGTTGTCTTAAATTATTAATGAAAGCATTGTTCCGTTACCCGGTCGTCGGAAAGCTAGAGACTTATTCCTCTCGCCTCGGCCGTAATAATCCAATTTACGTCGCCGGGAACGCAAATCGAGCGTAAGATAAGAAATTTATAGAAAGAGAGAATTTTTTAATTAGCGCGCCGCTTTATCACCGCGTAAAATTTCCCCGGCACGTTTACACGCGTCGCGAGCTACACCGAGGGGAAAGAGGGGGACAGGAAACGAGAAAGAGAGAACGAGAGAGAACAAGGAACACCGAGTGCCTGGAATGCGACGCCGGTCAAAAAGGAACGCGGCCGTTCCCGTTTCAACGCCGACGCCGACGCCGACGCCGACGCTGCCGTGCCGCTTCGAAACGCCGAACTAATTTTTTCCACCGCGAATTTTCGCGAGAAGCCCTCCCGACCGCTCGCGAATGAATGTTACATGAAGCCTGAATTCCCTCGGTTCCTTTGTCGGCGCAGGTCTTCCCTGTCATTCTTTTCTCGCCGAAAGAAAAAGTGGTATTTCCCTCTGGCAATATTTAATCGCGTCAACCGATTTCCCGCAGATTTTCTCAGTTCTCCGCCCTTAACCCTTCGACCTTTCATCCGCCCCGTCATCTCTACCTCGTCTTAAACTATTTAGCAATCGCAATAGTCATTCAATTTCAAGTATATGAAACGGTATGGTCGCTCGAAACAATTTTTGCGGCGCTCGCCACGTCAAGAACGACGGCATTTAACGCAGCGCGGGGCAACAACGATATTAAGCGTTCCCTACTCGCAAAGGAGAGATTGAAAACGAATTTTATCAACTATAAGCGCCGCCGTGGCGGGCGTAATTCAGGAAAATTGGAAACAACCCCTTCTTGTCGGGAAGTGAAGTCAGGGGATTTCGTAGGAGTGAACACGCTCTTGAGGTACTTCGTATGGAAGGTTTTAATAGCCAATCTGCGGGGCGCTGAAACGATCTTTTATGGGCTCAACACATTTCCAGACTACATCTATGCTCTCCCTCTCTCTCTCTCTCTCATCCACCCCCGCTCTCTGTGTAGTTTAATTCAAGGGTACTTGGAAGTTCGAACGTTTCTCACCGGCTCTATACAGGATTTACTTACCATCCATATACGGATTTCGGATTAATAACAAACCGACGTTGAAAACCTGACGGATTCAACGTACAATATTTCGAGGGTCGATACACTGCGATTTGTCAGTGTGCCCAATAATTTCAAAAACAAAACAAAATGCAACGCGTGTACCTTCGACAAGTGAAATATAATTTCGAAATCTGTTCACACGCGCTGATTAAATGTCAATACAAAAATTGTAACAGGGCTGCAGCGTTTTAATATTCTTGATTAAAAGTTTATTGGCTATGAATGACGCCTCTGTAAAATAATACTTTTAACGAATAATCGCGCGGCGAGTGTTTCGAGGAAATAATATTCGATCAGACTTGCCGGTACTTATGGAACAAATTGTATTTGTTATAAACGTATTAATTGAAATCGGTTGTACTTTGTTTTCTTTTCATTCAAAGAAATGTTCCTGCATACGAAAGAGAATTTTCATTTGCTCTGGCTTTTAATAGAATAATTGTGGTATCAGCTTGCAAACGGAGGCTAGAGGAATCTGTTGAAAAATGATGAATTGAAAATTGTGCGATAGAATCGTCAGAGAGTTGTCACCCTCCGGTGCCGTCGAAAATCTCGTTGGCGCGAAGACGCGTCGGTCTCTCCTTCTTCCGCTTCCTGTCGGCAATAAATGTTGGGAAAGGAATTACCAATGTTCTGCTTGCCGGAGTGTGCCTGTTGACGATCGCTTTAGGCCATGTACGCAATATCCGCGCGGCTCTGTGCCCCGTCGAAATCGGTACAGCTAATAATCACCACCCTCGAAATTCTCTTGGTTCGTGCGACCCTTCGCGGTATTTTACGGATCGGTAAGTTCGCGCAGCGATTTCGGAGGTGGCCGAGTATATGCCGCCTGAGTGCCTCCGCTCGCACCCGTTCAGATATCTTGCCTCCGGGCGAAAATCTTTCCGAGGGACGACTGCAGCTCGCTGAAACCGGGGGGCCGAAATCTGCTTTCGCGTCACTACGTCGTCACTGTTTCCTTCGAGGCGCTACTTCTCTCCTCTGTGAACCGATTTGGACCTCCAGAATCGTCTGACACGATTCTCTTCACACCGAGCAATTAATCAGCTGGCGAGCAGATGTACACCAACGCTGAGCGATATTGTAAATATAGTATTTCGTGCAGTTTTTTCTCGGCAGAATTAAAAATATCTCGATCAAAGACTTGATCGAACATTGTCAAACATCGTCACGCACAAAACAACAGAACCAATCACCTCACCACAATAACCCTTTCACTTCTACCGGATTGAACCGCATCAAAGTCGACGTAATTTAAATGACACACCCTACATCGAACGCAAACATCGTCGAACGCGGAATACGCGTGCTAATCACACAGACGAGAACCTGTACGGCACCCAGGAGTATACAATAGAACTTGTATCGATTCCTTTGGACAGAGGATCCGAAATAATTGAGTAGATGAAGTGAGTGCCGAGCAAACAGTCTCAAACTCTCGCAAATAATCTCAGATACAGCAGAGTACATCTCACAGATTGAAATGTAGATTTTGAAAGCAATTAAAGCGACGCGACGTAACCGCGGTACGAGGTATCCGCGTTCAAGTTGTACGGTTTTCAAGCTGCGAGATCGTGGGAAAAGATTTAGTGGCGTTATTCGTAGAATTAATGAACGCTGCAAGGATATTTATCCTGGCGCGATCTCTCATTAAGTACCATCCCTCGATATATAGGTACCGTTCCCTATTGGTTCGCGCGTTCCGGTGGACGTGCCAGCCCGCGTAATTCAAAACAATCGAGCCAATTTCACGCTCGATTTCTCGGTGACCCTTGCATAGTTAATCGGTGCTGGTCTCGATCGGACGTCTAATTGCATTTTTGTCAAGCGTGGAGGACACAGGGGGCACCGGTGAGAGGACGGGGGGAAGAATAGAGTCTGGGGGTTATATTGACGTTGGATATTCGACGGGAGAAGAAGCACCGTGGTAAGAAAAGAAGGGGCTTCTCATGAATACAATAATAGCGGCGCATGGCCCTTCGTGTAACCAACCCCGATTCTCTGCCCTTTAATGAAGAATATTGTCAGTGTAGTCTACCGGGCGAGCCACCGGGACAAAAAAATCTGTATTCTTCTGCTTCTTTATTAATTTCCAAGGTAATAAGGAATTACTTGTTCGTTTCGATGGAACAAACGACGATCGGTTTATTGATTCCGAACGACGACGCTGAGCCGCGCTATACCTTTATAATGAGAGAGTATTGTGTTCTGGATAAGTCACGGAACGACCGATGTTTCTCGGTATACTATACGCCGTCACGGACGATGAAAACTCCCATCAAATATTTAATCATCGACTCCGGAAATTTGCAAACACGAGGCAACCCCGTCTTACAGTCTATTATCTTTTCGATTTGTAAATATGACTTTAAAACACCCTGTAGGTTGAGAATAAACGAAATTGCGAAAAGGAGGATCGCAAAGAAACTCGAAAAGGACCCACATACCGGGAGTGCCGCGAATTCGATCCAGGCTTCCGCGAATAGCCCATTAAAACCTACCGCCTAACTTCGAATCAAGTAATCGCTGTTTGCATATTAATTGTTCATTATGGCTCCGTAGCCTCCGGTGGAAACGCAGACGGGGGAGAGAGATTCTCTTGCGCGACTACCAAGACGAAATTTTGTTGACTACACGAACCACCCCTGTGACAAGAGTACCTAGAGAACGTCCATAACACTTCTCTGACGTGCAAGTCACCCTCCCTCGTTAAGCCCGACGATCATTTCGAACCCAGGAACAAAAAAGAAATCTATGGGCGTCGTGGGAGTGATGTATGCAGATTTCTTTTTTCAAACAAGCCCCTACCCATCAAGAAAACCGAGAATCTCACGGGCGCCCCTTTTTAATCTCGACGCGATGGAAAACCGCAAACGCCTGAAAAAATCGTGATACTCCGAAATATATTATGATTAGACTTCGCCCGTTAACTTGTGCAAATTAGTAAAGCAGAAAAAAATGTTTCAACTATTTTTCTCTTCGTGAAACAACCCTACGGAGTATTCTGCTTTTATTTTGGATTATGTCGAGAAATAAAATTATCAATTCAGCCACAAGAATATTTGTGGACCGGTTAATGGAATGATATTAATACGGTTGTTGAGACTGGAATTCTCTCATATTTCGAGGAGCTTTGCCAGCGAACCCTTTTTTCGATCGAAGCCGTGTGGCTGATGGGAACACCCTCGTCTTTCTGTTCGCCGACCTAATCCGGCAGACTTAACCGCTCGACTTTACGTATCCCATGGAATTAGAGGATAAAGATTATTAAGTGACGGGTCGAAGGGGTCCTTCGAAACGTCGAGACAGCCGGAAAATCCGGGCTGATGCCCCGTGAGATTTCCCTGTAATAGATCCAGTATGAAACAGAACTCTCGAATCACATTTCATGTTGAAGGAAGACAGTTGACAACTGTCATCGTCATATTAAAAATACTGCATTCGGAATATCTCGAAAAATTGTTTTCAGCATTGTGTAGCAAACTAATCGTTCTATCTTCTCGTAAAAGTTCAAATCGTATGGTGCAATATTAAACAAGTTATTGTCTTTTTAAGAGTGTCCGAATATTAGTGGAATTTAGTGAAATTCGTTTTGAAATCCAGAAAAGTGACTAAAGCACAATTTCATTAAATCTCGTGATGATCATCTTTCCTGTAATTTTTCTCGAGCTGCAAATTCACGAACATTCTCGGTAAATAAAAACCGGCGCCGTGGTCCTTTATGATTTTTAAAGGGACCTGTAACTTACTTAACTCGCTGGTAGCGAGATGTCACGGACCAGGGCAAATTGCCACGCTGCGAATTAACCGGACGTTAAACGGGGGACGGTCCTTCATTTGACGAAATCCATAAACGCGTTAGAAACTTTCGGCGAATTACACGGTCCAAGAGAAAGTTCCTGGTAACTCGGTTCCTGTATCACGCCTTCGGAAAGTTAGCTGCGCGACACGTAAGTCCTGCCATGTCACGTAATCGTACAGTGATCATGTTAATCGGGTAACCGATAAACCAACTCTACGAACTTCGGTTATCTCGTTCGAGCTCGATCATCTGTATTTGGCCATTTCGCCGTGGCAAGTACCGGGTCGTGAAAAATCCTCTTTCATACGAAATCTCTTTCATCTCCGCTAAATACCAACGATGAAAGACTTTCCCCGGAATCACTCTAGACTTCAACAGATATACTCCACTTTAACACATTTAAAATATTAATTTTTCACTGCACTTTGCGCTCTTCGCCTTTACTCTACACTCGACAGAAAAATCCTCCGATTTTCCGTACTTTGTAAACCAACATATATTTACTCCTGTATTAATATTTATTTCCACGAGGAGACTTGTTATTTACGTTATACTTTCCCGTTAATATTTTATTTACAAAAGGAGAACATCGTATTTTTTACTTCACCGCGATTACTATTCACGAGAACTTTTTCTACGATCAATAGAAAATTAATTAGCGATGCGCTGACCCCTCTCAGCGTCGAATTTGAAAAATCCTTTCCCGCTTTTTTCCTCGGTATAGTACGCGGCACGGGATGCGAGTATGTGTTACCATGCTCTGTACTTTTCCCTTTTTTCTGGATGCAATACCGTTAGTACCCCGCTATACAACTTACCTCTTAGCAGCGAGGGCGCAGCACTCCAGAGAGGGTTGAAAGTAGTCCAACGTGGAGGATGTAGGGATAGAAAAGGAGGAAGTTACGATGAATCCGTGGATAGCTCCGACAGAGAGAAACCGAGGGAGAGAGAAAGAGAGAGGAGAGATGGAGAGAGGGATGCTATGGTTACTGGCAAACTGGTAAACTTTCAAGAAGCATAACCGTTACCGTAAAGCAATGACGAAGTGGCACTCCTGGCTTCTCGCATAGGTAGATTCATCTGTTTCGTCTCGCGAAAGTATTTCCGATACCGGAAGCTGTTCCGGTAAGTAATCACCACTCCGGGAACGTACGAGCATACGCAAACATTTTTATTTTCCTGGCCATAATTACCATTCCCCAGACAATGTCCCTAAGATTCGCACACTCGCAATGAATTCCGCAGTCTAGTGATCAGATGTTTGCGACATAAATCAATATACGTATTTCCACGCAAAATAACATGATGACTAGACAGCGAATTGTATGCATTTAGAATAAACATGAATAGATGGAATTTAAAACAGTAAGAACGTTGAAATCAGTCGTCAAGCGAATATAATGGGAATAAATAATTAGCGCGGTGATAGTGGCAGCATGTTGAACGAACCGACGATTTGTCTCCGATATTAAGGAGAATCGTGTATGTGTCAGAGTTTTTATCTAATGGAGGAAGCAGTTTGGGGAGGAAGCAGAAATTTCACAGTACACGAGGCCGCCGAATGGCCGCGCATAAAGGACAATTTCCGGGCGACAGCGTCCGGCAAGGTGGAGCGAACAAGAACAAGACAAGTGACCCTATTACAAACCTGTCCGATAAATTGCCACCGTGTAATCAATTTGTCTTTCGTGTAAACGCGTGCCTTGCGTACCGCGCGATTAACTGTCATTACTCATGCACGCAGCTGAAGCGGCGAAACGTTTTGCGTCCATCGCATTCGTCAACTCTGCATTCTCTGCTTCTGTACATTTTAGCTCCTGTTTGTCACATTAACCGACCGAGATGACGCCTCGCCACAATTTACAATTCTACGTCTACGAACTTGCCGTACGAGCAAGTCAAACTCCAAAGTATACGAAACTCCTCTGTGCCACTAAAAATTACTGTGTCTTCATGTTTAATCCTCCGTCTGCAACCTTTTATGTTCCAGGTTGTTAGCGCGAACGCGGAAGCATTAGTAATTTGTATTTCGAGCTACACCTCGCGAGTGTTTATGTTTGCTCGTCATTTGAGCTCGCTCTCTTTAAATATAAAATATATATTATATGGTATCATATTATGTAATACCATACCGATTGTACCAATATCAAAATTTTCCTTTCTGTGCATGTCTCTTCTTTGTTATTGTATTTATACGAGTAGTCTGTACCTTTCTCATATGTAAAATAGGGCTTCAGCCCGTTTATAAATAATAATAATAATAATAAATGTACAGTGGAGGACAATATTAAGTGGACATTCTTAAAAATTGCATAACTCTTTTAAAATTGGTCGAAAATACTTGATTTTTTGTTAAGATGTTAGACCAACTAGTTTGCTAAAGAATGACTAAACGAAAATTTGTTTAGTATAACGAAACGTAACGTGCGACGCTCAACCTTGAGCTCTACACAGGTTCTAAAAAATTTCTGGATTACGGAAAATAGCAGGGACATAAGATCAGCAATGTGGCGCTTAAGGAAGAAATTTCCCCGTTTTTCCTTTCGGTCCGAGCGAGCGGTGCCTCGACCCTCTACATTTCTTTCGTCAGTCCATTCTGTCAAGAGGAAAGACGGTGTGTCTCGTCGTCGTCGGTCTCAATTCAAATGGCCCCGGCGTATCGCTATCGCGCGTATCAGCTTCTGTTTCCACGACGTACGACTTCGTTCCCCATGAATAACGTATTTCCCCCGGAAATCGATATGCAGATTGCCAAGTGTACCTACCTGCGCTCATCTCTATTTCTCTAGTCCTCTCTTTTCGCCGTTACCCGGCACCGCGTCGCTTCCTATCGGATACGTGGGTCACATGGCTATCTGGGTCAGTGGAGAGAGCATCCCTCTTTTGTCCTTTTCCCCACGTAAACGCCCCCGGGATCCTGAAGATCTGATCGAAAACCGTCGCGCCGGGCGAACGTCGAATTCTAAGAACGTTCGCGCGAGCCACCCGCTAAATCGAATCGGTTTGTTGCCTTTTTAGCGGGGATTCGCGAACCGAGATTCTAGAAGGTGCGATTTTATCACAGTTGGTTACTCGTCAACTAACCAAAAGACTCCTAAGAAACACAAACTAATTGTGACACCTAGAAATGAATGACAGAAGCCAGAAATAAATTCATGCAGGATTTAAGAATCTCGGAAGAGTAACCAGTATAAACATTTTAATTTGTGTTCAGGATTGGTTGCGGGGATCGACGGCGTTAAAATATCGGTCAATAACGCCGAACCGTGATTAGCTGGATCGCTGGTTTGTACGAGATCTGGAATCGATTGTGAGCTCGTTGAGTCATTGGCTATCACCGTCGATACATATCACTCGCGATTATCGACCGCGGAGCGGACTAGGATTGGCCGATCGCGCTATCGATCAGCTTATCCGATGGTCGACGGGGACGGCTAACGGCCAGCTGATCGATCGATACCAGTTCTCTCTAACGATCTAGCAAGCGAGCAACTAAACTTCTCTTTATCTAATACGAACGTCGAGCGTCTTTTGACCGGTTCGGTTTAACCTAGTAAACTCAGCATTTAGCAGTTCAATTAGAACTAAAAACCAACAGCGTGTGTATCCAAAGTTACATTTATTTTTTTGTACATAGTTCGATTTAAGTAGCACGAACCCACTTCGGGCGAATAAAGTTTACTTCAAAATACATTTCGTCGAGTGACTCGTTTTCAGTCTTCAACTCGTAAACAATTTGATTTCTAGAATTAACGCAAGAAATTTGGGAAATTTCTTTTATTTGTAGAATTTTACAGGCTAGTAGATTCTCTGTCAGAGTTAATGGGACGAAGTCATAGACGTGTCTGTTTTAAGTACCGGTAACGACAGAAATTTCGATGTTCGTTTTCATTTTGATAGGGAAGTGTGAAAAGCCAGACGATTTCATTTAGAAATGCAACTGGTTTGAACTGTAGAAGGTGAACGCATTTGTGATTAACTTTTGCATGTCCAACGCCGCGGGCGTGATTCACGGGTGTATGCCTTGTGATCTGAATTTCTTGTTGGCCTGACTCGCCGCGAACATTGTCCCACGGGGTCGCTTTTATGTTCCCGGACGATCGAAAGCCCCGGGTTCGCAGCTTTGAAGCGCGGCTCGTTCGTTATGAATAGTACGGAGAGCGTGGCGCAGTGCAATTTTTTAGAACAGAATGCGAAGATAACTCGTCACATTGGATTCCTCGGCCGGTTTCCACCGGTCGAATAATATATGAATGGCCTCGAAACGAAGTTTGACACCTCTCAAGCGGAAAATTTAATGGGGTGGCTCGTGATTGGCTTTCGAAACTGTGTCGCTAACTAAGTCCTCTAACTTCCCAAAATTGTGCCTAACCCCTCCGATCATATTCTTAATCCACAAAATTACTAGATTTCCTAAATTTAGTCTTTCAAAAAAAATTAATTGACTTGCGATTAATTAAGCCAATGTTTCTTAAAAGAATTTCTATATTTCACCCACAAATTTAAGGGTTTTTTCAACAAAAACGATTGCAGCCATTGAGAATGGTGTTATGACTAAATAAAATTCATGTAATGTTGAAATAACATAAGAATAATTGAAATGTCGTAAAAATTCCATTGAATTAATTCATGTTAAGATAAACTAATCTTTTTTTTTTTTTAATTTTGACTTGGTCCATTATCATAATGATGGGCAAACTTCGCATGCATCGTTTGGGAGTACGGAAAATGTCGGACACGTCCTGTGTCATGATCGTAATTAAATGGTACGATCGGAAACTAAACGCAACCCAGATTGTAATAAAGCGCGCGTGGTGAGGGAGGGCGATCGCGAGATGGTGGAGGTCAGTGTGCTCGGTGTTCGTCGACGGTGACAATAGTCGAGCGAGCTAGCACGAATCAATTAACTGAAGTTGACGCAGCGAAACCGAAGTGTCATTATCAGTGCAGGCTAATGCGTAATGCTTTTGCAGATTGATTTCGAACGGTTCGTTTCGGAAAATCACCGAGCAAACAACAAGCCCGGGGGCGGCCCGCGAGTGTGATTTGTCTTTCGCAATTCGAACGCGAAAAGCGGATGGCCGCCTCCCGCGTTTCAATTCTTTGGACAATTCCCCTGATTCAGGCTTGTTGCTTCTCCATTGTTTGTCCTGTCGATCACGACGAAACAGCGTGATCGATTAATTAACACCGTTTCCTCCGAAAGAGACTCCTTGCAAAATTACAGTTGGAATAAAATGGCAAGTGGAAATTGATTTGCAGATGCCACCGCGCCGAGAGGAATGTAATTTTTAATCAAGAAATTGCAAGTGCGAATTATTGCAGATGCTCGAGGTCGAACAGTGGAATTTTTACTTTCGATTCCGATAATGCCGGTCGACCAGATAAATTAACCTATTATCGGCCGGCAATTAGACGGCGCATTGTTGCGACCGTGGTATTTATTTGTTCATTATTGAACGCAAATAGTAATTACATAAGCGATGCACATTTATGATAATGTCCAGGGGGCAGGATAAAAGATAACAATGTGTGACTGGACACGAAACGTTAACAGTAATCGTGTAATAGCCGGCCCGGAGCTCGGAATCGTTTGCTGTCAATTTATTCCGTTGCACCTTGCACCCGGAATATCCCGTTGCTCGAAATATTTTATTGCACTTTCAACATTTTACGTGATGCTCCTATTATCCCCGGGTATATATCGGTAAGTAAATCACCAATTAACACTGCAACTACCGGACAGCTCGAAATCACTCTGATTTATTATTTTACTGGTATCAAAGGTCCCTCCGCGGAAAATTATTAAACAAATTTATTCGCGCGCACGGCCCGCCTGTCCGCGTTACACTTTGACTGCGCACGATATTCCCATTGTTAATAACTCTGCCATCCGTTATTAAGAAAATTACAAACTATCTACTCCCGGCTCCAGTTCGTTCCCGTCTCAATTAAATAATAATACCACGGTATTAATTCCGGTCACGCGTTCATCTTCCACGAATTAATTTCAGATTCATATTCGTTTTCAATCTTGCTCGTTCTATTTTTCTGTCGCGATTGCTAAAGTGTGCTCTAAATAAATTCATTTCGGAAATTTCTTCTACAGCTGAATAAATTTAAATGACACAGGCATCTTCGCCGAGTTAAATTGAGGAGCTAGCGGAGAAAGGATTTAATTTCTCCGTGCGATTTTCTCGCTGAAACTTTTTTCCTGCTGTTACGAGCGATTCTCCCGCGGGAAACGATGATCGTTCGCCATGAAATATGAACGAGCCTGTAGATTAGCCAGCGAGGAAGAGTTCTGACCCAGTTTCGGGTACACAGGCCGAGGTTTCCGCGCACTTGAGACAACGATACACGGAATCGTAGGCGGGCACGAGCTCAACCCCATCGACACCAAGCAACGAAGAAGCTCTCTTCCGGGAACACACGAGCGCGGCGAAACGGGAAACGAGCTTTTTCACGCAGCGGATATATCTCTACCTACGAGTACGTTAATTGCTCAAAGGCATTTTCTCGGTTCCCTTTGAGCGTGATCAACTTTCATGGATTTAGTAGCTACGCGTCACGGAACGCCGTTGAAAAAAAGAATGCTGCCAGCCACGCGAGAGTAATTAAAACTTTCCCCGAGATTTCCGTCGGTGCCACCCACCCCCTCCCTCCCTCCCGAACCCACCAGTCTTATTATAAATCAGCAGAGTGAAGAGCGTTGTAATCCGAAAGATCTCGTTCGGATTTCAAACGTTAATGTCTTCTGATGCGCGGAGAACGATGGCCAGACGAGAAATCTATTAACGAAGCTCATTCACCATTTTCGTCTCTTACCCTTCGGGTTCTCCTGTGTACAGGCTGCGCCCGAAAATGGGATTCCGCAACGCGATTTGCATGCAGAAATTACAGAAAATTATCAAACACTGTCGCACACTCACTCTGAAATAAATGTACGACTTTGAAATTTTAACGAATTAACGTAGAATTATTTGACGAAGTAGTAAGCGAGAATTAGAGTGAATTCAAGTAACGTTGGACATTCGAGGGATATTTTTAAGGGTTATAGTGGCTGGAAGAGAAGAAAGTCGAACGGGAAATCGGCGGACAGTACTCTGGCCTCCTTCAGGCTCTGTTGCGATCTTATTTGTCCGTCAGCTCGTTTATTCTGAAGTACGCGAGAGCACGGCCGAGTCCAATTAAAAATCACAGGGTCATTTATTTACGCTTGGGATAGAATCGAGCTGGTACGCGCGGGGGTGTCGGGGGTAGGTGTAAATAATGGTCAAGCGGCTAGGAAGGTCGGCCGCTGCAAAAGAGGGTGAACGGCAAAGAGAAATTAAGGCGACGACCGGTGGGAGGGTAATGAGTGAAAAAAACGTGCCTGGCGTGAATGAGGGTGGCCACATTCTGACTTTCGTCGCTAAAAAATCTTTCGAGGTCCGATTATATTTCAATGACATCAAATATAAATATATTCAATTCAAAAATATTCATATTCATATAAATATATTTAATTCAAGAATATTCATATTCATATAAATATATTCAATTCAAGAATATTTATATTCATATTCATATTCATATTCATATATATATACTTACTCGCACACATTTCAAGCGATAAATTAATCCTTTCACTGTTCTTCGTGGTCGCTAATAACCTAGCTGTTGCCGCAACTTAATAAATAATTTAAAAAAAAATTCAAGTGCTGTCTGTATATTTGCTTGAACGTCTGAAGAGTATTATTTCGAAATAGAGTTGTGTGAAGAATCACTGAAAGCTAGCATGATTTCGATCGCATAAGCAGGTCAGTGTTTCTTTCCAACGGCAGCGAGATGTTGTTAGAGTTCGTAAAAGACTGTTTCGCAGAGGAATGATCGAGCCGAGGGTGAAACGGCGTGCATTAATTCAGCAAGGTTAAAAATGCACGACACGATGAGTAGGTAAAAAGGATAGCTTAGTCACCTGTGCGCGAAGTCAGTCGCGCACGACACGTACACTCGATAAGGAGTCCCGGTGACGTGACTTGTCGGCCTGGTGCTATTGCAATTGCTATTGCCGCCAGGCTGGCCGCCATTTAAATTTCATTACGAGCCTAAACTATGGTCGTCTTAACCGCACACAGGCCGAGCGTCGAGCCGGTGTAAAAACTCGCTATTCTGAATTGCAGGGCCGATAAGCCAGCCTAAATTCATTCCATCGATTCTCGGACGAATGTGGGACTCGACAATAGAACCTGCCGACTACAGACGTTATGCTAATCTACAAAAAACCGTTTATATTCTTCATAAGATGCATATCTTGAAGCTTTTTAAAATTGGAATGGTTTTTCTCTAACGTGAATTGCTACAATAAAATTGTCTAACAAATTCTGTTTCTAATAAAAATGGATGCTAGCACAAATTGGAATTTTTGTTGCCGCGCGATTGTGTTGGAATAACATTATCCCGTTCACCGCAAATTTACATTTTCGTGGACATCGCATTCGTTTAAAAAATCCGCGCCGACAGCCTCGCAACCAGCGATTCGGAGATGGGAAGCTAAATTCCGGAAAGATTGTTAGGTGGGTTTCGCGGCAAGTTAACGACCCCGCCTTAGATACGTTTCCGGACACCTTCAATGACGGTAATAACACTAACTTCTCCTCAGCCTTCACGGGAAAGCCTCGCGAAGACTTTTCATTCCCAACGCCCCGCTCCGTGAGGAACTATCTTCGGCGGAGCTGCTGAAGGGAAACATTTATGAAACAAAGAGAGGAATTATGGGGTTATTCCGGAAACGAAGACTTCTTATTAATATCGCCATAAAGACTGCGGCTTTGAGTCACTTTAGCCCGTTTTCTAAATCAGCCTTCGTGAAATAGTCATTTCGGAATTCTTCCAGAAAAATGTTTAGAATCTTGAACATATCGATTTGAAAAAATTCTAAACCACAGATCAGATGTGCAAGAATGAGTCGAAAATATTTCGTGATTATAGACGTTATAGTTTATCCGAAAGAAATTCTTAAATTGCTCCTACCCCTCCAGTCGAGAGCAACCCCTAAGATCCTTCGGAGGAGAATCGAAGCTAATAAAGTCAGGCAGCAAGGACGACAAATGTTTACCAAGATTAAGGACACCGCGGGAGGGTGGTTTTTGCCGGTGCCCGTTACCCAAGCCCCGGCTACACCTGATTTAGGCACGGTTATGTTCGAGCGTGCAAAAACCGATTCGTGTGCAGAGACGCTGAACGGACGGGCGGACGAAGAAGCGCCGCTATCTCCGTGGAGGTTAACGTTCACCAGAAGCTGTTCACCCGCGAGGAACCGAAGGCGTGTTCGAGGACCTCTATTGAATTAACTCCATTCACCAAATTGCTCTCGCATTATGCTGGATCACGGCTGAGCTAAGTTCCACCCTCTCGGCGACGGCGCTGCAAGGCGCGAAGCAGTTCAGAGCGGAGCAGAACATCGCACGGTGTCTCTGTCACAAACGGCCAAGACAAAGTCGCCAAACGATTGAAATTCGCAGTTCGTTTCGCGGAAAGCGTCGGTGTATGCGAGCCGATGCCCCTTTGCAATTCATCAAAGAGCTCCTCCGATTTTCCGTCGTCGCATCGTCGAGGATCCCCGGATAAGAACTATTTGGCTGCTGATTGTCCTCGTGTCACGCCGAGTAGAACTTTTTCTATTAATTATTCCGGCTGCATTCTACTTCCCTGTAGATAGCCGATATCCTTAAAATATATTGGGTTCGAAGGAAAGTTCTGTCGTGTTTTAAAGAAAACATTTGAATCAATTTATAAAAATATATGTGTTAGCGAACAGCAAAGGATTATTTCAGTTAGAACCGTTTCGAGCAAATATATAAATAGTTTCTGTTGTACTATAGCGAAAAAAAACGATTTAGCACAGATAAATTGATTTTTCTAGATAATACAGTGAGACCTATGAAGAATAAGAAGTTCCGAAATCATTGACACGCGAACACGTGCAAACTCATTACTCAGGCGAACGCAAATAGAGAGGGTTTTCGAGGGAGACGCGCATTTCGTCGAAGGAGAACGAATGAAAATTTTAGATTTTCCATTGGTAAATATTGGCGCCATTAGGTTAATAAATAAGTTTGTCTTGCAGATAGAAATGACGGCGATGCCAGTGATTTTCCGCGTCGAAATACGTTTAAGGAAAGAATCCGAACGTTTTCGCCATACAATTTTATTTTCTATTTTCATATTTCACGTGCTTCTATTTTCTCTTCTTCACTCTCTCTCTCTCTCTCTCTCTCTCGCTCTCTCGCTTTCGGTCGCGCTCTCAGCGTCTTTTTATTTTCCCTCCGTATGTTCGTGCTCACATATAACATTCCGGTCGGGAGGAAGACGGGAAGGACAGCAGAAATCTTGAATTGTGGAGGAATAAAGAGAAAAAGGCGAAAGGGGTTGAGGAAGCGAGAAGAAAACCGAGGGGACACTCGCCAATTTCTCCTGACGCTACCGCGTGCTACTACAGCTGTGAGTAAACGAACGATAAATTTGCCCTGAAAAATAAAAATAAAGAGAGAGGTCGAGAGAGACCAGAAACATCTCGCGCGATGCACAATAGCTTTCCCTGCAACCGGCCCTTTCCCTTCCTTTACCTTTTCTCGTCCCCTATTTCTTCCCGCGCAATTGTCCACCGATCGAGAATCGTGTTGGCGATCTAATTCAATTTCTGACACCTATTTATTCCCTCTCCTTGCCGCCGCAAACACGATTTTTTCCCACAATACACGCACGAACATTAAGTAACGTCCTCCGAACGAAATTTCTACGAGTCCATTATATTTTCATTCAATTTTCACGCAGCTTCTCCTCATTCGTTATCATTGTTTTAAATTAATGATTTGTTACACCTCCTCCAGTTTATTCATGTTCCTTTCACGTTATAAGGAAATTAAATACTTATATTTAATTACCATATAATAAATTGGAAAAAGTCTATTAAGAAACTGTATCAATATTTAAAAAATATTCAATTGCACGAACTGCTGTTACCCGAAGTATTTTAGGAAATAAGAAAAAGTAGGGGCCTGAATAATATGTATGAAATATCTATTGAAAGCCCGCGGGAAATTATTTTCCAGGCTATCGGTTCACAAAGTTCGAAAACAAGATACAATGGACCGAACAGTGCAAAGCGTCTATTGAAAAATTGGAGGAAATACAACTTGATTTGGCCAGGTAAACGGTGAAACGCTGTTTAACAAAACAGCGCAAAGAGACACGGAATAGAATACAAAGGCGGTGTTCAGAAGCGGAAATAAAGTGGATCATTGATTGCCGGGGCGACGATTAGATTGAATATTTCTGGAACAGCATAAAACTGATACGGGGGAATTGACGAACCTTTCAATAGATTTTTCAAGATCCAGCGGAGTGGTGAAGTATCAACGCGCGCGGCTTATTCGTTCTGAATGCGAATAAATTTCGCATCGTCTGATTTGCTGGGCGGGAGGAAGCAAGCTCCGCGGCTTTCAGGTCGGCGTGCGACGGTGAATCCTAATTATTGATTGCGCGGATAGCGCGCACCTGTACATCGACGTTGACTTGTCCCACATTTCACAAGTGGCTCGACGATATTTTCCTCTTTTTTTTCCACGCCGGTTTCCTCGCGTCTTTCCTTCGCGCGAGCAAAACAAGATAAGCCGCGATTCATGCGGCCGCTCTGTTATTCCCGCTTTGATTGAAAAAGGACGGTGAGAAAATATGGGGACAGCGAGCGAGCGAGCGAGAGAGAAGGGCCGTGAAAATTTCTGGCTAACGAGAGAGCAACGGAACCGCGGCGGAGGATTTTTTTAATTAAAACCGAAGGAACGGGGAAAAAACATTCAGCATCGGCGGCAATCGTCAACGACGATCTTTCAACGTAGCAGGAGAAAAAACCAGGTCGAAAACACAGCGACGCTCGTATTCTTTCGCGCGTACGCCCGCCAGCGAAATTACGCTGGATACCCTACGGAAAGCGGAAAGAGTACGGGACGACGGAAATCTCGTTAAGGTAGGCAACATTATGTACTATTTGCGGGGGGAAAACAGCATCGGTATTATAACGCGAGCCTGCTTCTCTTTCTCTCTCCCCCCCCTCTCTCTCTCTCTCTCTTTCTATCGTCTTGCTTTATTTCTTTCGTGCGCGAGAGACCGTTGCCGTTTCGTGTTTTACTCCCCGGGAAGATGAATGGAGTTAACTCACTTTGTTAATGCTGTTATGGGTAATGGATTGTCCGAGGGGGAGGAGAGAACATTGTTTCCTTATTCGCAATCAATATCTTTCTTTCCAGCGCCGCGGCTGCACGTCCTCATCCGTTAGCACCGCGAGACGTTACCTTTCTGCGGCTGACTTCCACTGTAAATTATAATTGAGAAGGAAACGTCAGCGCGGAAATAAATACCAGCAACTATTCTGTTTCTACCTGTAACACTTAATGGCGCGAGTGATTCGAAGTTCGCCCGGAGCCTGCGGACTCGCTACCGCGCTCAGGAATGAACGATTCTAATGGCACTTTGTGTAATTGTAATTTTGCGGCGGGTTACCGGAGATGTAATTTATGTTCCCTCGTGGCTGTGTTCTCGGTAACTACGGTGTTTACGTTTCAGTGTTACTTGTATTTGTTTCGCGCGTGTTTGTTACGATTAACACCGCGTCGACTACTGTGTGGTCAAACGTCCGGTTTTATACCTTACAATTATAGTTTTTCCAGGTATATAAACTCGAGATGTGACGAAATGGGGAGATAAATAGGGGATGAACGATTTCAGCGAAAGTGGTAGATAAATAGACAGCTTAAGAACGGGTTAGATAATATAGGGGAAAAACATGAAATAGGTAAATAAGGAAGAAATCAGAGGGTTAGGTACGGTGAAAGGCCACCCCGTTCAACAACCAGCCCCGACTTATGTATTGTAAATACCATGTAATCCGATGACCTCTCGGCGACGGTCCCTTCATTACCGGCGCGGATGCCATTGTTCCGTTGCTATAATTGAATTCCCAAGGCAGCCGCTGGCAACCAATCCTCATCCTCTCAGCATCAGCGATCCGAGACCACCGCCGATTCCACGTCGAAACTCTACGAGATCCTGATTTACCCCATTCAGTCGGGAATAATGCGATATCCCGACCCCGAAAGCCACGTCGAACCTCACTTCGAGCGAAGTCATCTTAGCAGGGGTTAGCTTGATCTCGTGCACAATTCTAAATGTCCGTTTACTCGTCGCTGTCGGTTACCCGACTGACATCCCCGGGCTCTCCCTTTCCCTTTCTCTCTCTCTCTCTCTCTTTCTCTCCCTCTCTCGATTTCCATTTTACAAACGAATACCGGACCACTCTCTGAATTTTATCGAACCGATATCTCCTATCTCGTCATTTCAAACCCGAGAATTTGCTGACTTAATTAAATATCACCAGACTCGCTCACCCTCTCCAAGGTCATTTACGATTCTTACAGTTCACCCATTAAATTGAAATCTCAGCCCCCTGCGTTCCATTATTTCATTGTTACGAGTGTCGATACGTTACTTTACTGCGAACAGCGAGTTTTGATGCGAATCAATTTTCCTTCGGAATTTTAGTATAGTTTAAGTACTGAAACATATTTTTTGAGCAATCATATGGAGGTAAAGCGGAGTGATAAACAAGTGAAAATTTTTAGTATCATTTGCCCGTTGTAGCGAGGTTCTTCGGCTGAAAATCAACTAGTGTCCCAGTTAGGTTGAGCAGGTGCGGTATCCGCGCGATGAAAATGCAAATGCATCGTGTGCGGGTTCGCGGTTCGATCGGTTGTCCGCCCAGCTCGCTCGCTATCAAGAGATTGACGTCGTTTACCTCGGATGATCAAGGATAGGGCGTCGAAGGGACTTTGTGGGACGTGTTTCGCACTTGGTGCGGAAAGGGGTGGGGGGAACGACGCAGCAAGCAGAAACGCAGCACGCACCTAGGCAGGAGGCGTACTAGAGGACGCGCACTGTCGCAGCGAGCAGTCCTGTCTCCGCCATGACTGATGACCGGCATTACGATTTGTCAATAACAATTGTCCCGGGTATAACTGCTCCGCGCGCAAACTGCAACTGATGGCTAACATCGATTGTTCACGTCGACGCGTAACTGTCCGGCACCGAAGTGACCCATAACGCATCCGCACCAAAAATCTGCCGCCGACAGACCGACGCGAACCCGACGGAATGCCCGCAACGTTGTTCGCGCTAATATGCGGTATCTGTGCCGTTGATTAGTCGCTACCACGCGATCGCTGCGATCGAACTGTCGATCCACGTTTGCTGGACAGCCAACCGCTCATCGCGATCGATACTTCTGCTATCCTCTTTTTTCAACCCTCCTGTCGAGCACGCTTCACCAATTTTTTCCTGCGAAACCAAATAAGATCTCTTTACGAGACCTCGTAAATTTGTTCATACGTGTTTGAACTACTTTCATGAATTTTTAGAGGTCGATCGCATTGTTGGAACGTTGACAAAATTTTCTTTTCGATGAAGCCAGTGACCGTATTTTTCACCCGATTTTCTCGCGGTGCTGTTTCGGAATTTTTTTTCCGAGAAAATGAAATATTATATATTTCTATGAAATTTTTCAGACTTGTTTACACTTGCTCATGAATTTTTATTGTGCAGTTAGAATATTTAAAAAATCTATTTAAAAAAAAAATTTGTCCAATATTGTATAATATATAATAAAAAACCAACGTAGTGAATAGTAATTGAAATAGGTAACATCACATTAGCTCTTTGAAGATTCCAAGCGAGATGCTATAGACTATACTGTAGCGGTACGAGGTAGAGTATCAGTAGCACCCACTTGAAGGGATTCTATTTTACGACCTCGCTATAAAGTTTCCATCGAGAATACTTAGGAGCCATTCGATAACTTATAGCGGCGGAAAGTAACTAATTTATAATCATTACATCGAACGCAGCTATGTAGAATAAATGCTTATTGTTAGAGCGAGAGAGATAGAGCACCTCGCAATATATTAAAACATTCCCCATAAGTAGTCTCCACTATCATAGCAATGTTCGCACAATAAAAACAACTTACAAATCAATTCAATTAAAATTCAGCTACCTCTACAATCGATTCAAAACCTAAAAACTAGTTGATTCAAAAATGAAAAACAATTTACCACGTATCTTAAAAATTGCGAGTTGCTATATCAAGTCCAGGGAGATAAGTAGGGGTTGTTAATTGAAGATGGCGGATAATGAGTTCGGACTGTTGTTACGGGGGAACAATAAACCGAGTTAACCTTTGGTAGCGAGAGTACTGCCATCGAAATTTGTGGCGAAGGTGGTCACCCGAGTAAACATCGGTTTCACGGAGGCCGATGGAGAGGGGAAAAAATTTACAAAGAAGCAACCCCTTTGGCGCTGTTCGAGGACGAGTTTCGTAATTACGTTACGGAGCTGCGGGGATGGACGTCCAGGGGTGTAGCGGGGTTGTAGCGGGGGTGGCACTAAACGAGGGAGGCTCTGACTTTCTCGGTCGGTCGACCATGCATTCAACGGCAGCAATGGATTCTGTCAATAACTTCTTTAAAAGAGCCTAAATTCATTATTTGCCTTCTATTCAGCGTGCTGGCGTGCGGCCCGCTTTTTTTTCGGTTTCCTGAAAAGTTTCGATCGCCGGGGTTATTCTCGGAGGGTCGTGACAGCGCTCTCTCCCTTCCTCCCTCTCTCTCTCTCTTTCTCTCGCTTTTTCTCTTTCTCGCTCTCTCGATCCAATATTCCAAATCGGGATGTATTATTGATCATACGATATCGACGTCACACGGCGGCGCCCTCGTACCGAACGAAATGCCAATTCTTTTGGAAACTGCGAGCACTCTCGGTGCTGTTAGAGTTAGAATTATATTCGGAATGTGTAAAATTAACTGGGAGTGGGTCAGCTCCACTTTCCTCCGTTTTCAAAATGAAACTCCTGTTCCCTTGCATTATATTCGACTTTCCAACACGTCTATATTCTCCGTTGAACCAGCGTTGCGACTGCAAAAGAAGTACAATATTCTCAAAAAATTACCGATACCCTAGAATGGACATTTTCAAACAGAGATCCTTTCTTTAAATTTTCACAAACAATTTCCGAGATTTCGTGGTGGGTTCGGCAGGATCTTCGCAGGATTGATTGCTCATTTATTATCTGTTAATCACTGTGCGATTAATAGGACAACATCCGTTAATAATTCAGCCAGCCCGAGGAAATGTTTATTTAGCACTTATTAATAGCGGAGGAGCTTGGGATAAAACAAATTCATACTGCTGCACGTATTGGAACGCATCTGTTCAAGTAATTTATTAATATGTGAACGGCCGCGTCTGTTTGCAACATTAATGGCTCGAAATGTACAATTCAAAAGCATTCTCTCTCGCCTCAGCTTTTCAAACGCATTCCGCGAAAGTGGAAAATGGTGGGAATTAATCGTTGCGAATCGATTGCAAGATTTCAGCAAAAGAAAGTCATTATCAACGTAATTTATTTAGAAAAATTCCACCATCAATTTCCTCACTGTTTTCAATTTAAGAATTTCAGGAATTAATTATGAAAGAATAAATAATGGTGCGTAGAGCGATTATGGATCGCCCAGGGTATCGGCAGACCGATCGTCGAATAAAATCGAATCGCTCAACTTTGATCAATGATTTATCTCCGAAAAGGTTCGACGCTCGCCTCGGATCCCCGCACGGTCCCCAAAGAATTTAATTTCGCTCGGAAAGCCATTATGTAAAAGACTCTCGGCGTTCCTCTCGGCAGCCATATAGGCAAACAAAAAAAGGTCGCATCCCGGGACACATCCCTGTAAACCGAACGAGTTTTTAATTGTCGAAGCACCCCGCCACGGGGTCACTTCGTCTCGAGGGTGAGAAGACACGTGTGGTCGACCCGTCAAGATCTTTCTCCCCCTAATTGTCCTCACATTTGACAGGCGACGTTATCTTTCCGACCTGCGAGTGACACAATACCGGGCACGTTTCTCCTAATGCCCTTAACCCCGCGTCGCTCCAGCAACTGTTACATTCGCATCAATCGAACTCTCGCCACCCTTCTACTTAAAATCGCTTGTCTTCACGATCGAAACTGAAGCCCATTTTACATTCATGTTGACACAGGTTCACGAGGATCGACAACTTCGTTAAGCACCCATATTAATGATTAATAGACAGCGGATTTCATTTATTCAAATACTCTTTAACTTATCCTTTTTAATTTTTCTCTCCTGCGGATAAAATTCAAATAAATTGTCCGTGATTCGAAAGCGCTTCTTTATGTTATAAATTTCGGATCATTTTCATATGTTATAAATTAATTTCAGCTTCACGATCTAGTGTATTTTATCGAGATTTTACGCGACTACGAACGAATAAATCGGATAATCCCCGCGTAAAGTATTGAATGACGAACTGAAAAACAAGAAGGCAGAGAACACGCGTGTGCGTGTATTAATTTTTCCGAGGGAGCAATCATCGGAACCGGAGGTGTAAAATACGGGAGAGTTTATCCGATTTGAAAGGAAAAGTTTCTGGAGGTTGAACGCGCGGTGGTTAATGACGTTTCGGTTTATTTGTCGAACAGCGGAAACTGCGGAAAGAACGTCACGCAATTCCGGAGATATTGGCACGGGCAATTGTTAACGAAGCTTGTATAGGTATCCACGGTTGGACGGGGATCAGATACGTGTGCGTCGAGTCGTTTCTCCTCGTTAAGGGATTCCGTAGGAGGAGAAGATGGAGCTGGCGTGCGGATTGCGGAAGCAGTCGCGAGCGTTTTCGCGCTTCGCAGCCGCAGAGCAGTTCGGAGTTGCCATTCGGAGCACGTAGATTGCTAACCTAACTTGTTTAGCGGTTTTAGCGGTATTTGATTAGTTGAGTGAATTTCCGAACTGTTTCAGACCGCTCGCCTCTGCTCGACTCGCTTCTACTCGCTTCTGCCTCGCCTCGCCTCAGCCTCGCTTCTGCTCGCTCGCTCGCTTTCGCTTTGGCTGGCTTCGGACTTCGCTCGGAGATCGGACGGGCGACAAACCTTCGACGAATTTTCCGCGTGCACGCTGTCCCGCTACGTGTCTTGTGTATATTGCCGCTTGCATCAATGCCGCCGATTGACTGATTGAATGGAAACTGTGTGACACCCGCGCGTGCTCTCTCTATTTCTCTTTCTCTCGATGCGAACTATCCTCGCATGTACACACATCCTAAATCGAAATCTTACCTTGAGAGTAGTTCATGTCCTTCTCTCATGTACGTCGATGGCTACTCCTGATCGGAGTCGCGATCACGAACACAGATTACCACCTGCAATTAAAAGAGTTCGTTAGCAGGCTTGCTTCGTCTACTTGCACTCTGGGCTTACTAGATTCTTAACGAAATTGATTTACCACTATTTTGGCAAAAATATTAGAAAATAAATTCGTGAATGGACAAAGGCCACTGGAATGCTTGAAAATTAAATTCATGAAATCACTGTTAGAGAATATATTCATAGAAGGACAACGTAATAGTAAATTTTCGGGTTTTCTCGAACGGCGAACAGTGTTGAATAATTAACAGAGTCAGCGGGTTAAATCGGAGTGTCAGGTTATTTATAGATATCGTTATCGTCATCGGTTGGCCTAATCCCGTGGCATGATCGATCAGCCGTTGCCGGAACGGTTTGGACGTTCGTCTTGCTCTGTTCCGCCAGCAGTAAGTCTCAACGACCGATGCCGATTGGAAAATCGAAGTACCCACGAGAGCGGTTACGGATACCCGTTAAACCCCCTTGGCGGTGGCAATATACGAGAAGAACTTATTGGCTAACTAAGCCAATACCACCGCAAACGATGTGTCCATCTGGCAAGCTAATTAGCAAATTATGAAACGAATTCGAGCGCTAGCTCTAATAACCGTGGCTGTATTGGCCTATTTTATCCGTTACGCGCCAGTTGTAACGTTTCCGTTTATTGTTCGACGTAATTGCATTCCTGCTACGATATACCGTGACGCCCGGTAAACTTGGGTCAAGTGGTTTTTATTTGCGGTTCAGTTATCGTTAAACAAGCAACCGGCGAACCGCGGCCAGGCACTCTTATATGAAGCCGAACGATTCGCGCAGCTGCAGTTTCAGCGAAAGTGAGAAACTCACGCTTGAACCTTCGCTAGACACCAGCCGAATCATTAAAATATTACGAAGTCCCAAAAATTGCCCGGTGAAAATAATACACGTGTACCTCTGTAAATAGATTTTCCTGCAATTAACGTTTCAGTTAATCTGGAACCGTGAATAAATAATTCAAGAGCTTCTTCAACACGAGAACTTTTAAATTCATTAAAATAAACTTGGTCGGATTTTTCATTTTAAAATTACTGCCGACATAAAAGCGCTCCATATTTTTACGAGATTGTAAAATAAACTCTGTAACTATACAGCCTCGGGAATTTCGTGGAAAATTAATAGTGAGTTCTATCGACTATAACAGAGGATTTCTTGTCGAGTGAAACGGTTATTAAATGATCGTCTGCCGTTTAATAACGCGAATTCAGATCACGATCCACTCGACGGATATTTATTCGAAGACATCCGTCTTCGTGGTCGTAACAGCTCGACGTACATATATGTGGAGGATACAATTAGAGGAAAGTGGAGGAAGTTGTCTGAGCAAATACCACTTAGGAAAATACAATTGGCAGCGGCGGTAATCGAAGAATGCATTTGCGTCGCGGCAGAAAATGCTGCTGCCCGAAATAATCGGATAACGCGCGTCGTTCTGAGACACAAGGATATAATGGAGAACTTCGGGAAGCGGAAAAATAAGAGGAGGGAAGGAGCACTTACGGTTGTGATTCGATATGCCGGGGATAAATTGATACGAAATGGATTACGGAGTTAGTATGTACCGGGTGATTCATAACGCGTTCCACCTTCATACACACGGTGGCCGCAAAATACGCCATAACCAAAGCGTTATCAATTATACTGTTCCTTCGGATTTTACTTTACAAAATTTTCAGATTATTTCAAATTTAAACAGTAACTTCCCTATAAAATCGGGAAGTTGATAATTGACCCAAGGCCCGAGACAAGGTGCACCTTCAGGAACTGAGAACCACAGAATAGATCTCCCGGAAGCCATAGAAAAAATTAGTGGAGCGGGATGGAGGACACTCGACCACAAGTGTGAGGTGTGAACGCGAAGATAGACTTATGTTAGCAACAGTATCTAATAAAGAGAATCGGCGCACAGGCTCCGACGACAGAGGATAACCGGAGGAAAGAGTGGGCGGGGGAACGAGACGTTAACGACGACTCGTGACAATTGAATCCCCGGGCTGGCCTTTTCAGTTTTCACCTTTTCGCCTTTCAGCCTGCAGCCTTATTGCGGGCCACAGAGAAGGAGGGCTGGACGATTCAGGACTGGCTGGAGTCGCAGGCCGACAGGGTTCAAGGAGCATGGTTCTGGCCAATTCTTCTTTTCTCTGTTCAGTCGGTAACCGGCAAGGGAAGACGTTTACGCACGTACGGACCTACACACGTGTGCGTCGGAGCTTTGCCGGATCCGGGGAGGTTTCGGGGTCTTGATTCTTAAAATTCCCGGTGCACAGGGTCTCGTTCCCGTAGCCCCGCGGCGATATTGGAGAACCTATCGCTGGCTTCTCATCTACTCCTTGGCATTCAATGGAACCGGACGAAATATTCGGACGCAATTTCTTTATGATAATTCAATTTTTCCTCCCGCGCCATCCCCTTCGCTCGTGACTATCCCTTCTCTTCCACTCCTCTTCGTCTCTTCTTCGTCTCTTACACGACTTTCGTCTTCGTTCTTCGCGATTCTGATCCTCCAGACCTACACGGACGGTCCGTCCGATGGTCTACATGGACCCTACATACCGAACGTACCTTTTCTCCAGCTTTTTATCCTGCAAATGGCCGGACCTTATTCGCCCATATTGCCGCGAACAGGCTGCCAGCCTATAGAATCCCATCCGCCTTTCGTGAATTCATTTTCAACGCTTCCGCCAGCCGTCTCTCCGCTCCAGAACTTCTGCCGTCGCGTCGTTATTTCTCCGACCAGGGTTTATGGAAACTGATCGATCCCCGGGAAATTTACCGACGCCGATAGACCGTCACCTATCACAGTCTAGGTGTTCATGATTCCGACGACGGAAATGACAGACGGCACTTCGTAAAATGATGTTCCACAGCTTGCTTCCTGATGGACATCTGCAATGTTTTCTTTTTAGAGGATATTAGGATCGAAGTTGGACAACAAACGTTGTTTTATGAAGTTAAGGTAAGAGGATATTGTGATTCGAACTGCAGGGAAAATGTTCGAAACGATTTTAAAAATCGTTTAAATATCAGGAGACAGCGGAAAGAAGAATTACCGAATCGATTTGTAGGCGTGTCGTATGAAATTTGTTGGTAACGTTTGCAATGTCTACACACGGCCCCGTGCATATCGATGTATCGCTTAATTTTAACGACGCTGGAAGCATATATAATGTAAACCCAATACCTTGGAACATGCAGGGTGGTAAGCGCTATACGATCTGATCCTGGATACCAGCATCAAATCCCCGACATGGCCATTATACGCTCATTTCAGGTTAATACTTGGCTGATGTTGGTGCATTGACCTAACGACCGACACCGTCGGACATTAAAGTTGAGCACTACTGAGCTCTATCGTGCCGGCCGCATTGTCTGCCCTTATTTGCGGAGTTGCCGAGCAAATTATCCAGCGGATTTTGTCGGTGATATTGACAGTGTCGAGTATCCAACAGCAGGCCGAGGGAAGAAATCTTCGGTTATATTCTGCTGTCCTGTTCCACCACCGTTACCAACCATTTTTCTAATTTCCCCTCTTCGACATTCGAGACGAAACGAAGTTGATATTTTCAAAGCACAAATCAATTTTTCCTGTATTACAAAATTTCAAATCAAACACAACTTCTTAACCCTCTGCATCGGAGCTGTTTTAAATCGAAAATCAAACGTTTCTTCCGATCTTGAATATTCACACTCTCTATGAGTTTCTAAATTTGGTAAATATAACATTGGTATAATACCTCATACAATACTTAAATATTTAGTAATTGGTTAGATACTGACATATCTAATAATGTAAACAATATTTTCAATACTAGTACAGGAATTTTTAGATTCATTTTTAAAAAACGTCCTTTGTCTAAAATTAGTCGTGTTAAATCGATGAAATTTGGCGCACATTAATGAAGGGAGTTGTATGGGACCCCAGCTATCAGAAATCAAACTTTCACCAAGGATTACGCACCGTCGAATGTCCGTCAAAGGACGGCACGTTTCTTTTCGTGCCCGTATCGCCACTAGCCGAAGAAACGAGGGAAGAGTGTCGAAAGTTCTGTCGAACTTTTCCACGGAATCCGAAAACGCGTCGTATCCGCCGGCGAAAAGGGAGCAACAAAATGCGTGCGGGGGTGGGGCGAAGTACAGCAAGACTTTCCCATGAACGAAGGAAACGGGAGAGATTTTAAGATCGTTCGAACCTCTACCAAAACATTCTACCATTTGTAATCACGAAAATTTTAAACGTAATGAAATATTCGTCACGTTTTCGGATCGTGCGGAGAAAGGGTTTTTAAGAAGACGTTCGACGGAAAAAAAATTGATAAAAAATGTGAAAGCATTCTACACGTTACCAGGATGGAATATATATTTTTGCAGTGCAAAATCCGAGGCGGCAAAGTCGGATTCTACGTTGTGGGTTAATTATTTCCCGCGGAACAGCCGGTCGGGCCGCGAGATGGTGCGCCCGATGTGAAAAGTAGCGAACGGGAGCACTAAAAAATTGAAGAGGGAACGTAAGGCACAGCCGAGGTATAAATAACGAGATAAATCCTCTTTTCCGGCTAACAGGACTCCTCGGGATTCCCGCGTATCTTCATATTTTTTGGAAATTACATCGCGCACCGAGCTGGGTAATTAAAAGGCTTCGCGTTCCGCGACCCTTGACCCCCTCATAATTTGTAATTTAATTTCAGTAGTTGCAGCCGTCTTCTTTGGTTGTGGTCAGACGGTTTATTAGCGGCGACGCGACGGTCGCGTCGCGCTGTGTGCATGCATCCTTGCAGAGTTTTGAGTCATTGCCGCCGCAGCAGAAGCCAACCGCATCGTTAAGTAACTGCGAGATCACGTACGGACAGACGTCGTAAAAGTTTGAAGGTGTACGTGTTCTGTGAAGCTGCACGAATGCCCAGGCAGTAACCCTTTACGATTTTGTTTCGGCAGCCGCGAGAAATTCGCCGCCGAGAACCACCCACCCTTCGGTGTTGTCGCGATAAATCAGCCCTAGTCGTAGTAAAAACGCTTTATTGGATTCGTTAATCACGGCATCGCAACCCTAACTAAACATTTGCATTAGAAATGATTTTTCTGGTTCTCCCCTTATTCGGTCGTAATTAATGCACGTCGTGGAAAACGAATCTCGAATAACAGAAGAGATAACAATTTGGGTTAATTGTTGATCAACGTTTCGTGGAGGGGAGATTTGTCAAGGTTGTATTAGCGGAGGGAAGTATCGAAAAATTTCGTTTGCCGTGCCATTGATATAGTTACGTTTTCGTGTGTCTCGTCGTATTTAGTCCAGGGGATAAGCGTTTCTTTTAGATCCGCGGAAAAAGAGATTTTCAATCTCGAATATGAAACGAGAATTTCATTTCCCTCTGCAGTCGGGAGGAGCTGACGTAAGCGGTGGATTCTTGACGACAGAAATTAAAAGCGCCCCGTTGATCCCATTAATCTTGAGATGATAAAACGATTAGCGATCCTAATGGAAAGAGATATTGAGGAAACGGAGAGGACGCCGTTCGAGGGCCGAACAGATGAAAAATTCTCAAGCACCCTGCTCCGGCGAATCATGGAATACCTGCGAAATAATACTATTCTGCCCGTAAATTAAAATGGCACGGCGGAATAAAACCTCGACAAATATCCCCAGCCGCAAACACCAAATATTCATACAATTCCTTCGAAATAATTGCGGAAATTTGCAACACCGAATTCGACTCTTCTCTTACTCCCCTGTTTTGCTAATTTATTGTTGCTCGATAATAGATCAACGGGATGCAACAATGCGACATTTACATTTTTATGGGAAGACAATTTTTCGCTCCAGCCAAGAAACATTACATCAACTTGTACTACATGTTCCCTTTTTTTGCATTACACTCGATTCGAACACAATTGTTGAAATAAATAGGACGATCGTACGATTAATTGCTACAATCGTCGGAGCAACTCTGCTTATTTTCCAGTGTTCTATTAAAGATAAATTGTATTCCGCTTCTAATTTACATAAAACTGGCTCTAGAATGCGCGTGCTATGAAATAGTTTCGCTGCTGTGAATTTTAAAAGGAAGACGGAACTTTAACGGATCAATTTCATTTTATTTGAGGGGTATAAGTTCTTCGCAGTAGTTTGAATGTTCAGGGGTGTTTCGAAGAGTGTTAGCCAGAGCTCGATGACACAATCCTTAAAATGAATAATGCCGACAGTTTCGTGGATGACTCTAATACTGCTCGGGACGAACGTGAGCAAGAATAAAGACATTAGGCCGGCACGTACACCTCGGAATGATTGAATATGCGTCAGAGTGAATTAGTGGCTGCGTTGAATTAAATATAAGACGCTCCGGGGGACGGATCTGGGACGGTAGTCGCTATTAATGTCACCAACCCTAACCACGGGTCATGGATATCGTTCGGAGGGTGCATTCTTAATCAGGTGCGCCTTTCGGGTACACCAAACCGCCCTTCGTCGTCGAAACGAGATAATACAAAACTGCATCCGCATACGCAAACCCCAATAATTTCTGAAAATCTATCCTCCGCAACCGCATCGGTTCAAGGACAGCCTCCAATCAACCGAACCCGCTGATGGGAGGAGGGGGGTCCTGTACTATAATTTCCATCGGCACGCATCGCTGCGTCGAATCATTATAGAACGGAAATCGGCTGGGGAATGAATGCGGTCTGATTGCAACTAACTGATTTAAATAGTTTAATATTTATCGGGCCGCGAATACCCGACCTAGAAATCCTGATGATTCTCTGCTAACTATAGCACCAGCGTCACGGGCGTTTGGTAATTGAAGCCTCGCAGGCTCGTTTCAGAAACCGTACAAAATTCTGCAAAATTCGCCTAACCATCAAACACGAAGGTACATGCACCGTATAATAGAATTTCATAGCAGATATATATTTTCCATAATATACACCTTCACATTTATGCACATTTAACACTGACAGCATCACTGGTCGTACGATTGAGTTTTTACATTTTATTTAACTGTTGTTGAGCCTCAGGAGACTTTTCCAAAAATGCACTTCCTGTAAATCGTGATTCGCGACGGTTCAAGTGCTCGAGGAGACGAAAAAACGTGGTGGAAGTGTGTCGGTGACAATCCAGGGACTAGACGGAAGGTGCGACGATGCAGGTCCGGCAACAAACAGGGTAAGTGTCGCGTCCATCTTCAGGGCCAAACATTGCAGCCGGCCGAGCAAGGATCAATAGCTGAAGGGCGAATTGTGCAGCGATCAGAACCAATCGGTACTCGCGTGGCGTGGCGCGGCGTGGCGCGGCCTGTCCCGTTACCAGGGGAGTTTCAACTTCGAAATTCGATTTTGCGTGGGAGCCTTTTTTCAATCAGCGTTATCGGCCGGTTGGCAACCCTATCGTCTGTGGGGGACCGGTAACAAGGTAAAGTCGCGGTGGAGGGAGAAGAAGTGGCCGATTGTAATAGAAGGGACGAGCGAAACACAGAGAAAACGAGACGGGATCACCGAATAAAACCGAATAACGTTCACCCAGCCGTTTCTGTCCGTTGCTTACTCCGAGAGGACACGCTGAGAAACGCTGCTGCCGCTATCTCTCTCACTCTTATTCACGAAGCTCAAAAGAGAACGTTTGCTTCTCTCTTTTCCTCTTTCTCTCTCTCTCTCTCTCTCTCTCTTCTCTGCAAGGCTGAAGCTTCGAGACTTTAAGTCTCGGCACGTCGTCGATGAATGGCCTGACGAGACTCCGCGAGACTTTGTGAGACAATCGCTTGGGAAATCTGGGGACCCGCTGATCCACCCTACGTCCTTGTCTATCCTCATCCCACTGTCTCTTCGGAGACATCTTTCGATGTACTCTTACGCTCCCCGTCTCGGTCCATTCTGCCTTCTCTCAGGAACGTCTCTCTGCCCCTTGGTCTCTCGCGTGAGTCGACTCGACTCGACTATACTCTCGTCTCGCTGCCCGTTTAATCCTACGAATGGCCCGCGATTCAATTTCTCGACCGTGCCAGAAATTGCCTTGGCCAGAACCGACCCCGTGAAAATGACGCGACACTTCCGCAAAAATTACAGGCATGACCACCGGCACCCGCTTCCTCGGTTCAATGATCGTAGCTTCCTTGTGGACTGCCGTCCGTGGAATGGTCGTGATTGAAAACTGGCCGTTTTGTTCTTTAAATTTACCAGTAGTAATCCTGCTCTTTATTTATGAAATCAATTCCAACAAACTGAAAGGATTTCTAAAATCTAGATTTTCAGGTTCGCGTTCAATGGAAGATGAGAAAATTGATATCGTTTAGGTTCTTTGTGGTGAAACATAGCAGAGAATAAGGGGTTGAATTGTTGGAGTATTAACATATCCCGGAGCATGGAGGGTAGAAGAAGACCATCGTTGACGTATTCTTGGTCCTTTGATTGTCGAAGCAGTCTCCGGGAGAGCGGGCTTTGAATTAACGCAACAAAATTTGCCGACCTGACCAGGAACCCGTCCCACCCGACGTATTAATTAGAAGCCCACCCTTAAAGCACCTGCTCGGTCTAGCCTTAAAGTACCGCGCCGTGGTCTGGCGAATTCAGTGCTCGGATTTCACGTAGCCAGCCCGGAGTTTAGTACACCGTGGGGGTAATTATTCAACCGGCACCTCCCGTGGCAAGGGAGAGAGTCACGCGAGGGTGGTGCAAGCGGGGGTGTAGACCCCGTAGAAGAGGGACCGCCACAGGGAGAGTACTTGAAGAGAGAGTGAGAAACAGAGAGACAGAACGGTGGAACCAGGGAGAGAAAAAGATGGTAGACCGAGGAGAGAGGGTTTCTGAGCGTGTCATCAATCACTCCGTAGCGTACGCATGTATGTACTCGCGAGAGCCGAGGCGGCTCGAAATAATTAAACATGCGTGGAGAAATCGTTCCTCCTGGAAACCCGGCGAACAAAGATTTTCGGGATATTTCGCCGCCGACGCTACGAATAATAAATCATCTCGCTACAACATTATTGTTCGTCGCGCCAGCTTTCCGAATCCTTCGTCTTCGGTTGACACTTGGCCTCCTCCACAATTACACACCCCTTAATTCTTCCTTCAACAGCGATCCCTTAAATTATCCAAAATTTCCAAACAAAGTGATCATCGAGATGAACTCAAATATACAGCAATTTCGATAGCATCGTCTACCTTTAATTTGGATATTTCCGAATTATCCGGCAGTCAACGGGCTAAACTTTAGAGCATGCTCGGCTTCTGAATTTTCCGCGCCGCGTAGCACCGTTTCTCTTGTCGTCGGGGACCAGGTTCGTTAATTATACAGAGTGCTATAATATTAGAGCTAACGAGGACCAGCAAGATCATAAAAAATTTAGAGCCAAAGAAGACACAAAACACTTTAGCTCTGTATGGAGGGGTGGTTTTAATTGAAATTATTATGCTTGATACAAGATCGTTTTTGGCGTCCGTCTTGAGAATCGGTTGGTTCAATGGTAGAAACGATCGAGTCGCGGAGGGGACGAGTGACTACGACGACAAAGTTGATTAGGTTTCACTCGTCGTTTAATCTAATGGCGCTTTTAAGTGCCATTAAATCCACGATGGAAATTAGCACACCGCGAGCTCACGGCTTAACCTTGTTACAGGTGCCTCGTTACACCCCGGGAACCGACCCTTCTTATGCATCATGGCGTATTTGTCGATGGTTTGCGATTGGATTTATCGCGTCCAACGTGATATCTCGATCTTCTTCTACCTTATCCTTCTAACCACTCGAAGAACGCTGTTTTACCCTCGATTCTCGTAACACACCCCTAGTCTTCCATTAAAATGTTGAACCCCACAAACAGAGTAAAAAGTACCATCTCGTCCGTGTCTTCAGTATCAAAGGTAATCCACCAAAGCACGGTTAAAACTATCAAATTCGAAGAATACTTATAATCTTCTGGAGATATTTATTTCTCCGAAGAAACAAGATGACCATCTTCCGTTTCTCCGGTGTGATGCAAATGTAAATACACGATAACGTGTGTAAAATCTTCCGTCGTAGATTTTCCGCGGTGGCTCAGCATTTTTCTTTTTTAAAGAAGCGCGTGGGAGACCGTACAAAGTCATGGCCAAAAACGATTTATGCGTGGACGTTACTTTCCATGAAAACTTTCGCAATTTCGTTCAAGTGTGCTGTGTAGCTTACCTGGAATCGGGTAATATCAAGTTAGCCTGTTAAATTGCGAGGGTTCGGTGGGCTCCTTGCTCGGGAATTATTCGTTGACTTGTGTTATTGGAAATGGTAACAGGTTATAAATTCGCATCAAGTTTGAGCTGTTTAACGTAACGGAAAACTGAAGAATCTAACTCTGAAATGGAGGCAAGCGTTAAGGGATCAGAAGGATCTAACTGTGCTCAGAGCGATTGAAAAGGCTATTGACGAGCTTCTAGCGGAATGGATTTTCAAAAATATGAAATGTCTACGATCTAAGAAAAACGAATATCCCCTCCATTGAGAGGTTACAAGAAGAAGCCTGAAGGTAGAACGAAAATTGAATGTTTAAAAATCTCGACGCAGGTAATCTGGAAGCCCGATGGGAAAATAAGGGTCAGGAAAATTCGGGAAAAAGGAGGAGAATGTCTGAGAGAATGGGCTCGGCTTAGCCGGGCGTCGTCGTCTACAAATTTTATTGGTCTGCTGCTATGTCGTTAGTATTCCCGACTATGCAGAACCAGCGGAAGGTGGTGAACAAAGAAGCAATGAGAGAAAGGCGTAGAGAGGCGGGTGGGAGGAGGCGGTAGTCGTTACATTGGCGTTCAGCACGGCAACGCGCCACGCTGTTCCAATTTATAAAGCTGCCTGCGGAATTAAGAACCTGTAAATCTACGATTCCGAATTAGTATTCCGTCTGACGAACAGCCTAGCCGCCGCGCCGCGTCTCCTCGCGCCTGGAAAATCGGCGCCGGGGCGAGACGAAGCGTTCGAGCCATGTGGTGCTGCGAAAGGACCGTTCATAATGCAAACAACGAAGATATATGACGTGGAACGTGGAACGTGGAACGTGGAAAAGAGATCTAACGAAGAAAGGTGTAATGATCCCTCTGGCCTCAGCTGTTTCCGTTTTACTGCCTTTCCGACGATGCAGCTTCCACGGCGCACTTTCGGATCCAACGATTAGATCGCTCTGATGCTTCTGGCGAGTTCCAAAGCATAGTAAAATCAAATTCAACGGCGATCCAAAGTTATTATTAGACCGCAGATTTTGTGCATTCATCGCAAACACGTGTGCCTGCAACACGGAACGCTAAAACCGCCAACAAAGTTTCTGTACCATCCCTCTTAATTCATTGGAATATTTCAAAGAAGAGATAAATCTTATGTGAAATTTTTTTTAAATACGCGTGACGGGATCTGGAGTAGCACGTGCGAATTCATTTTGGTTTTACTAGATACGCTGGTTGATTAGAGGCACGCGATACGATTTACTAATTAATGGTAATTATTAATCGGGTGCACCGTTGGTGTTACAAACTACGTCATTTATTGACTTCAATGTCGAATCGATTGATCCAATAATGTACCCCTGTCGGATACGTGTCCTGGGCGATAGTTAATTGAACGATAATTCCGATTTGATCAGACGACTAGACATTAATTTTCCCGACGTGTTAAATTTCATTTGTTAAGAACAAGCGACACACAATGCCCGCCGAATCTCGCCGTTGAATAGCAATTTAGCCAAAATTGAATCGGTCGAAATCGATTTCAATGGAATTAACTAGCTACCCGGTGCTACGTTGTTTGCTGCTGTTTCTTGCGGGGTGTCTCGTGCGACCATTAGACGTTTCCGAAGCTGCTACTTAAACCAATGCAATGTCGACCATTATTCCATTATTCAAAATATCGTTTAGATTATTAAATATACCTTGGTATCTAATCAATTGCTAAAGATTTAAGTATTGGAGGAAGCGTTACATTAAGTTCGTATCCATAAAATGAGAAAAATCATATAGAATGGAATTATTTTAGGTCAGAAGGAATGTTTAATTATCGAGTGAAAATAGCTCCGACTAGCTCTTTATCGTCCGGTGATCAGCTGTTTTTAATCGTGTATTAATTATCAGAAAAATGTGTATGAAAGTTACAATTTTTTTCCGGGTTCGAGGGTGCTAAAAGTGGTCGAACGAGTCGGTCTGATTCGCGTTCGCAATCATTCGCCGCCCCGTCGGAAGGTAAACACGAGGCGAAGCCGGACGCCGCAATAAAAAGCGGATCGTTATCCAATCGGAAAAAGTTCGGGCCCGAATGAAAAATGCTCGGTTGTTTCCCTTGGTACGTGTGATTTTTGAGGCATTACCGGTAGAGAAGCTCGCTCGTCGAGGGAAAAGCTTTTCGTGGAGTTCCAGTTTCCCGAATAACGTTTTGTTCCTTAGGTCAGCCGCCAAAACTCCGTTCGGTCGGATCGCCACGAATTCACTGGCCGTGTAAATAATTCCGTATCCACCGGGTTTCGAAATGCGCGGTGCGCCGTTACGTGCAGTATACATTAACCAGACAATTGCCGATGCGTCAACTTTGCCCAATAATCGATCGGGGGGACATTTCATTATTCAGAAAGTTACGCAAACTCGTCCGCCGCTGACCCAGAAAGTCCCCGGGGCTGGCTGAACCAGAGCTGCTACTGCTGCTGCTGTTGCTGCCTATGTCTATGACTTTCAATGAATGGAAAAAGCACATTTCCAACGAAACCGTTTTTGACGATGGCCGTCTACGCTCGGCTCGGCGTATGCAATAAAGACCAGCGGAGATGAGAGAAGGAACGTGGAACGAAAGAGAGGGAAATGCAACGCGAGCACGATATAGTTAGAGACAGGAGTGGCCACTTCGATAGGCGGCAACGAGTGCAATTAGTGTGCCTATGCACGGACCCCTTCAATTTAGAAACCGCTGCGGAAGCGGCCCACGATCAGCAGGTCCGAGTCGTTTCACGGTTTCCAGGTAGCAAATTGCTAGGATGCGCCAGGGAAACTGTTAGAATACGTGCACCGGCTTATGGGGAACCGCTGCGTTCTCCCGACAAATTCCTTTCAATTCTCTCCGGAATGTCAACTTTTTATTTTCCAGCATCTTTCACGTACTCTGGCAAGTATCGTCAAACAGACAAATTTATTAGATCAAATTTGAAAATTACTCCTCAGTTTTTCATTTGAAAAATTCATTTTCTCAGAGCTTCTCTAATTCCTAGAATTAAGAACACGTAGTTTGCATCCGCAAGTTTGAAGGCAACGTGAAGCTCGCCGTGCTGCAACTGGTTTTGACAATGGACCCACGGTCCTTGTCCAGTCGTCTGTCTGTCAAGGATTATAATTTGACACTGTGGTTAGCCTACGTGTAAACTTCACCAACAACCTCTGGATACCGCACAAAGGTGTCTTCTTCCAGCTTCTTAGCCGTTGTTTAAGCCTCAAGTGTCCTTTCTTGAGTGCTTCGCCGGAAACACTCGAGAATTTAATAATACACGTAATTTATAAAATAATTATTGCCTCCATCTCGAAAGTTTAGCAACGAGTGTAGCGTGCACCATAAAATGGTTTACGATCTATAAATCTATATACAGCGGGTGTACAAGTTCGAGAAAGTTATTCGTTTTTAAAATGTGTACGAATACTTTGTCCACCCACTGTATGACAATGATAATGTGCGGCAGAATCTGCTTTAATTATATCGGTGAAATTTCTGGTGGAAGTGAATGCTCCAAGGAGTGTATCATCGCGGAAATGCGCAATAAATTTGTCGCATGGCGAGTAGTTTGTTGTTAAATAGCTATTATACTTCGATACATAATTAAAGGAAAACATTAAATATTATTTCAAGGTTTCGTCGTTCCCGTTACATGCAAAATAAACTTCGGGGGATTCTGTCCGGTGAAGTTCCAGTTTCATCAAATTTGTTTGCACAGTGAAGTGCAAAATTTCCGAGTGCGCGACGAAAAGAGAGGCACGAGAAGCGCTCTTTTGCATGTACTTAAATTACCGTCTTACGACTTACGCGAACGGGAACGTACATAATTTCCTAAGAAAAGAAGGGGAAAAAAAGTTAAATACTACACAGTTAGATTCTTTAAGGTAAAAGTTAGATTAAAGCGAAGTCGTTGCATACCGGGGCTTTCATGAATATTCCAAGTAGTCACTTATACTTGGCTTGTTCTCGCTCCAACAAAAACCATCGTCGATGCCATTGTCACCGAGTTCGCGCAAAAAGAGAACGAATCAAATGTTGGTTCAGCTGCGAATGGCTTGCGAACCAGCGATACGTGCCAATTCATAAAAGAACAAAAAAAGAACTCGTACACCGGCAAAACCGAGCTGCATTTTCACATGAAAATTTTTTAAGAACGAACCACATTCGTTAATTTAAACATTATTCATCGACGTATAGCGTTACAATTTTCTAATTGACCGAGTAAATGATTTCAGCACGCCCAAATAGAAATGGATCTTTCACCATTCGAACAAAATTCTTTTATTTTATAACAACCTGTGTAAATCGACGTAAGCGGAGGGAAACCGTCTATTTGAGTTTGTCCGAATGACAAGGAAAGAAAGTTTGTATAATCGGGATTAACAAATATCTGGGAATGTTGTCGGTCGGTGGCGTTATCAAAGGGGCCATGGGTAACATGTTGACCATGAATTTTGGAAGTACGGGAGGGAGGGGGAGGGGCGCAAACGGCGTGACCAGGTTCCGGGTCCGGTCCACTGAATTCGTCACTAGGCACCGGGACAGAAATTCGTGTTCACCGTAGTGTAGACAGGAGTGCACGAAACGACCAAATTTGCATTCTTGACCGCAAATAGCGGCAGAGGGAACCGCTCGTAGAGATGGCGGCACGGGCGGAGCAAGGAGGCGAAGCTAAACTGGCACAAACGAGCTAATTTGCTCTCGTTAGTGTGACTGCGTACATCGTCCTCGTTATGAGCGGCGGCGTGTTAATTACACTTACACGTTGTCCGAACAGGGAGATAATGCATCCGGTCATCCAAGGTACCCTACGGTATGTATACCTGCAGAAGAGGAATGGAAACGATGGAACCTTGCCACGGAATGCGGACGAATGTTAACGTCGTTTCGGACCTTTTCCACCTTCCGAGTGGAGACCCGACAACCTCTCACTAAGTTAACATCGTTTTTATCTAGCTCTTTTAATTCTTTCCACTCGGACACTACCCTACATTCACCTAACACCGACCTGGACGCATTTATTTAGTCGTTATTTAAGAAAATTGTCGTCCTATTCAAGTGGGGTACGCTTTTTGCTTTGAAAAGATTTTCAAAAGAAGACTATCCGTATAATTCATGCATTTATTTCTCATGATTGAAACCAGATAAAGTGAAAATGAAACGAAGCAGCCTTTCCAACAGTGTTTGATTTTCACGCAGGCTGGAACAGTCCGAAAAAAGCTCGATCACAGGCAAGAGGACCATTCAGTCTTGCCGGGACCAAATATTTGCGTTAGCATGCGAATCCTTTGTGATAAACAACGGTCGGGCAGCGAACACAGGCAACAATAAAATCTCGAGCGTGGAGCTAGTTCCCTCCCGGGCAGTGTAAAAATAAAGTGTCACGATCGGTAGCAATAACAAAATGATAAAGTGCAGGGGAACACACCGGCGAACGGTTGGAAATAATAAATTGCGGAGCACTGTAAGACGATAACGCGATATATCGAACGGCGAAGGTGACTGTGCTGCGAGAGACCGAGAGAAAGAGAGAGAGAGAGAGAGAGAGGTGCAAAAAGAAGCGTGGGGGTGTCGGAGAATAGTTGCTGATGAGGTAGCTATCGTGCTGTAACGTGGCGAGCCATGCGCGCACGCTCTTTTCACGATTCACTGAGACAGCGTGCACGAAGAGAGAGACAGAGAGAGAGAGAGAGAAGAGAGAGAGTAGAGAGAGTATAGAGATTGTCGACGACGCGCCAGATGCTGCCTGCAGCCGATGGAAATGTAAAACTGTGACAACTCCTGGAATAAAGTGGCTGAATAAAATACAACTAAATCCCCCGTCGCCTGCCTACACGACGCCCGTCGAGCCGCGCGGGACCTAAGGGGGTTGAGACACGCTGCAATGTCGCCAGTACCACACGTTACCGCCGAGACCCGTTCTTATATGAGATAAAGCGTCGAAGAGAATTTATCCTGCGAGATACCAACACCTACGCCACCGCCCATTGGCTCCCGTTCCCGAGCCGCTTCAAATATTTCTCGTTTTCGCCGCCATTTTGCCAATTTTCCCAACGCAAACATCCCTTTTGTTCACGCTTCCACCGTCTTTAATTCCGTGTATGTGGTTCAACAATTTTCCTAGGCTCGATAGTTACGGTTTGCATGAAAATCGAAATATTCTCCGAAACAATTTTCCCTGATTTTAATACTGCAGAGTTCATTGATTTGCCAATCTCGGCGAAGAAGGACTGGCTACGTGTTTTATTTCAGTGGGAAAGTTTCGTTCTCTAACGAGGCGCAATCGCGTTGAAACGATTCGAATAGTTTCTTTAAGTCGACGTCAGCGCTGAAAAGCGGAAGAGCCGGTTAAAGTTAGATACCAGCGATGTAAAATGTGTATTATGCACGAATGGGAAATGTTCTGTCAGAGGAACAATGTTGCACTTCCTACTCTCTCTCTCTCTCCGTTTCCTCACTCCACGCGTTTCGCTGGTTGTCTTCCTCCTTACCATATCCCTCCTGTTCCCTCCTTTGTCACGAGATATTGCGGTTGCTAAATGGATTCATCAGCATTACCACGTCAGTCTGAATGTGGCTCAACCTTTGTAGTGGTTCGCCCTTTTCTCCCTTCCGTCAGACTTCTCTCTCTCTCCTCTTCGTTAATATACTTCAACCGGTGCTACGCTGTGCATGGTAGGCTCCGTGAAATTTTTGCATAATGTAGCTGCAACAGTTATTGCCTAAATCTACCGGCGCAGAACCAGAGAATCCTCGCTTGAAAATTTTCAAAAAAAATTAGAACCTCGTCCAGTGGTTCTAAATCAAATGTATAATTATCCAAGTAAATAGAAGTGATGTGAATGGCAAATAAAAATTGAGAGTACGTACCAGGTGTTGACGCGAGAGTTAAAAAAAAACGCGGTGAACGTGTTTCGGTCTGCAGGATTCGCAAACAAAAATCTCGGAGCCGATTCGGTTGAGGGTGGTCGCGGTGCTAACGGGAGAAAATAAATCTGGGACAGGGTTTCACACCAGCGAGGACTTAATTACGAGTTTCTTTAATCCCCGCAGGGCGAATAGAGAGCGAAAGAGAGAAAGAGTGGGAATATTTCTTCGTCGGGCCAGGCAAAAGAATGAAAGGGGAATTGCGGCGCGATTCCACCGGGCGATATTTATTGCTCGAAGCGGCTAGACACGCGTCCGCGTCGCAATATGCCGTGCGCGCTTACGGTATACCACGGGGCTGTGTGTCACCGTCATTTATTACACTTTTAAACGGCGGTCTTGTTTCGCCCGGCCATCACTTTTCCGTTTGAGAAGCTCCGACGAAAAGGGGTAAACGCTCTCGGCTGTCACCGGGATGCGCGCTCACAATTAAACGTCTCGTTAACCCGGCCCGCGGCCGACCTGCACTCGACTTTGTCCCCCGGTGAACAATGCCATTCGAATCTGCCGTTGCGTGGCTCTCGCGCCCCGGAATCCTTCAAAGATGCAGAAATAAAAGCAACCCGGGCTTTTGCTAGCACTAGCGAAACACGCCAGACGATGTTCCGCCGGCATAGTAAGGGGACATCCTGCGGACACAGGATCTCGCGTTTAATACCTTTTCAGAACACCTCAAAGAATCCTCCCACGCGTGACGGGCTATGTATTCGGTATGCTCATCTCATCAGCCTAATCACAGAAGACTGTCCTTTAGACGTTAAGCTGATGAGAATTGACACATTCCAGGTCCCAGCAACAGATTTTTACGTCGATTTCGCTTTTTCCTTCGCGAAAAGTGCTTCAAGGTTCAAGCATTTTGTCGTAGAAAGCAGCGAAGGCGTCTCAAGCGATGATTTATGTCAGATTCGAAGAATAGTGTGCACTTTGCCGAGCCGTGCTAGGTGAATATGCGGCACAGATTCGAACTGTTTATACTCGGCGCTTAATGGCCGTAGAATGTCGACGTTTCTCCTGTTTTACATCGATCTATCGGCGCAGACGGCGCGTTTACACCGCCTGGTTCCCTCTTCTGCGATACACCGTGGCATGATGGAGCGATCTCAAACAGAACAGCGAAAACAAAGTGAACCGCGATACACGAAATCTGTGTGCGCTCGCTTAGGTGCCACGCGTTTAGTGTTATCGCAAAGCATACGGTTCTAGCCTGGACCGTTCGCGTCGAGTGTGCCGACAACATCCAAAGTTTCAACGACCGGATGGCAGCCTGTGAGAAAATTAGTGCTGGTCGCTCCTGAATTAAGTCTCTCAGATGTAACGCTTGTTTGAGCTGTCTTCTCTGAGTCATTCCAAACGCGAAATTTCAGTACCTGTGTTTAAAAATTACAGTTATTTTTCACGGCGTAACGATTCCGAGTCTTGTCACACCGGTGTTTACATTTCTTCCATGCGGCACCGGTGAGGAATAATTTTGCCTCATCAGTGATATCAGCTGTTTGATTTCGACAACAAGCGGCGAGGTGAGTGACCGCTGATGTAAACCTTGTCGCACCGAGAGTTCATTGAACTCACAACATTACCTAGCGAGTCATCGTCTCCTGTTTTTCCTCCAGATAAATTCGTTACCCAATTCCTTTGTTTTCCACGTAGCTTCGGTTATTAGTTATTTTTTACTTGCCTAATTTCAAAATCCCTACTCCTTACACTCCCCGAAACCGATGGCCCATCATTGTATAAAAGAAAGGTGCGTTTGCCTCTCGAACGAGTTTGCATATAATTCTTCTAGCATACTGCTGTGTTTCTGAACAATTCATCTCGTACTTGTCATACTGACACATAACCACATCGATACTTTGTCACGCCCGGCTGACACACAATATCTGTACGTCACACCGACCGTGACACAACGCAATCAACGTTCAATTTGACCAGATTTTCGCATCTTATTTTGTTACATTGTGTATTGTCTTATTAACTGAAAATGTACGTCAGTTAAACGTCACTTTGAGTCACATCTTCTCTTCAATCCCATCTATCACAACCTGATTCATAAAGGGACATGAAAAAATCAAACAACGGAACAGCATTGTGGTGTGCGAAGCGAGGGATCGAAAAGTCGTGGAAAGACGGAACAGTTTCGAGGCGAGAATGAATAGGTAAACTCCGGTTGGAGCAGGGATCGATTGGTCGATCGAGCATTGTTAATTCCTCAATTATCCCGGGCAAATCGAATCCCCATTTATTAATTAACGCCGCGATAGGCGCGTCAGGTTTCGAGTGGGCCGAGTTACCATTGGTCCGCGTAACGACACGGGTTTCCGAGGAAATTGGGCTGACACACCGTGTATGGAGTGCGTATTGGGAATCGGGAGTCACTCGATTCGACCACCGGACGATTGCTCCGTAATGCCTGGGCCGCGTGTAATACCCTGGCCCCAGGATCGCCATGGGACCAGGATCGCAACGTGGTGCAACGCCGCGCCGCTGCAACTGCACCGAGTTCCAGTCTCGTGTTGTTCCCTGCCCTGGCTATTATGCGCGAGCAAGGGGGAACCACCGGCGTAAACGAGTTACATCGTTAGCGAACTGGCTAATTGTAATATTTACTTGACTCTGCGCGACGGGAACAGGCTCCGGTTACCATCGGTCCAGGATAACGTACCGAAGCATCGTCCGATTCGACGCTCCAGGATCCTCCTCGAAACGTTTCGTTGCCATAGCTACCGAACGGGAAACCGATCGACGAAGTTACCAAACTATTGAACACTTCGGGCTAGAAACCGCTGTTCGGCGAGTGCTGGATCTTCGAGTAAATTGTCGTTTTTGGAATTGATTTTTCACACTCCTTTCTCAAGGCGTTGAGACAGTCAACGAATCTATACAGTTGTTGTAGGAAAAAATGTTTCCTAGGGCTTATTTGTCGAGGTTCAAGGATCACCTTCAGTTTTCTAAATGGAACGTCTAATATATATGTAATTAAATCTTTTTTAAATCTTTTCCCCTACTATTTAAACATTTTTAATAGCAAACGTGGCCTCAATGCACCATGATTCACATCCGAATCGACACGTTTGAATATGCTTACAAAATTGCTAGAGCGTGTAGAAATTCATCGAACCTTGCGCCGATAAAGGGACGTCTAATATCGTTTCTCAAATTCGGCTAAATTATGAAATTATGGCAATTATTGATTTATGGGTGAATGCTTCTGTTTCAAGAATATCTGGTCAAGCTCCAGTTTCCCGTACCGATACTTTTATTTCGCCTAAAGACGCGCAGTGAGCTGATTATGCGAACACACCGTACGATTGGGTCCAGCTAATATCCTGGTACACGATGATCCGGTAAAATGGTAGATCGACGTATATCGAGAACCAGCACGCACACAAACACGCGCACAGTTCTGACTACATGCAACGGCCGCGATTTACACGGGCACGCATCAATGCATACTGCAGACTGCATTCGCTAGTTTAATATTTCAGAAGCTACTAGCAGCGGCAGGTTTCGGCGACACACATCCTAGCCTGCGATTCCCATGAGTTTATTGAAACAGCGACAGTCGAGTGCGCAGAGAGAGCACAGGAGAGAACACGAATGTATATGAGAGAGAGAGAGAGAGAGAGAGAGAGAGAGAGAGAGAGAGAGAGAGAGGGAGAGATCGTTCGAAAAGCTCGGGGTCTCCGTTTCCGATCCACGGAATAATGCATTCTCCACCGCACCGTGCAACGAAACGTTCGCGAATTCCTCCTCCGAAGAATCGGCCGTGAAAAATACACGAGGCTCCTTGACACTCGGTTCCTTACGGTTGACACCGCTGCCCCGTGAAATCATGACAAGCCAGGATTTTCATGGCGGCCCGCTATCCGGCCGCCATTGTTACGGCCGATCGTACCGGCAATAAATTCCCTCGTGAAATTTGGATGATATTTTTACGATTCGACCCGCATGCACCCGGGGAATCGGCCTGTCTCCGGCGATTCTGTAACGAATGCGCCATGGGGACCAACCTTGTCCACCGTGCACGGACCTGTACCTCCAGTTGCTAATTGCTGTCACTGCAGCGAGGGATTCCCCCATTTTTCACGGCCGATCTGCAGAAAATCGCACTAAATACAGCTTGAATTCTCACTTTCTCGAAATCTCATATTACATTTCAAATCAATGAGTTGGTAAAAGTCTCATAAAAGAAATAATGAAAAGTAAAGAAGTTGCTCGGTTCTGATCTCAAATCTATATGTATAAAAACGAAGTCCTGACTCACTCACCTATCAACGGCCAGGCTAAACCCTTGTCTCTAAAAAGCTGAAATTTTTACAACGGATAAAAAAGTATATTTCGAAATTCAACTCCTAAGGGAGTGAAAAGGGGTTCCTACGTTTGTATGAGGAATAGTTTATTTGTATTCAGATTTGCTTGAAACTTGGTCTTAATGTTTGTTGATATAATTTGAATGGGGTGAATGAGGGCTTAAAAGATTTTATGAAGAAATAATTTCAATTTTCGAGGGCATTAAACAATTTCCTGTGCGAGCCAAGCCGCTGGGAAAAGCTAGTCTAAAATAAAGCAGTAACGAAGAAAAGTATTAATTTATAGTGGAAACAAAGAAATAAAGAAGCTTGAAGTTCAGTGTTAATTGAATGGACATTACACGTCTTGTGTACCTGAATCGAGAAGTTTGAATGTTTCGAACGAGAATAGGTCTGCTCGCGGCGACACGAATCCAATTGGCAAATGAAAGGACAGACGTGGAACGTGAAAGAGGAGTCGGAAGTCTAGACACAAAGAGGGCGGACCTCAGAAATGCTATTCCTTTTTTCCCCGTCGCGAAGTGCAGGATGCCTTTTATCACGATGATGATCTTTCCTTCAAGCCCTGCGTCGGTTGACGCGTTCCCTTTCCCTTATGGGCTGTCGGTTTCTATACGTTTCAGCAACGCCTCGCGCGCGTTGCGCGTTCGCTTTTAGGTCCTTCATGCGTGCGCGTCCCGAAACGAAATACGCGGAATCCATGTAAGATTAATCGCGACAAGCTAAACAGTCTGTTGCTCTCGCGACTAGCAAACACGTGTTACCCATTCCGTGTGTCGACTTGGGTGGCGGCGATGCCACCCGAAACGCGCGATTAACCTTCCGAATCGCGTTACCACTGCGAATTAATTGGCTTTTTCGCGAACCCCGGCATTTTTCGCGGAATCACTTCTTTCTTCTCCCTCTGCGACGTTCTGTCCGCCATTGCTTCAAACCTGGCGCAGGTTCAACCCTTCACTGGTGTTATAGAATCTCTGCTGCACAAAAAACATTTAGAAAGTACAGTAATTTAGACTTTGATTTGCTTTAACTTAACACATCTTGAAAATCTAAGTCAACTTTACATATTTTTAATAAAACTTGAGGAAAAATAGATTTTGCAAAGCATTCACCTTGTGATAGATTGCATAAAAACAGTTGTTATGATATTAAAATAAAAGGAGATATTTAAGTGGGGCTACATTTAGATGGACCACTCTGTATACTGCGTAATCTGAAGGTATGTATGGGAATTGTTCAGAGTTTAAGAAACGTATTACGTCAAGAACTGCTGGCTAGGACAAGGGAGTGAAATAATTTGCAGGGCGACACGGGCTTTCATTGGCAATGAAATACGCGAAACGAGGTCAACTGCTCGCCGAACGGTAACCAGGTGGTGTTGATATTCCGTCTTCCAGGTTGGTTCCGAGGTTCGACGAATATCTACACGTCGAACACTTCGGAGATTCTTGGAATACGGGGTTCACGGAGCTGGTCCGGCTCAGTGATTACAGCTAAATCGTACCTAGGGCGCACCGGCTGCTTGGTAACGAAGTCGCTGCCACATTACCAACAGTGGTGAGAACCGGGGAACCGCTTCCCTGGCCAATCCAAACAGGCGGAACGCAAAGTTACCAACTTTCCCGACCGAGGCTCTCTTTGTCAACGGTCTCTCAGAACTTGCTTCACCACTGGCGAAACAAATATTGCGTTATGAGCCGTTCGAAAACACATGGAAACAACATTACCACTCGACGTCTATGGTCCATGTCTAAGGGTTTCATTTGAATGAAAATTGCTAGACCAGGAACAATTAAGAAAATGTAGTCGAATTTCCCAAGCAGGTTTCGAGCGAGCGTCTGGAAGGTAAAGGGATAGCGGTCGGTTGTAAATAATCAAGTGTTCTTAATTCCACGATCACCAGGTGCGTGGAAGCACGTTGTAACGAGGAAGAAGTTATGAGCCATGAGAAAAAGGGAATATACCGTCGTCGGGTCGAGGCTCTCGTCGTATCTAGTGGCCGTTTAGCCAACCATTCGCTTCACTTGCTCACTATGTACTCTCCAATAACTTCTCGATAGTCCGGACGACGTCACGAGTTCCAAACGAACGAGTGGACTGTTTATACGGTTCCAATAACCGCAGAACAGTTGCCAACTGTCGCACCCGTCGATTTCCACGGTCCTTCCGCTCGCGAACTTACTTTCCGCACTTGCCAATCTCGCCGAGGGGATGGTCCGGTGTAATCCCAATTTCGGAATTCTTCGCTGCATTCCGCAGGCTAACTTCCTCCTGGCCCTGACTCCCTTAATAAGGAACGCGGGATCGCCGCGTGTTGGAAAAAGTTAAAAGGTTAACTTTTCCGTGCTTCGATAGTGTGCGAACAATTCACACGTGGCTTCGCAATTGCCGGCAAAATTAGACTGGCAACGCTGTTCAAGTTGATAGACCGTTCTAACGGTAGAACACTCGTTTGTTCGATGTAATAAAAAAAAATTAACTAAAAATTCGCAAAGTCGTTTCGTTCATCGTGTAGATATGGCATTGCTTTCATTTGTTATTACTAGACTGCGGATCTTTATGCGAAATAAAAATTGTCGATCCTGGAAACGAGTCTACCGCCTTGTTAGGTTGCCTGAAAAAAATGCGGAAGATCGTAGAACAAAATGTCATATAACTTATTCTAAATAGTATAAAATGGGCTTCGAATTTCACTGGGGAAAGCGAAACGACTTCGTGAACGAGCTAATCAATTTGTCTTCGCCACAATTGCAATTATCATCACTCGTTACTGGCGATAAGAGAATTGAACCGTACAAAATGCCGTCTAGAATCGTTCGAATCCGTGTGCTTCGCGTTAAAAATGGTAGGATCCAGAATGTTCGTAGCTGGATGTTCGAAGAGAGAGCACTGGGGTTATTCCTCGGAGAAGCTGCGAGGCTGGCTAATGGCTCGCCAGGCGGAACTTGGCCGCGAACGTTATGAAAATTTAGAGATTTTAAATGCGTCGGGGGTGTGGGCGTTCGAAGTTTTTACTCGCGCGAAACTTTGGCCTCCTTATCTCCGTTTATGGTCGAGCGCCGTTCGCGAAAGTGGGCTAACGCGAGTATTTGGTAGCAGACGGATCGATCTCTCGGGACCGTTGTCGTGAAAACGTGAGACATCGAGGACGTAGTAGAAGACGCGCGTCGCGACGCTATGCTTTCTCTCTGTGTGTATGTGCCTCGCCGAGCCGCGCCGCTCTACGGCAGAAGGAAATAGGAGCAGGAACCAGGAAACGGGATACAATTCAGGAAATTGTACTGGACAGTGTCTACACGGGGAAAAGTAGTTCATCCCCCGCGGGACCGACTGTCCGTCACTGTGCCAGCGGCGTGCCCGCGTTGTCTCTCGAAGAGCTGACCACCACCATCAGCTTCGCGGACAAATAACTCCGGCTTCGATCCCGCAAAAAATTTGACAGAAATGTTAAAACCACCCCTGCGACGCTGCGGAAAAATTGCAATATCCTTCCAGTGGACGTCGACGTTTTCTTGCGATTCTTATTTATTTTTTTATCCATTTGAAATTCAGGTATATGTAAAGGAAAATATTTGATATCTACTAGAGGTCTCAGTGAATTATCCCAACCACGAAATAACGTATTTAAGTGTCGTGCATGTGTGTCTGGTTATTAAGTAAATGGTTTTTGCGAGACGTAACAGGCTCGTTTCAGAAAGATAACCGAGCTAACAGGAGTTGTTAGTCGGAACTAGTTTCCTGGAGGGTAGAAATCGGCATTCTCGCCGATATCTGAACGCCGAGATTCGACGTTAGATTTTGGACACAGGATATTAGCAGAGCGGCAGACGTGGAAGGGAACGCGCAGGAATTCAGCTTGGAAACAATCTCCTCCTGGCTGTAGCGTCTGTTTCTCTCTTACACGAATTCTACCCAGCAATCTTGTTGGCTGGAGATAAGACTAATTACCATTGTATCCTGCACAGAATGGCTTCTATACCGTCATCCTGGCAATCGTAACCCTTAATAATATCGCCGTCAGTCGACAAGCTATGCAGAACAAATCAGTTAATCATATTTATCTAATAACGCCGCGGCGTTTGATCTTTGGAAAACAAAGACTGAAACTTTGATTGGCCCACAATTCCTTCGAAACCACAATTCCTGAGAAGAATTTCTTCAATCGTGTAGTTCTACTATTTTCACTGTGTTGGAATAGATGGCATTGCGAAATAAATCATTTTTACATCCCGATGAAGATTGTTCTTTCGGGAATGGAGCGGAGGAAGAGCTCGTGGCTAGCTCCCGCAGGAACTTTGAATTTTGAACGGCCAATAACGACAGAAAAGTTCGTTCGGGAAAGATACCGGTTGTAACCCAGTTTACAAGTTGCGTAGCTTTGATTACACCGTCGAAAAATACAACGGTGCCGAAATCACGTTTTAAGTATAGTTTCCGAAGTTAGCTTATAGGATCGGCGGAAATATAAGATACTGGGAAGTGGCGGAACTTGCGTGAAAGAAAGTTTGTCGAAAATTCTCCAGTGAGGTGAACAATCTTATCCTTCTCGAAACACGGATATTTCTTAACTACCCACAAAGCCTAGTGTATACAAGCTTCCGGCGGCTGCGTCTACGTGGAATTTCAGGTAAATGAGAACACGCCCGGATATCCTCGCCTTTATTTCCTCATCAAACACGTTCCCGTTCCGTTTCTGCCGAGCATCGCCGAAACTTTTCCCGTGCATTTCACCTCGAGCCTCGAATCGAACACACTTTCCCGTCGAAATAAAATTTTGGTTGCCCTGCGTACGCCAACAATCTCGCATCTGCAGACGTTTCGTGCTTCGGGAGATTCTTCGCCTTCACTAAAGTAATTTTCAAAAATGTTTAGACGCAGATTTACCGTCTAGTAGTCTTTAGATTTGTAATTGGACGAGCTAAAATTGAATTAAAAAGGTAATTCTTGCTTTTTAATTGCCGCCTGATGAAATGGACAATAAAAGGAACTCGTTGGACAAATCGGCAAGCATTTTCCAAGCGATCGAGAGCACGGTGGCCGACAGGAAAATATCGAAAGGGGGAAAATGTCTTTTAAAACATTACCCTATTCAGGAGGTCCTTCTAGTGGAGAGGTTTACTCGGGACTGATTCTTTCTTTAGAGCCCAGGATCATCGACTCAAAGGGCAGAAAAGTCGAATTGCCTGTAGCCGGCAGGGGTGCCGAGAGAACCCCTCTCCTTCTCGTCCAAGTAAGGGTTACGCTCCCTTCCGCTTTTCTTCACGGGTTTCCGCGAGGGAATCGTCTCAAAGAGCAGTCTGCTTTAAATAATTTCGTCCTGTGCAACGAGGAATTTTATTGGGAACGCAGTCGTAAGTTCCTTTCTCTTTCCTCTCTCCACGGTTTCTTTCTTTCTTTCCCTTATTCCGTAATTGATCATAACTCGACGGCAAAGGAACTTTTACTCATCTGCTGCCTTCCTCGGATATACAATTTTTCCGAATATATTCACAGACCGACGCGCTGATATTGACGTTCGCCATCCTCCCCCGCGCGCGAGCGCTTTACTACCAGTTTTGTTATTTTTTCTTCCTAATTGCCGGTATAAAACGATGCACGGTGTTCCATCCAGTATTATTGCCCGGCTATAGCCATAGTCACCGTTCCGTTAGCGGAGCACGGCGAACTTTAAAACCCCCGGAAAGGTGTAAAATACTTTTTATTCCCTCTCGAGACGCTCACCGAAAAGTTTCGCGCGAGATGCGCTCGTATCGGAAAGCCTGCCACCATTTCCCTTCGGCAAATTACTCTTTTCTTTTCATAATTGTCAGTATAAAACGGTTTTTAATGTCGTCTGCTTATGATTTAGCTGGAATTGCACCGAAATATTTATTGGTAAAACCGGATTTTCGAGTTCCAAAACAGTGTAAAATATTTTTATTGCACCCTAAAGAAACACTGAAAAAATTAGAGTGTCTTCTTCCTTGATGATGAGAAGGCGAAGGTGTTAAGTATTTCTTTGCTCTCGAGCGGAAATAAAAAAGTAGTGAATTATATAGAGACTTTGGTGGCGCCTGTTCTCGAGAAAATTGTTGTGAAACATAATGAGATGTGATTAGAGTCCAATGTGTTTGAAGATGGCTGGATATTCGTTTAGACCGTAGCCCACGAACCCAGCAGAACCTAATTATCGCTCGTTGAGCGCGAAACCGCGTCTAACCTATTATTTTCAGCCGATAGTACGGGACTAACGTAATTATATATCCATTCCGCGTTTGATGCGGTTTCAATCCGGTTCGCTTCGCTGGTCCCTTGTCCTTATACTGTTTGCTCGCTCATCGTGGCCCGTCGTTCAGACGAACAATGAATTTCCGGTGGCGGGTCGCATCTTTAATAACGACGTCGTGCTACACCTGTGCCACGTGCTTTCACAATCGTCGATCTCTCATAATTCCGATTATAAGAAATTACGCCGCACTATAATTCCCTATCGATCGTTAAAAAGATATCGTAATAGCCAACGTGTCCCTAATCCTCCTTTTCACTCGAAGCTATTTTGATTCCCAAACGAAACGTTTCTTCAGAACTAGCAAATTTACTTCTATACGTTTTTTTCTCGTGATTTACAAACGAAACTAGTGGAATTCACTCGTAGAATACTGTAATGTTTAGTCATTTATTGAATAGAAACAAAATTAATAATGTAACAAATTTATTCAAAATTTATTGCAGCAGAAAAAATACGAAACATTGTATTTGCTCAAGTGGTACAAATAGTTTCTGCAGCAAGGTCTCCGTGAAAACGAGAACTGCGCGATCTAAGAAAATCGAATGTCCCTTCCACCTTCGGAGGAATTATAAAACATCAATTCCGCAAGTGCGGCAGTATTAAATCCGTTCCGAAGCATTAAAGCGGCAGTTGGAGAATACTTTAGAAAAAAATTGTTAAGAACCGTTCTCAGCGAGTTTTTTTTTGCCCGAGGGAACAGTGCCAGAACGTTTTGCGAGATGTGAGACACGAAGCGTTCCGGATCCTCGCGACCCTATACGACAAAGAAGCGACCCGACACAGTTCCAACTGCTTGATTCGCACAATTAAAACGTCTGAATCGAGGAAGGAAGTTCATCGAACCGTACCTGTCTTCCACTTGTACGAATCGTGACACTTGCCAGTACTAATGAGTCGTACCCGAAGGGTAGTTCGCAAGAGCGAGCCGGTAATGATCGTTTATCTAAGTTCTCGGACGTAAGTTTCTACAAATTGACGTGAACGCGGGAAAAGAAGTCGAGGAACGAACTGCTGGGAAGAATGCAATAATAGAAAAGGCATGTACGTCTTTCAAACGTCAAAGCAACCGATGCTCACAATTATCTTTCGATTCTGTTACCTCAGGATTAAATATTTTCGCCTCTTATCACCCGAATCCATCCTAAACATTATTTAGTATTAATTCGAAGAAAACAAACGAACCTAGTAATTTGAAATTTTACAATAGCGCAAATTTTTATATGGCACTTAATTAAGAATTCTGCAGGGAAGTTGTTTAAGTGAAATTGTCCGATAATTCTGAGAGTCCTATTATTTTTAGAAACGAGTTTATCCGGAATAAAAACGCCATGATTTCACCTAACAAGGTCCAGATCCCAAAACTACCTAATCTCTTCCAGAATCTCGTGACTCTGCTCCGTTCATCGGGCCCTTTGAAGTTCGAACTAGAATTATCGAAGATTCGGAAGCTCGCGCACCTTTTTTAATCACCCATAGTTATGGGAGCCCCTGGTGAAACAGCGTACGAGACCGGATCGATTTTATTATACGGAACGAAAGAGGAAACTGCTTGTTTGGGTTCGGCAACGCGAAATTTTACGGTGATTACCCGGTCGAAAATATAGTGGGAAAGGAAACAAGGCTCGCCATTACACCTTAATGGGGACCGAGTAGTCACAAATTTCTTGTTAACGAGTGTTCTGACAACGGGAGCTGGTTAGGGAGGTAGAACACCTCTTCGACAGGTGGTTACATACCGGTAGCTACGGCTGGGGCCGTGTAAAGATCTGATAATGTTTTTCTCCGGGCAGACATTCGTTTGCTGCTGCCTGATGAAGACTGAAGCTCGCTCATTAATTATTCATTCCCCTCCGAACCGAGACAAAATTCTAAATATAATACCAGCATGCTGGTAGAGATCACTTCGCTCGATTATAATAATTATTCAAGCGGCGTACACTTGATTAATTGGTTGAAAGAAAATTGGCAAGTATACAATTCAATTTTCGAACAATTATGAGAATTTTACAAGCTGATTCTCCGATTTCTTCAAACATCTATTTGACGAAGCAGCGATAACCTAGACTCTAGATGGACTTGAATAAGATTTAATTTATCGTTGCGCTGGAGGCATTGCTATAAACGAAATCGGGGACATATAAGTGTGTAGCGCAGTGTCGCGCCTGGATCCGATCTGCTCGGCATAATTTTTCAATTCGTAGGAGGTCCACGCCGACATTAACGAATAATGGAGTAAAATGGGTCCGGGCGATTTGTCAGGACACACTCCATAAGACTCATAGAATGTCCCGTTTCGAATTTCATCGGCGTAACCGGGAGTCCCCGAAACGTCATCTTTAATCAACGGGATCGTTTACGTTCTAGGCAAGCACGAGTACACAGAAGGGAGGGCGAGATGCTCGCTCGCATTTTTCTCCAGGTCTTATCTGGAATCTTGGCGCCGACTGAAGCAGAAGCAACGAGGGAAGATGAAGAAAAGACGAGGGAGAGAAGGGGCAGAAAAAGGGAGACAGAGATCTGAGACGAGGGGGATCCTCGAAGAAATTACTCGTCCAAGGACAACGACGAGAGCCGGAGAGTAACGGCGTCGTAGTGAATCGTAGCCTCTATAAAAATTATCCTTAGACCCAGCAACCCTGCTGTTGGACCTTGCGAATTGGATTGCGAGGATTTTTCGCGAGAAAATTATCCGAACGTACGTCAACTCGTAATATTCTCCATAAGTTCCTGCGGATTGCATCATAAATTACTGGCTTCACAATTTTATCTGTGAACGTCAGAATTTTGAGTAATAGCTGTAACACTATATTCTATGTTATTCGAAGCTTCGAGAAGATAGAACGAAGATAATGTAGATTGTTCGAACTGTCAGAGGAGGAATAAGAGCGGATAGAAGAAAAGGGGAGGAAATATGATAGTCGGAGCGGAGGACTATTTTTTGGGGCTTGGTTAGACTAACGAGCCTATTTCGAGCCAGAGACATTATTTTGGCCACGTGTGTTTCGGAGTGACCCGGCATCAAACGGGACCATCAAAGATCACATTCAAAACATATCAGGCACATAATGGCCGAACCTAAAAGGGGGAAGAGGCATTTGAATATATCCCGAGATGAAGCAACAGATATCCATAAAGAGAGCCCAGCGTTCCTCCGCCACGTGGTCTGATCGAGTATCGCCATTGGGATCGCCGGTAATCCTAGCCGGATGTCAAGCAAATCGAGCTCCTTAATCTCGAATCGAGCGTATTCCGTCGATAAGATTTTCGTGGTTTGGGGAACGTCTGAAGGGGCCACGCCCGCCTCTCACGCCACTCATTACTCACGTCGGGCGGAACAGAAAGAACAAGAGGAAGAAGAAGAAGAAGAAGACGAGAAGGAAAGCAACCGTCCTCCCCTTCTCGGTTTCCAGTTAGATCACCTCTATGAATCTTATCCAAGCCGCAGGTTCCCTCTCGTTAAATCTCACCAGATACGCCTGTCGAAGACTGCGCCTGTAGTTCCGATGCCGTTTGCCCTTTTACAATCGCGGGAGCGCCGGCCTCGATCTATAAAACCTTTGTTCTTGAATCACAATGAAAGATGCGTCTGTCCGCCCGAAAATGTGCCTTGATCCCACCATTTTCTTATACAAAATAAATTTCACCGGATGGTCCAAAACTAAATCCGCCAAAATAAAGAATTCAGACCAGCTCTGAAAAGTGAAGGGAGAGGAGTGCATGCAAGTGTCCAGGGGCGATGCAAGCTGTAGGGGCTATTAAATCGGTTTCAATGTGCACCGTCGAAATTTATCCGAAATCAAAATTTATACTGTGCTGAATGCACAAAAGTGCACGCAAGTGTTTTAGCGCAGCACAGTCTTCGATCAAGCAACCCGCAGCGACTTTTAACCGCCAGCCTCGGTTTCGTCGGCCATTAGCATTTATGTTTGCCATAAAACGGACCCATTGCGAACGAACTATCCTCGCGGACAATCTGCGAAGATAATCGGTCCGGATAATCGTAACTGGTTCACGGTCTCCAGACTTCTAATTGACAAACTCGAACCCACGATGATCCATTAGCAGCGTTCATTTAATTTCGAGACATCGTTGAGGTTGTTCGTTTCTCGCAAAAATTCGAGGGAGCCACGACTGCTTCCGGCGAGCTTATCCGGCGATCTGAGCTTTCTCTATCCTCTTCTCGCGGAGAGAGCCCGTCGCGAATCGAAGTTATCGCGGCTACGAAGAAAATGTCGCTTTTAATATCCCGTATCTGTTGGATCTGAACTGCTGGGCGTCCCGCAGGGAGACACAGCTCTGTCCTTTCCTTACCGAATGAACTATGATTTCCAGAGGAACTTTGTTTCCCGCGATAACATTCCGAAGCCAAAGGGTTCTCCGTCTCTTTGCACGATAACGATCGCCCTTTCCCCCTCCCCTCCCCCGCCTCGCCGTGCCGCGGCTTTATCTCCTCGCGATTCACGACTCGGATTGAAGAATATAAGCGAGTATCGCGTGAGTCTTTGATTCCATTCCCGGGGCCATCTGATATTTCGCGGAACCCTGGAAACCAGTCGACACAGACGTGCCGCGTGTTTTCTACATACTTATCGGACCCCTCGCAAATTTTTTTGCGACCGTCCTGCAAAAGGTGAAAACGAACGTCTGCGATATTATTCCAGACGGAACAAACCTCTCCCTTTGTAGGTGAATATAATCGCTTTATAGGAATGTTTATAACTCCAACGTCTCTAAAAATGGTAAAAAATTTTTCTCGCTAACTGGACTATAGTTTTTCTAAATATTGTAGTCAATTTTTGTTACCGTTCGACGCCACTTTGAATGAAAAGTGTTTATAGGGGTCAAATGACCTTTGGTGAAACCTTGTTTGATCCATCTTTGATCAATTGTAACTTTGTGAGAAAAAATCGTAGAATGATCTATTTGGGTTCATTTGAAAGGGTAAGTCTTCCACTTTCTAGATATTGAAGTTATGTTCCTCGAAAAAATTCTTCTAACAAGCTACGATTGAAAAAGTGGACTGGTCACTTTTAAAAAATTTTCATTATTTGTGGCTGAAGCGGACAATAAATTACTCACTCGATTTGTTGCAGAATCGTACCGCATTCCAAGGTGGACGCAGAAAAAAGTCCGTCTTTCTAATCCAAAGTGAATCGCCTCTTCCAATTTTCCTCTCGATCGGGTCCCTTTCTTTATTACAGAGTTGAGAGGGGCGAAAGAACAAGAGGATAATAATATTACGAGAATCAATGGTTCTCGGTACTACAGATTGAATAAATCGATAACAGAAACGATTCGCAAGGAATTATAACTGTTCGTTAGCCAGGGAAATATCTGGCTGAGACTGGCCTGGATACTATCGATCTCTGCGGTATCCCGTTCCCGCGTCATTAATCCTAAATAAGGTTTATAAAATAAAGTAGAACGAGCCCGCGGAGATCTATAACCCAGGGGAGAGAACGCCGAGGCGAAGGTTATTCCGGGGGCCTCGCCTCAGATTCTTCGTTACGGTCCGAAGGCAATACTTTCTTACCATTTCTCGTTCTACCCGATCGGTAGATTGCTTCCCTTTCTTTTCACGGAATCTCATTACAATTTATACCGATTTCCCTGTGCCCACGGTGGAGCCCGTTGCTGCCTCTTGCTCTCGGCTGCTTCGCGCAGCGCCGCCGCAATTCTGAATACCTTTGCCTCTCAACTTGAAGGTAGAATTTTTATCGGCGCTTTTAGAATTCAATTCGTTTGAAGCATCCTGACCAGCGGTCCTCGATAGCGGCCACGGAGCATCTGGACGCGTAATAATCGCTCCCCGGAATCGATAGATCTTACACTCGAGCCAATAATCGTTATATAAATTTAATTTCTTGATAGAAACAGGCGAAACAGAGTTACGTGAATATCCACGAACAAACAACACAATAGCAATTGAATTTTAAACAGCTTTGCGACGGGAGGATTAAAGTTACAGGTTTCAATACTCGGGGCCCGGTTTTCCAAATTGATTTCTTCTATTTTCAATCTGTGAGGCTCAAAGGGCGCGCACTCATCCGACCAGCACGCTGCGCGAAGTAGGTTGAATATTCAGCTTGTGACGTTTAAGTGTCCCGGGGAAGTTTGCATTTCTTTGAAGCCGTTGAATTTCAAGGAGCCTGGCCGACCAAAAAGAACCGTAAAATATGGGGTAGTCGTGTACAGGATACAGCGAGCGAAATTGGTAGAGCGTTTATTAATCCATTTCGATAATCGGTAGCTACGTGCCAGCGTAGATAAAACCAATTTTGATATCGAAGCCGCAGGAAAGGATCGACGATTCTACCTCTCGCGGTGTCCTCGGAACGGATCGCATTATTCCGGTAAAGTCAGGCGCCTATTCAATGCACGACTTACAATGCGATTATGGTGAGGGAGCAGTGGACGTGATTCTACGATCGTTTCATTAGCAGATGGCTCACTTTGCTTCGGCGCCGCTCATCGATACCTCGTTCTACAATTGTCAGATCGAAGTAAGAGACCATTGTCGAGCATCGTCATTGTGCTCGCGATGCAGCCAATGAATCGCGAGGAATAACGCGTAGATTTTTTTGCCTCTACATTTGCGAATGTCTGTTACAAAGTCTTTTGCTTGACGGGGAATGAAAAGAGAAATATTTTCTTTATCGTTCGCTTTTGACGCTGTTGCAGTCGTGCAAATTCTTTGCCATATTTAATTGTGTTCAACGTCGTAGCATTTATTTTTCATGTTTACGCAACTGCTTAAGGGATTTTTGTCACAGCTGACAGTGTTTCTCATTTCCCGAGCGAAGTCGTGTCACTAAACAATTTCAGGTCCAACAAAAGCGCTCTAGAAAAAAAGAACAGTCCTCGAGCACTAAACAAATTATTTTGCAATTAAACTCTCTCGGCGAGTTCCAACGTTAAGCAGCATCTTGACCCTTTTCATGGCCTCTCCTTTCCTCTCGACTACTCGAATCTTAGGTCATTATTTTCGCAATTAAAAAAGAAGGGAGCTGAGAAATTACCGACACGCTCTGTGTCCTCGCGGCAAAGAGACGAATCGAGATTTCGAGAAATGTCCAACGGTGCTTCCGTTCTCCAAACGAGGCTCGGCCTAACGAGTTCACGACATCTTTCTCTTTCTCTCTCACCACTCCTTCTCTGTCTTTTTGATCTTTTCTATTCTGGTTTTCTTTCGTGTCTGCCCATTCGGCTTGTTCCAACAACGTGGCACAGACCTCGTCTCGCTTTTCGTATTGGTTTTCGTCGCGCAGGCGGTTCGGAATTCGCGCAGCTTTCGGCTCGTGCTTGCATCGTCATCACCGTCAGTCGTAATAATGAGGACATCTTGTACCGCTAACAAGACGACTGTCACACCTCCTTGTTCTCCGTTCCTCGTGTCTTCCGGCTTACCTCGCGCGGAATATCATAATGCGGTCGGCTACGAATCTGCTTAGTCGGCGAAACCACCTCAAAATTCGTCGACAGGAATCATTCTGCAAACCGCAGATTACGCCACGCGAACACGCTGCCAGCACTGTTCCACTACGCAAATCGTCATCTTTCTCCACACGTCCGATCAACAAACTTCATTTTTCCACCATTCTCACAGCGCGTTGCCCAAGAGGGACAACAATAGAAAAATCAATGTTTTTAAAATCTATTTACAGGAATTTATTGTAAACATACCATATATTCATGAACAATCGCCAGAAAAAAACATAGAGCTTCTCAAGGTTTCAACAAAATCAAACAAATACAATCATCGTATACTTTCCCCATACCCTATAATTTTGATTTCAAACATTTTTTATATCTATTATAGTTTTTGATATGTGGATTTTTGTCCAAAAAACAGGCATTCCGACACACTGTGATTCGTTGCGATTTTTCTGCACTTAATCCGACGATTTTTATCCCGTTTTTGGATCAATTATTTTAAGCTCATTGTATTTATACATCGATTCGATGAACTCTATTTTTCTGTTCTCCATTAGATTTATTGATTCCACTTTTTCGTAAAAAACGTCTGCCGATCTATGTATATTTGTTTCGATGCATTACTAACCGCGCCATGGGGCTCAATAACAGTTAGTTTAATAAATTTACGGCCACTCGAGGATAAAGCAAAATACGCGTTCATTTCGCCAATTACCCGGAGCATATATTGATTAGCAAATGCGTGCGTTTATAAGTTTGACGCACTTAGCGGTTGGCGGTGTGCAGATAAAGTCATAAACTAGCGGCTCGAAATGGGTACGATTTAAAATTCACATTTTCCTTAAAGCATTCGAATGAGTTATAAACCTCAGTTGGGTGTAGCAGCGGGTGGGTTCTCCGAATCATTTAAGGAAACTATGGCGCGGCACGTAGTAACTCGCACACGATAGTGGAATTAATGGTTCGTCGCTTGGAAATTCCAACTCGCGTGTCCTAAGTTCGCATTAAAGGTCTCTCTCTCTCTCTCTCTCCCTCTTTACTTGCCTTTTCTGTACTCGAGAGTTCACGAAAACACGTCGAAAATACTCGGAAGAAATTGTTCTTAGGGAAATACAGGGGTTGTTAGCTGTTCCGTCGGTAGCGTGAGATTCGACTGACCTTGGAAAAAAGTAGGTACAGCGGACGTTCGTTTTTCTATAAGGCGAATTACCGGATTGTTTCTGAAGTTTGCATCTTTCGCGTGCTGTCAAAGGAAACGACCGCAAAAAAGCGGTAAGTCGCCGTCTGCCCTCTTGTAATTAAGTTGGACTTTGATCGTACAACGAGACCGTAAGCCAATCCAACCCCAAATTTATCTGGAACTTTGCAGAATAATTAAAAAATATATATTCAGACCACAAACATAAAAGGTGGAACTTATAAATAAAATAAATTATTTCTCCCCTGTATATGATTGGCGCTATATCCCTCACTAAGGAAACAAGGACGCCATCTATTGCCATCCAGTTGAACGCAGAACTTGCAGTCTCTATGCGTCGCTACTAGAATTGTTCTTTACAATAATTAATGGTGACTCGAGCGAGTGTAAAGCGTACGACACTGTACGTGGACAGGGGTTGATCAGCCAGTCCACATGGGTATATTATCAATGAAAAAGCTCATAGCCGGACAAGATAGGATAAAACTAGAGACGACACCCTTTATCGCGTTAAAAGCGACGAGCCGTCATCTAGACAGCGGTATCGCTTCTCCCTTTGCACCCCCAACCCCTGGAAAAGTATCTTTTTCGCTGCATATACATGAAGCCGCATCGCATGTGTCTTGTTCGGTATCGTCTAGACATGATCCGACAAAATGAAAAAGCAATCTCACTGTTTTAAATTTCATCCACTCATTTTTAACGGAGAAGCATAAAATGTGCAGTACGCTTATCAAATGAAACAAACCCATTGGACGATTTACCAGAAAAAAATTTCTGTCACCATAGAAACACCTGTGTCGCCAATTAAAAATAAAATTCATGATCTACAGTGTTTGCTCGGTCGACAGAAAAACTTGGTATTCGTTTATATTGGATTTCGAAAGATAATTGATTTAGGGGACACGCTCGATTAACTTCTGGCACGATCAGAGTGGGACAAATGACACGACGAGTCGAGTGACTCAGAAGCAAGCCACTCTCCTTTCAGATCAAACGGGAACGTTTTATGGATCTCGAACGCGTATGATATGATCCTCTTAATATGTTCTACGGCTTACCAGTATTATGATATTCCCTAACCCAACACTAATTCTTATCGTTCGGATAGCCAGGCCTGACTTAAGCCGGACGACGAAGCCCTTAAAATGTTGGCTTACATGCATATTGATGCTCTCTGCTTGGATACACGTGTATTTGAACACTGGAGGATGATTATTTACCGCTTCTAGCCGCTGGGATCATTTGCTTTAGCGTTAACACGTTGCTCGAAGGTGTTTCACCACGTCCGGGTGCATAATGAAAGTATTGAGATTAAAAGTGATAATTGAGGTTAAAAATTTCTCGTATTATTAATAATTCTTTATGTACTTTAACATAATTCAACTCAGTTTTCTACAGAATTGCATATCCATTCAAAATGCACAGCTCAGAATCGAAAATTATACTGAGTCCTATTATTTTCGTGACCGACTGTGTATGAGTTCGCATCGTTCAGGTTTTAATGACCTAAGATACGAGACATAACAATGACCCCACTGCACAGAGCTGGAGGGTTCGCCCGGGAGTAAACCCGGTCTATTTCACTGCGCCACCAGAAATATGCATGCATTTATATGCATAGACGAAGACGGCGGCTCTATTGAACGGTCGTAAACCGTGCGTTTGTTCACCTAGTTTACACAGCTTTCAATGTTGACGGCAACTTCCGCTCAACCGGGCTATCGTTGAATGAAATGCTAACGATGATGGATTGCCAACCATATCTCTGTCTCTTCTTTTTTTTTGTGTATGTGCTTTGTACACCAATTCTAAAAAAAAGACCGAAGCATACGCTATGGAAATATGGCCATTCTCGAATAGAGGAGCGCATCGTACTGTACCCTGAACATTTGGAGCTCCGAGTCACCCTGCAGGTACTCTTATGCAAATCGGGGACCGGGGAGTGTAAACACGAAGTGGCCGAGTCATCCCAAGTAATTCGGTGACGCAACCATTTTTTACTAGCATCCGTTCACTGGCAATCTCGAGTTATATTGTAAAAACAATGTTGGATTGTACTTTCATTTATTGATTGGCACTGGAGGTTGGAAATGATGTTTATGGAAGTTGGTATGTCTACCAATTGTATTTGTCTTAGCCCTTTGCACTCGGAGCTGTTTTAACTCGAATAGGAAACATTTCTTCCGACCTAAAATATTTCTATTCCCTAAGATTTAAAAAATTTTAAATGTTTGGTAAAAAAAAAATAATGGTAATTATTTACTTTGAGGATCTCGAGAATATCTCTACCACTAAAATCGAGCGGCGGTAACATGTATAGGAAAAAGTTGTTCAGAATGATGACCTTGACAACATATTTCAAGGTCATCAAAATCAGCGTGGAGACTCTCAAAGTAAATAATTACCAAATTAAGTTAGCTTTGAACTAGAACAGCCAAAAAGGAAAATACTTTCAGTAGATTGTCCAGGCCTAGGTCAGCCGAAGAATCATAACAATATAGAGGATTCACCGCGATTTAAGACTTAGCTGTCTTGCACTCGGGCTAACCAAAGACGACGCCAGGAACAAGAAAGAGCAATGATCGATGCGAAAAGAACGAGGAGGGAACACTTTCCACGCAACAGCAGCTCAGACGAATCCTGAAAACAATGAGAACGTTTGATGGATGCAGAGAAAAAGGAAACACTTTCGCTCTTTTCGCGAATAGTACAGGTGACAGTTTATCATCCGTCTGATCCCTGAGACTTCGTCTACTCCCAGAAGGCCGTCGCTAGCTCTTCCTCAGACAGGGGGATGACAACGAAGGAATAGTGGTCGGTCCCGATGACACGGAAGGTGAATTTGGACATTGAGATCACAGGGGAGGAATGAAAAATGGAGGTACGAAACGGGAATCGCGAGGAAGTTGACGCATTGCGGCGGGGAAATATGGGTCGTTTCCGATTATGTTGGATGTGCACGGGGCCAAACGGCGAGTGAGAGTGACGCCCAACGCCGGGCTCGTACATCTCCTGTATAACTAATGCCCGCATATATCAGCCATTCGTCTCCCTTGTATATATTTTTCGCGATACGATGCGTATCTCGCACACAAACCGGACCCGACCGGGCTCCACCTTTGCGTTTTCCATTTAAGCGTCATCCGTGCACAACGCGCCGCGCGCGAGCAATCGTTGGCTCGAATCTTCTATCAGGAACGTGTCTATCGCTCCGCGACCCTCCGATTTATTGGATACGAAATGAATGCCCACGGTAGTTGAAGGAGAACGGTCGAATCATTCGTGGTCTCATATTTACGACCGGCTGGACGCAATAACAACGCGAATTTGATCGACATCCGATCGCTGGCCACCGTCGAATCATCATTGTTGGGCCTAGTATTTCGTGCTACCAGATTTCTTAGCAATTTCTTTCGGATTCACAGAATTCTCGTCTCAAGTAATTTCAACTAACTTTTTCCTTTGCGAAAATTTTCCCCGCGGCTTCGTTAACGAGTTATTTACGAAAAACACGGACCAATCACAGCGCGGTTATAGATATTTACTCAGAGGGGTGGTTCCACCGTAGTCGCGTTTTTCATGAGCAACTCCTTAACTGGGCCGCAGAGAATAATCTCGCACAAGAAAAAGTTACTTGAAATCACTTCACGAATCGCCCTCTTTAAGGAAGTACATTGCTGGGACACTGCGAGTATTAGTTTATAATTTTGAAGTATCTCAACGATTTCAAGACGCCACAAGGAGCGAGACAAAGAGTCGTAAAGGGAGGAGGATGGCGAACAGGAGGCAGAAGAAAGGGAGGAATAAACAAGCCGTTCCAGGACGGCTCTCAGAGGTAGAGAATCGTTCGAGGCGTCAGGACAACGATGCTGACGACCGATTAGACGAAAATCCCTGGGCTGGAACCGGTCTGAGGAGGACTCCTCGAGCCTCCGCGGAGGAGCCTCGGATTGTTCACCGGTGCTGGTCAGCCACTTTCCCGCCTTAAGATTCCCTCCAGAATGTAAACAGAGACCGGGGCTGCGCGCACTCGACGGACCGCAACCTACTCGAAATAGAATCAGTCAAAGGCTGACACTCCTCGCCGGAGGAATACCAATTAGCCGCTGGAAGTCGGTCCTGCTAACAAGCGTGATGCCCTCTTGACGTTCTTCGGCGTTTCGTGGCCCGTCGCAGTCCCCGGACCACCTACCGCGAAAGTAAAGCGAAGCTTTTCTTCCTGTCCTCTCTTCTCTCTGATCTCTCCTCTGCCTCTCTCTCTCTCGCTCTCTATTTCTCTCTGTTCGTCGTGGCGCTGTCCGTTCGTCGACCATCCGCGTCCGACTGTGACTAATTATAGGAGACGTTTGTCGAGTTTTTACGATCCTTCCCTTTACCGACGGTTCACGGAGTTTCGTAACTGGCGACGTCGTCGTCTCGCGGATGACTCCGCCGCGCCGGTTTGTTTGATGCCGGTTAATTATTTGTTTACGTTCGAGACCGAGCAGCGGGAACGTCTTGGGAAAAGTCGGCGAAACACACCCCTTTTTCCCAGGTAGGAAAACGTTGATTGGAACCGGCGCGGAGGGGACTGTCGTTCGGGGATGGTTTGTATTTAACCCTCAGGCGAGTTGAATTTAATTTCTCCGTGGCACGCGTTCATTGGCAGTGTCTTGTGTGTAAACAACGATCTATTTTCACGAAATATTTCGAGAACGTTTAATGGCCGTGTATATCAATCTTCTTCAGATTGGTTACTGTAAAATGCATACGCTGTAAATAAAACAGGGAATCTAAAAGTGATAGCTGGCTCGCAGCTATTAGCAGAGTCTGAATTCATTATCGTTTCGAAGTAAAAACGATACCTGTTTTTGCTCATGGATGATCCTTGAAGATCGTTCGAGCCTTGAGGTTATTTGCACTGTAAGGTGCACGCTAGGAATAACTCGAAGGACCGCCTTCCAATTTGAAAGGAACTAAAGTTATTGTGAATGCTTTTTAAAACTTGATATATTTTACAAACAAGAGTGCGTTATTCGAGTCCTGAGAAGGACTGGTACGAATTCGAGTGATGCACACTGCGCGATGGTTGACCAAAATCTGTCTGATGATTTGTGTTGTAAGGAGTTTACATACAATTTTTTGGGTCCGCAAAACCAGGGGTGGTTTAACAGTAAATTGTTCAATGAGGGTGTACGTGCACTATCCGCACCCTCGTACGTAGTCGTCGTGGACCAGTGTCTGGGACGGAGAGTCGCAATGTGGGCTCGCTGCCCTTCGCTACTCTCATTTAAGGGGTGTTAATCCTGGTAAAAATGTTCTGCCGTTTTAATTTTACTGGGGGTACACAGGTACGGAACGAGAATAACATAACCTACAACTAGAGTTTCGGTACAAGAATTGCTAACACAAAAAAGGCTACTTTTTTGCTCCTTTCGTATTCAGAATGTAGGAATCGTCTCTTTCAATTTGGGCTAACGAAATATTCAGTGACTCATTCGCGAAGAAGAGAGGTCGATATTAAAACAGTTTCGAAAACATCTGACGGTGTTGATCTCGCGATGTCCGCGCCGCTTCTTCGCGCACAGCTTTGCGATGGTACATTCATTTTTAACGTGTGTCGAGACTTCGCATTTTCTCGAGTGGTTTTCAGGCTCCTTCAGCGCGGATATGCGCGAACGTTCACCTCGCCTCGGCCCGAATAGAAGCCTGCTCGCGACGAGACGCGACACGACGAACAAACGCTTCACGATGGGGGCCGGCGACGTTATATCCGACTCGGTTGTCTCGCCGAGCCATCCATCTCGGTAAGCTGTCCTCGTAATCACCCGAAGTCTTCCTGTTCCCGTTACCATTGAACCTTTTCGTTACGCTTGTCCCCGAGGAACTCTGAATGAAACCGACCGTCTCGAACGCTCGGACACCTTGACCGCCGATTTGTTTCTTCCCCTGCAGGTGCAGCCGTCTGTCAAACTTTCGAGACAGGTGAAAGTCGTGTGGGTGGCTTAGAATTCTCTACGGTTGTCACGGAGTATAAAGAAAAACAGGTTCTTCGCCGTCCATCTCGTTTCTCCGCCGTTTTTTTCTTCTAATTATTCTTGTGTCAAATTATCAAATAAAACACTTGGTATTAATGATAAAGATGCACAACGTATCTCGTCTATATCATTGTTTCTTCTACTTCATGGAAATGTTTAAGGAATAAGATGAATTTTTTATTTAACTACTAGTTCCCACAATTGACGCAGAATAATTTTATTTTGAATAAAGATCCACAGTCCAGTCAGTAGTAACAGGAAGTACTGTAACGACTGTGGATTTTTCTGCAAAATAAAAATTATCGTTAATTTGAAGCTGTTAGAGCTGCATAGACGTTTAATTATGTTTTTTAGAAATTGTAGAAATTGCTCGAAAAGAATTGTGGCTGGTGCTAACAACGTCGACAAAATTCTCCCAGCTTGAACAAAGTGTTTTGTCCAGATTCTCCATTTTCCGCTAGCAATTCTGTGCTTTCCGATGACGTGAATGAAGTTGTTAGACAGGACAGAGACAGTTTGTCAATCGCAATGTTTATTACGGGGAGAATGGGGTGTGCATCAATCTCGCGTCGTGAATAAATTATGCGAAGGTGTTGATAATCGCGTCGCCGTGTAGCAACCTATATTCGCGCATTATCTCTGGTAGAGATTGTTTATGCATCACTTGGCTATGCACTAATTTATCAGCACTTTGTGTCAATAGCCTTTTGTTCAAGGAGACAACTATAGGAGACTCGCTAGATAGTGGAAATTGCACGGAACGTGTGCCACGCGTCTATTGCTATCTCGCGCTATAAATTGGAAGTTCCGTTAACAGGGGAAACGAATTCATTGGATGGGAGCCGAACGCGAATAAAGAAAACAAGGGAATTCGTTTCAAAGGTATCCCACTTTATCTTAATATTCATATTTCTATTGCCGGTTTTTATTTCACTTCGGATCCTGTTGGCGCTGGACATTTTTCCTCCGAAAACGCATAAATAAATTCATATATTCCATCGGAGCGCCGTTTATACATTCAATTATCAAGTATTCCGGGATATTCATTTAAAATTGAGATGAAAATTCGTAGAAAAATGCTTTGTCTAAAAATAAATACTTTTTCCGTGGCCACCGCTTCGAAACGCAGTCGTTACTTTGCCGTAATAAACGAAACCTGTTCCGTCGCACATACATACACATGCTGGAAGAGGGAGAGAGACGTACGCAATCGCACATAGAAACGCGATAGTTGACTCTCTGTTTGCGAATTTAAATTCTCTCTATAAAAGCAGCTTAAGCGCACGCGGACGCGAAACGCGAACCGCGGCACATAAGTGCGAGCATAAGTTCCACTCGTGCATTTTTCATTCAACCGCTTAACGAATCATTGCCCTCGAGTGGCGAGTTAAATGTTTATATAGCCGAAATTTGCGGCAACAAGCGAGGCGCGCGATTATGTTCGTCAACGGGAATCACGAGTGTTGAGCAGGTTCGCAGAGTACGTTGACGAAAAGCGCGCGGGGCTATATAACGATGGCGTTCAACAGGTAATCGTCGCACAATAAAAACTCTCGAACGGTTGATACTTCTTCAAACATCGCCGCGAACATTAGATAAGAACATTGTCGCCCGGTAATTACAGCGTGGGTGGAGTAATTGAACGACCGAAGCCCGTGCTGGTTTGGCGACACCGCCGGGAGTCACGCTAAACGATCATTTGAATCAGTATACTCGCTCCTATCCAATCTGGAGCACGCCTTACACGGGGAACACATGTCAATCGTGTAATCGAGTGAATCGTGAATATCGCTGCTGTGCAACTTATACAGAAACTTTGATAACTGTGAAATACTTAGTGGAAATTCTGACGAAATAGATGATTTTTTTCAGAAGTGATATAAAATTATGATTTTTAAATATACGAAAATTTGATTGAATGCTGTCGAAAGATATATTTCGGCGTTTCCTAAAAATTTTCAGAAGTCATAAATACAAAAAACATCCGCAATCCAACGATGATGTGTCGGACCATTGAAATTTCGAAAACAAACGAGGACTCGTTTCTTGACGTCATGTAAATAAAACTTGACACGATGATAGCGTCCGTGTCCGTTTGAAGAACGATTTTCCAGGACCCTTTACGACCTCGTGAATGATAATTCAATGGTCGTCATCGAGCTGCTGAGTTTACGAGCGAACGAAAGCTTGATCGAGAGCGGATTGATGAAAACTGACATGAAACGATATTTATGAGCGATTTTCTGGATAATTTTAGTGCAAGAGTGTCTATCTGGAACCATTCAAAAACGCGATAACATGGGTGAGCTAACATAATTCTTCGTCTCTCTGTTAGTATACAATTCCGCTAGTTCGTCATACCTATTTCTGTAAACCGAGTATCAAATTCAGTATAGGTTAATTTCGTTATGTCAGAGGTGAGATATTCACTATTTTGAGATATAGTGAGATATTAAAATCTGAATTGACCATGACACTGGTCTCGAGCAACACTTACGCTAATTTGCGAGGCTCTCTGGATAGACTATCGTTTTGGAACTCACCTGAAACAGAAAGATTAATGCTTCATTAAAGAATTCTTTATCTAGAGACTTTTTAGTATGTTTTTTATTCAAGTATCCGCTAGTGAACTTATTTTAATAGTTCTCGTTTCTGTGTCCTCAGAAGAACTACTTATAGTGAGGTTCCTGTTCGCGATAATGCTCTGCATCGCGAACATGATCATCTACGGGGCGAAAGTCAACATAGCCACTGCCATAGTCGGCATGGTGAAGGCTAAGGACCATGAAACTATCGGAGGCGATTTGAATGAATGCGGTTTCACAACTCCTGAAGGTGCTATAGTGGATATAGACGGCCCTTTCGATTGGTCCACCACGGAACAGGGACTGGTAGTCAGCATATACTTCGCTGGCTATCTCATAGGGATGTTTCCTTCAGGATACTTCTCAGATCGGTTGGTCAAAACTACTATAAACATCCTAACACGAATAAATGCCTGTCGAACTCGTAAACTAGCAATATAAGACAAGAAGCAGATCTATATCGTCTCAGGAGCTCAGCAGAGATTTTCTGTCTTATCAAGGAAAAATTGCTGCACGTGCCTTATCAAAGATTAATGGAGCATTAAGTTCAGCTTTGTTAATAGTAGACTTTCAAACTGACTCTCCATTATTTGCAAATAACGTACACATTTATCTTAGCCGAGACTCTCTGTCCTATTAAAAATTAATAGAGCACTACAGAGCTCTTCTCGTAGCTCTAGAAATCTCACTTGATGTGCTAAACCATTACAAATTGTGACATTCGAAGAGCTCCTGAGACAGAAAAATACCCCTCACATGTAGCAGCTTTATTTATTTTGATTTTATTCGTCAGAGGCGATTTCTGTCACATAAAAAATTAACGAAGAACCGTGCAAACCGTTTGACAGCGTTACAGTTCGTTATAAAGCTCGCATCTTGTACCTCGAAGAATACTGAGCGAGGCATTCGTGATAGATTCATCGCGCATTACGAAATTATTTGAATGTCGCCGGTTTTTCCGCGGTTCTTGAGCGAATTTCCTGGGACTGAGACGGCGTTTAACATTCTGCAGATTCAATTCGAAGAACGTTCTGTTGATCTGCGTGCTGTCGAACGCTATTTTGACGATATTAGTACCGATCGCAGCTCATGAGCTGATCGTGCTCTACATCTTGAGATTCCTGACGGGCCTGGTGAGCGCGGCGAATCTTCCCCTGGTAAATGTGCTCGTCGGAAAATGGGTCATTTACGAAGAAAAGTCCATGTGGGTCGCGATCATTTATAGCGGGACATCGTTGGGCACCGTGATATCTATCTTCTCTTCCGGAATGATTATGCACTCGCTGGGATGGGAGGCGGTCTTCTACATACACGGTACGCTACCGTTAATCTGGTGCGTGGTGTTCTACATTTTCTTCGCCGACAACCCCGAGACGCAAAAATACATCTCCGAGAAGGAAAGGCAAATGTTGATCACCACCTATGGCCACAGAACACCGGAATCGGCCAGCATGCCGGTTCCATGGAAAAAGATCTTCACTTCTGTACCGATGCTTTCTCTCATTTACACCAACACCTTCGGCAACTTCTGCTGGTACTTTCTGCTCACGCAGCTACCCCTATACATGAACAAGATCCTCAGGTTCGACATCAAGTCGGTGAGTACCTCGCGGTGCTCTGTTCACAGGACCACGAGGTGGATTTTCTCAGTACGATGAAAGTCTTTGAAATGCCGCCTCTTAAGGGGGTAGACTCGTTTCCAGGGTTGCAAGCGTGCGGGATGTGCCTTCTAATTTCACGGTAATGAGGTTTCAAAATTTTCGAAATTTACAGAATTAATTAAAAAGGTGGGAATAATTTTTTAATGAATTTTAGTGGAAATTTCAGTTTGATATCTTTTATGGTTCAAAAGTTATAGTAAAATCCCAGGCTCTTCAACCACGTGGCAAACAAAGACAGACGCGAGGCACGCATCGGCTCTTCGCTCAGCGGTCAAAATATTTCGTCGCGAGTAAATTTCAGCTGATTTCGCTATTGCCAAATATACCGATGTTTCGCGACCTTTTCACGTTTCTTCTACATAGGAAAACTGCACTCCCCTCGCTTAACGTCCCCTCCTGGAGAGTACGAAACTTACCAGGGGACGGGGACGGGGTTTTTACCCACAAAAACGCCTGAGCTGCCCACGAAAATTTTTCGGGCGCTTTTAACTACTGAAAAATCCCATCTTTGCATTATCGAGAAATGAGAAGACGCATCCCGAGCCCTTGCAATTTTAGAAACGAGTCTACCACCTTAAATATTTTTTCTTTAAAATAACCTTCAATTCTGATTTTTAAAAAAAGCAGAAAATATACGAATTTACTTGTAACTTTAGATTTAAGAAATTTTTGAAACTAGTTAAAAGTATGACCAATGATTAAGGACCAGTCTAGTATACCAGAAGGTCGCCAAGTTGTCCATAAGCTGTTAGCCTGCGTGTCTCGCAGCGCTATCGATCGACTAACTATACAGTCTGCTAGACCAGTAATCGCTTGATTTACATTGAATGCTATTTACATGCCTCCGGGAGCCTGCAGACATTTTTTCGTAATTAAATTTGCATTTAGGGTCTGTATCAGTATCTCGCGTATACATTTTGAAGGAAGCTCCGTACACGTTCAAGTATCTTTATGCTGCGATCAGTGTTTCAATTTTATAGATCTTTCCATTCGAACAATTTTTACATTGTGCCCGAAGTTGTAAAATAAATTATGGAGTTAGAGTCGCCGGCAACGGAAGATGCAATCAGTGACTCTCGATTAATTGGCATTTGATCGCGCAGAACGCTGCCCTGAGTTGCTCGCCGTATCTGTTTAATGTAATCGTGAATCCATTGCTGGGAAAATTGCTGGACTGGGGAAGGAAGAAGGACTATTGGTCGCAGACGAATGCTCGGAAGATTGCTGTGTTTATAAGTGAGTTGTGACGTGTCGGTATAATTTTGTTTGCAGACAAATTAACAGGATATCAACGAGAGAATATTGTAGGTTGCGTACCAACCAGTATCATTCTTATTATCATCATGTATGTTGGTTGTGATCGCGCGGCTTCCACAGCGCTATTGATTCTAAGTATTATATTGTGCGGCACGATTTTCGTCGGACACCTTTGCAATCAGAATGATCTGGCGCCGAATTATGCAGGAATTTTAATGGGCATCACGAACACGCCAGGGACACTTTCAGCGTTCATCTTGCCGGGCTTGGTGGGCGCTCTCATGGAGTACGGGGTCAGTAAAAAACCATCTATTGTAGTCATTAGAGAATCATTGCTGCGCCATCAACTCGTCAATCCCTAAAAAATTTGCAATCAAAAACTTCGATCGAAAATGTCCCCTGCTTTATTCATAACAAATCTACAAGTCTTCGATTCCCATACAGACGAAATAAAAATTTTAGCTTATCAAAATTATTACAGGAAGAGTATTTCAAAGAATTTTTATTTTGCATAAAATATCAGTGATTTTACGTTGCACTTACGTTGCAATAGAAATAAATTATAATCGTCCGACTGAATGGCACAAGTCAAAAGAGCTTTTAAAAAATGAACGTTTCATTGAATTTCTCTGGTATTAAGCTTGTTATCCGATTTGGCAAACGAGCGTGTCAATTGATGCCTCGTATGCCCTTAATTATTCAACACGGACTCGATTAATCGTGATGAGGCCGGTTTTGAGAAATGTATTAGGTCGACGGATTCTTGGGGCACACGTTACGCAAGACACTGCCTAATTATTCGTTCGTATGTCACGCCGGAGTTATGCAAAATTAATTACCTCAAAATACAGTTTTGCATAGAATAATCCGCAGTGTGCGCTGAATGGGAATCGATTGCCAACATTAATCCGTAAACTGGAACGGCTCGAGCTATTTCGATAATGATCGGTGTCGATTAATATCGCCGTTGGTATTTTAATTTCTGCTTTTTGCGATGCAGCACACGATGGCACGATGGAGATACGTTTTCTGGATTAGTATTATTGCTCAGCTGTCGGCATTCTGTGTGTACGTCTTCACTGGTTCGGGAGAGATTCAAGAATGGAACACTCCGGATGCTAGTTGGAATAATCCAGCGACTTAAAAACAAACCATTCAACCTATCCACTTTGTTTCTCGCCGACGACAGAGACAAAAAAAAGGGAGAGAGACAGAGAGAGAAGAAGAGACCTCTGAAATGTCCACTTTCTGCACGATCATTAGAAGGGACAGCTGCGGAACATTTTTCATTCTGCATGCTATTGACTGAACCACAGCTGCAAACAATCGACCGTGTTAAGAAATTTTACATCTACAATATTTTCTTATTAATTCTACCAATGATTAAATTTTTAACCCTTTAAAGGACTGACCAATCTTTTGCCGGGTTAAACTTTGCTTTGCGTAACCAGACATTTTTGCCTTTTGCTTATGCAATCTAGAAGACTTGAGCGAGAAATTGCCAAAAAAATGCTTCAAAAGTTACTAGTGTTTAAAGTTGAGCGATTATCAGTGATTTGTACAGATTAGAGTGCCGCCATGTTGGTATGCAGTGACGGTCACGTGTCATCTACAAATGAACTTCCTCTATCAAATGAACCCTTGTGTAGCTCAAAATATGCTCATATAAGGTAAAAAAACGAGAGCCCGTAATTGCATTCAATTTCCCCATATTCCATTCACGATGCCAATCTAAAGCAAGTCTAGAGCCAATTTTAGTTGAGCTAGTTAGACCAGATGGCGCCTAGTCAGAACTGTCAACGTGGAATCGTAACAACAAAAATATATGGAGCTTGAGTCCACTCGGATCTACTAATAGCAATAAAGACATTAATAAAAAAAGAAAAAAAACGTGGAATCATAGCAAAATTGAAGCGTTAGACTGATACATATGTATGTTTATCAGTGTTACCACAAACAAAAACTTTCTCTGCGCAGACGTTGGTAACACTGATAAATACCCTAGAATAGGTATGTCACGTGGTGCCCCTAGCCTCTTAATTATATTTGCGTCACGGAAGTGACGTATATCAGGCAGAATTCAGCCATTAGAATTTCTTTCCTACCTCGTCGTCTTTTCACCGGCACGAGACCGTCACGAACTCCGTAAAGCTCGCATGGCGGATTCTTCGGGGTGTCTCAAAGGCTGCCGGAACTTTAAATTACATCAGGAAGGCTGAACCGATTCAGATTCGCAAATTATTCGTGACAGTCGGGGCTGGTCGTTAGGAATAATTCGCCGGCCGTGAAAATCTTTTGAGTGTCGCGTGCACGATGCACAAAGATCTGCGTCCACAGTAATTAGAACCGCGAGACCACCCGTAATGATGGTCGACCAATTAAGGGCCACCTGGTACAAAAATCTGTCTTCTTCCAATTAGATCGCCGCGGTGGCAACCGGCAAGGGAGCAACTGAACCCGGGGATATTTATAGCGGCCGAAATATTGCATTTGTCATTTATATTTTGTTGATTGTTTGAAATAGAACACGTGATTGAATAACCTCCGAACTAAAACCGCAATAATCAATTTATACGCTATGCCGACCGGAAAACACGTCGGCATTCGATCGATCAATTACACTGTGATTAATTATTCCGGAATCAATCAAAGTGATAGAGAGTTTGCCCGTCGGTGGTAACGAAATAGAAGATCATGAAAAGGATTCGAATTAACGAAATCGTCTCCTCGCATGCGCGCCGGCATCGTCGCGTTTACAAATGTATGAGATGAATATCGTAAGACTAGATATTTTTGGTATGACTAATACCAGAGGCCGATTTCCGTGCTCCTCCAACAGACGAGCCGCTTCTCGAGATCGAAAATAAACGATCCATCGACCGACTGTTAGCAAGAGAAGAAAAAGAGGGAGAGGGCGATATTATCATTGATTGGAGCGATTGCGGCTGGAGTAGCTATTCCGATGTCAGTCCGTTGAGACTCTTCGATAAGCAATCTTCCACCGATACGCGGAATTTTTTATCGTTTATTGAGTCACCTAGTGGCCTGATTTGTTGAAAAACAAAAAACACCGTTCAGCATCTCCTATTGATGTTCCCGAGGTAAAAGTCGTGGGAATTTTTCTCTCGAAATCAATGAATAAAATATGGAAGGTGGAATTGTGGTGTACTATCGTGTCGTAATAAAAACTCATATTATTTACCAAATAATTATTGGTAAAACATGAAAAGATGAATAATATCATTATACACGTGACCATAATTATGAAAATGGTCTGTCATATGCTTTTTCTGTCCATATAATATTGAAGTAAGAAGAATATTCGATTTAACCTGTATTTCTCTTTCTGGATTTTCACCCGAAGATCAAACGAGTCCGATGTGCTAAATATTATGGTTTTAATCGACGTGGTCGATCCTGTTCGCGAGGGTAGCGATCGATATTCCAGTAGATAACGTTCGCCCCGAAATGGTTAACGACATCTGGCTAAACAAAACCGAACTACCTTCGTATTCGCGGTCTGCTGAATATTATGATTTTTCTGTCGCCGTCGTTGACGATGGCTGCGACGCCGGCGTCTCTGGCTTCCGTCTGGAACGTCATGCGAGCTCTTATTAAAGGTGGCGATTTATCGCTAGTAATAACGGTGTGGTCTGGTGCCGCTCGACGGCGAATGTCTCCCGAAGGTTTCCTAGGGGAATGGAATAACGTTGGTGGAGGGTTCGAGGCACCAAAGGTCGAATCCACACTTGCCCTTTGCTTATCCCATGTTAACCATAGCCTATTTTTTTCTTTAAAAACTGACCCTGAGTTCCCATGATACTCCATACAACTCTCTAGCATCTTAATTGAGCTACAGAATTGAAATGGATACTATTGGTATGTTAAGCAAGGTATTTATTTTAATTTAAATAAAAGAAAAGGTATTAAATTTGGAACGATTTTTATTTTATGTTCTCTCTAATACGGCAAGGCTTTGACCGATTGAGTTCGGCAGCACGTCGATACGTAAAGAAGCGCGGCTCTGTCTTTGATGATCTTCAACGTTATACATATACAATAGTTCCTGGAATCGTATTAATTTCTGTACATATAACTACAGACACAAAGTATATACCGTATAAAGTGTAGTTAGAATAATATACCCACATAAAGACATTTCCAACATGAATGTCAGAATTTTTTTTTGGTGGGGGGGATTGTTAGCGGTAGATGTTTAGCGTTGTCTGCAAGGTAATCGATGCAACCAACAATTCCTGACATTCTGTTGCCAACTCGTACGAGTCGACGCCACTCGAACCGTCAGAGAGCTCGACTGTAACGAGCTTCAGGATTGATTAACCGTGGCGCGGAGCAATCGAGTCTACTTTTACCAGTCTAAGCAAACGAGTCGACGTCTTGGTAAAGGATTAGCCGATCCCCCTTAATTACACTTGATTAATAGCTTCTTCGACGGATTGTTTGGTGACGGGAAACCTCCTTAACGACAGTGCGCTGGGATTTTTTTGCTCGGATTCTTTACCGGCTAATTTTGGCTGGTGGAAATATGTTTCCAACACTCGTTTCTTGTTTCGAAGATTAATATCTTTGACTGGAGTTGTTACTATTGGCAACCTGTTAATATTAAATTTGATAATGGCTATTGGAAAAAGCGTGACGGCGCAGAATTGATATTTTGTAACGAGAATGCATATCGTAACGAGAATAAAATAAAAATTGTTCAGTGATATTCAAAAGTCTGTAAAGTTTTCATTTCACTGTGCTTTATACACTGATGAATTTCACGAATGTGTACAAACTGCACTCAGTCCATTTGAAAATCGTCACAATTTTACCTTTATTAAAAAGTACGAGGGCAATTTCACGACATCAAAAGTGTTTCGAATGACAAAAATTCCTCTTTCGATTCAGACCGAACGAATAAACCGGGGTCGTCAAGGGGAAATAATAATTCGATTGTTACCGTAAACGCAATAGTCAGCAAGGTAAAATTCCCCGTTGGTTACAGCAAAAATGTTATTAGAATCGCTTCGCAGCAGAGAAAGGGAATATCGATTGCACTTTCGAATGTCTGCGCACTGAAAAATCTAGGTCAGTGCTATCAAAGAGTGAATTGGATGGGCAGAGAAACTGAAAATACAGCTGCTGACAGCCGGGCCAGCTTCCTCGGAGCTTTTCCACAGCAAATCCCTTTTAGTCGTTACACTGCGCTATTAAGGTCTCGAAATGCCACGTGTCTCCACGTGGGTGTCTTCCACCTGTGTGTATCATGCCTCCGATACACGAATACGAATACCAGCGTCCTTCACTGGAGCCAGAATGACCTTAAAACTTAAAACCTTTTACTAACCGCCCCAAACATTAAATGAAATTTATCTTCAGTCACTTAAAGCTGGGAATACTTTTTTTATCGTTACAGGTTGGTTAAACGTCAGAAGATTATTTTTCTATGGAGTAATATATAACATATATAAGTAATTTTTATTTCGATCGTAATGTCAAGATAATTGGAATTAATTTTCGCGGCGAAACGGTTCGATCAAATTCTACAAACTACAAACTCTAACAATAGTTTGGGTATGCTTACAAACATTGCTAGAGTTGTAGAATTTGATCGAACCATTGCGCCGCTAAAATTAATTCCAATTATAGTAATATATAAGGTTGAAATTAAAATAAACAAATTTTGTCTGACGATCTCCTAATAGGGGTGCAGAGGCACGCATCAGGTTTAAGCAACTGGCCTTCCGCGTGAATTAGAGCACGGCGCGAGTTCAGGTGAATTGTCAAAGTATTCCGTGGGCATTTCTTCGTCGGGGGTGGCCCGCGGAGGGTGTGGAAAACCGGGGAATGAGAAAAGTAGTGCAGAAGGTCGACTCGATTCTCGACATTCCACGGAATCCAGCGAAGAATTCGATATGCCCGGCTGGAGGACGCGATTCGGGACGAAAGCGGCACCGTGGCAGGAATCGTGAAACTCGGTCACCTTATTTCCAATTGAGCGGCCTGATACCCCACCCCTGGAATCTCAACCACCCTCTCCAACTCCCTGTTAACCGAACAGGGTTGGCGGACGCGGGCTGGACGCATTATGCGAACTTTCCTGCAGATTAGTTGTCGCCCAGTTTCATATTTTACGCGACGATGCCCGGGCCATTCCGGGATTTGGCTTCCCGGCTTCGAAACAAAAGCCAAAACGCGTCTCGCGGTCTACATGGTCGTCGGACTTTCTACAAAAGCGAGCTCGAAACTCCCGAGCTGGGATTTCGGAGGACGACGAGCAGAACAGAGCCGAGCCGGGCCGAGAGGGTTCAACGAGAGGAATGGTTTAATCGGCGCTCGTTGTTGCTGCATCGGATTTTGATTAGCGCCGCCCCGCGTCACGTTCGTCCGTTCGTTCCGTTCGTTCCGTTCGTTTCGTTCGTTCCGTTCGTTCCGTTCGTTTGTTGACGGATGAAAAAATGCGTCACACGCGCTACACCCTACCCCCGACTCTGTGTACATAACTTACGAGCGCGCGTCAAATATAAAATGCGCGCGCCGAGCCGCGCCGGCTTGATGCCACCCCCATAGCTTGTTACCGCTGAAACCGGGCACCATTCTTTTAGTTCCGCGACCTGCTGGATGAACCTCTGATCCACCAGCCATCTTTTTTTATCTATTTTCATCCCCTGCAGTAACATTTTCTTTCAGTTATAGCGATTAAAAAGTCTTTATCACGAAAAATTGTCGTAGACGAGAAATGAAAATTTATATTTTGTATGACTACATTCACTTTAACTTTTTTCGATTTTTTAGAAATTGGGTTTGACAAGATATTTTTTAAATTTGTTTCTTTTATCGCTTACTTCCTAAACAGCATATTTAACGTCAGAATCTTTCCTAACTATTTGGAAAATGGAATAAAAATGAATTGTCTATTATTCATAGACTTTCCCAGTATGTTTAACGTGTGATTGCCAAGTGTAAAATAAAAATGTGGAACATTGTTTCTAGCATGTAACAAGCTGGAACGAACGTTAATTATTTATTATTCGTAGATTTATGGTCGTATAGCATGTATGTGACGCATGTTACGCGCAGTAAAAAAGTTATACGATAGTGGGAGCGTAACGCTGTAGGTACGTGACGATAGCGTTACACAGGAACATGGAATAAAATTTATCAAAATGTTCAGTCAATAAATTGTACCGGTGATTACGAGACCCGCCGCAGTCGTATATTTTTTTTCGAGATATTTAAAGCTTTGCATTTCGAATTGAGTCGAATTTAACGCGACTACCAACTCGATTTAACGGTTCAATTTTCCACGATTTCGCAAATATTATTCCGCGTTAATGTAAATCAGTGCTGCACAAAAACGCGATAAATTCTATCCTTTAATCGCGGAGTAATGAATAAACTGCGAGGAGTGCTCTAGATTCCGCAACCTTTCAAAAATAAAATAATTGATATTTGCGGGGATATAAACATGTATGGAAAATAAAACTGTTCTGTATCGGTTGGAAGAAACAAGAGTCCGATAAACATCGATTTCACTTATTAATAATTTGATTAAATTGAAAATATCATTTTGAGCCGTGGCACAAATTCGTTCGATCATTTTCCATTTACTAATAAAGTTACGATCAATTATAAAATCGTCGAAATGGGACGCAATTAAGTCGTTCGAATTACAATATATATCTACATTCATTGTTTTTACCGACTTGTATTTTACTTATTAGATTTTGCGATAAATGCATAAAGTCGGTAGACTGGTAATTCATATTTGTAGGAATATGAAACGGTGGTTTACTTTTGTTGATTCTGTTTGGATAGCAGAGAGTGATTGGACGGTTCGCGGGTTTAATTTTATTTCAATCACGTCCGAACTGAAAACGGACCCTTTCAATGCGATTGACGATTCCTCGTCTCCGACGTAATACAGCGCACACCCCCGCGGTTCCCTTGACCACCCCTTTCGAACTCCCCGCCCGGCACCCTTGAAAACTGTCAGCATATTGCGCATGCATAATTGAACGTGTTCAAACAAATAACAAAGTTTTCGCATGCTGATGAGTACGCTACCGCATCCGCATTTCGGTTGCCACCGACTGCCACTGACATATTTTCATTTGACACGCGGGACAGACTACCACCCCCGCCTACCCCTCCGTCATTCGAGTTACTTGCGCTTTTGTTACATTATCGATTAGAAAAATTCGTAATTTTCATAATAACCCTTCTGAAACGCCCAAACAAAAATTCTTCGAGGACTAGTTTTTCAAATTCAAACATTTCATTTCGAGTTGAATATGTACGTGAATCTATAACATATTAATTGATGGTTCGATATGTAATAAATGGAACGAATCGATAGTTCAAGCGAGATGACCCCACCACTACAAAATGCACGCCACAAGCTTTGGAAATATTTAAATTTTATATCTGGTCACATCACAGGAATGATCCACTGCTATTGGCTGACGCTCCAGGATACTGCTGAATTTTACGAAGCATAATTACAGGGAGGACGCGCGTATCCGGCTATTTTTTCCGAGCAGCAGAGGTGTACTTCCGGTCAAGTGATGCGATAACCATTTACGGCCGTTGCGTGATCGCTCAATCCTCTTTTGTTCTTTTTCCAGCCATCAGCAGGGCGAGAACTTATAGTATGCTGATCGTATGATTGCATTTTACGATTTAGAGAAAACAGAGTTCATTGGCGAAATGGGATTATAATTAGTAATAGTGAATCTCTGATAAAAATTATTTGTCTACTGTGTTTTTCGTCTTTCTGTTAAAATTTATAAAATTAATGGAATGTAGATGAATTTTGTAAGTAATAGAAATAAAAGAATGTTGTATATTGATTGATTTCAGATTTACAATATTCTCGAACCTTTTTTTATAAATTTTTTTCGCTATATTAAGGGTAAGCTGAGACATTAGTTGGCAGATTTCTCGGCCGTGGCGCTAGCTTACAGACTACCCCCTCGGATAATCTATCAAGGCACTATCGAATAAAAATGAAAATTTTATACTTCCAATATTATGAAAATTTATGATTAAAAGTCTTTCCCAATGTAGAACTGCAATTAGTACGACGAATCTTTAAAAAATGTTCTACCAATAGAAAACGGTTTTTACGTTCCTATGAGATTCAGATGAAAACGAGCGGAAGTTATTGCTTTATTAGACGCGAGCGGCAGCGTTTCCTTTGGTCAACGGGATAGCACTTTTTCATATTTTTTGAATAGCCTTTTAAAATATTTTGCATATTAGTGGCTCATGCTACCCCCAGCAGAATCCTTGTTAGTTGTTTCAACGAGTTTAGTATGCAAATTGACATAAAGGGTATATGCGCGCGGAATGTAACTCAAGTGCGGGACAGGCGAATAATGAGGGGTACGTTTTACCCTCGGGGGTAGTATGTTTTACACTCAAGCCGCTTATGTGTTCGCCAGATCCTAAAAATCGTTGGTACAGGCGGAGGCATTACCGTTGTAATTTGTTCAAGGTCCCCTTCCACCCTTTCCGCGTATAGCGATTTCAGAAACTGCCGAACAAATTATGTGTACCTTTTAACGCTAAAACCTGGCAAACGAGATTTATCGCATTCTTCCCTCAAAGAGCACTAATCGAACAGACCCGTTACTTCGCTAATTGCCTTCTTGAACATATTAAATTCATTGAAAAATATTCGATCAAACTGTGATGACAGTAGGATCTATTTATACAAATGTAATCAGAAATGGTGGCGCATCGCATGAAGCTGTTACACGTGTAAAATCGCCGTTTGCTCGGACGCGTTCTCGCTTGTTTAGCAAATTTATTTGTACCGGCTGTAACGGCGAGGATTAAAGAATTCATTACTGTTATGGCGACGCGTCTGTTATGCCCGCGTATTCGAGGTCTCGCTAGAATCGCTCTATTTATTTTACAGCGTCATAGGTTCTTTTTTATTGGGTAATTATGCAAACTGCGGAGCGGCGGAGCCAACGCTCGCGCGAAAGCTTCAGCCAGTATTTTTGGGTTTTACGAGTATAATCGGACGGTTGTTCCTTAGCAACGCCTGATAAATGCGATCAAATTTGCCTTTGGGTGGGGGTAGGCTGGGATAAAAAATAAACGCGATAAAAGAAAGAACTGAATTAGTCGAGATTATTTCAGGACAGCGTTTCAATGCTGTTTGTTCATAGCTCTACCTATTTTTACCGGCGCATTACCCGAATCGCCACTTTACCCCTCTGTTTTAATTGTCAGTTATAGAAACTGAACGTAGAGATTGATGACGTAATCGTGTCCGCGGCTTTTTCGGATCACATCATACTGGGATAAATTATTCTAACGAATCAATAACATATATGACGAGGGATCGACCTCGCTTTCGCGAATTTAGGTTGCGTATATAGGTCGGCCGCACTGCTCGTCCTAATTGTAAGCGGAAGATAGTGTGTAATCCTTTCTGTGAACCATCTCTTACCTAGTTCCTTGAAATTTACTCAAGAAATCGACGAAGATGCCAGCCTTAACAGCGGCAATACTCGCAGCAACATTAAAAGAGAAAATCTCTTTGAGCACCGCCAAAGGCAAATCCTTTTCCATTAAAGAGAGGAGTTCTACCAACATTATCGGCCCCGCTTAAATAACGTTCGATCTTCCCGATACGTTCAAAAATCTACAATAAAATGTCTATTCCTTGTAATAATTTTTAAAAGTTCCAGGAAAGGAGGAAAAAAATCGTGTAGGAAGAGAGACCCGTATCTTTGGGCTACGTCTTTCTCTTTCTCTCTCTCTCTCGGTTAGCATAACAGAGATTCGAGCAGCAGTGGCACACTCAGAATTTCGAACACGTTCTGTTCCGCTTCGGTTGGCACCGGTAGCTAAATCGATGAGCAAAGACGAGGCCGGAGATCGCGATAACAACTGAGGTGTGAACACATGGAGCAATAGTTCGGACTTTGTTGATTAAATGTCAACAAAAGCCCGGCGAATCGAGGTGTGTCCTGCACCTGACGTCACAAGGGTTTGCTAGCAGACTTTGCGATGCTCAACAGAGAGAGAGAGAAAAAAGGCGAATAGGAGAGCAAGGGGGAGGAAAGGTCGGGCTAATTGGATGTCGGAGGGGCAATCTTGTGGTCTCCATTTGTCATTCGAGAGCGCGAGAGGCGATTTATCCGAGGAGCCTCTCCTTTTCTGGCTTTCTTCCCATTTCCATTTTTCTCCAGGCACACACCCACACACCTTCTCCTATCGAGCTGATCGCTCGCACACGCGGAATGTACGAATTCGGTAATCGGCCATGACTTCGCGCGAATCCTCCAGAAATCTAATTTATGCAATCTGGGAACCGCGCCGAAAATACCATTTATACCGCTGTACTCTTGAATCTTTTTACAATCGAAATATCGAGCACGGTATGCGCCGCGTAACGCGCGCTCCGTAATTATATCGTATTTTGCAAACGGATAATTCGCTGTCCACGCACCCGATAATTAATGAAACGAAATATGCTGTATACATTGTTGTCTAGAAGACTAAAAGCCGAATTGTATCCGGTTTCCGTAATTAATTATTGTTCGCGGCGATCGGCACTGTTTCTGCGTCTGCGGAACGCAAGAATGCCCGGAACACGCATATCAATTTACATCTACGCTGTGTTTCGAAAATAGCTCCATTTTTCAGTTCGAGAATTTTTACAGCAGTATTTTTACTTTTAACAAGTGTCTTCCGCTTGAAGGGATATTCGTTTTTTTTAGATCGTACAGTTCCCGTTACCTTAGAACGAATATTTACCGTACTAACAGTAAAGTAAGATTTTCATCACAGATGATAGAAAAAACAGTTGAGAACTCTGTGGATTGTATAGTTGCGATGCGTAGGATCTTTAACGTTGCATTGAAATCAGATTGGTGCAAACTGGCACGATTTGGGATGCGCTCGCAGCGGCCAGTAGCATTTCTTGGCAGCATTAGGTTAAATACGCGTTGCGGAGGGAAGTAATGGGTCGGGATCCGCTTTTACAATCAATTACACAGGTGTTACCAGGCCGGGCAGATGTAACGGGGAATGGTTCTGATAACCAGACAAGAATGCATAACAGATCGATCAGAGGTTCCCGGAACCAGTGGGAAACGAGAAACACGCGGTTTGCGAGAATCTCGCGGCGTGTCCGGGCTAGAGAACTATCTTGGCCGGAGCTTTGTTTCGCTCGATTGTTCCTTCGTGTTTGATATATTGACGAGCGGTAAACTTGGCGTTTAATGGCCTGCCCCGTGGCATGAATAGAAACATCGTCCATTGCCGCTTCTCTCCCTCTCTCTCTCTCTCTTTATCCCTCTCGCCAGGATTTATTACGTCATGACGTCGCTGTCTGACGAAGCTGAATGTTTTCACTTTGAACTTCGCCGGGGCCGAGAGATGAAACTTCACTCCCGCCGAGTGGAGATTTTATCAAAGAAGTTCCCCTGGCTCGCGAGACCTTGCTTCCAGTTACCGAAGGTTGAAGCAACATTATTGCACTTGGAGCAGATTCAGAAGTTACTTCTTGTTCTGTAAAATTCTCATCGACCTAACCTCCTCGTCACTGCGCCAGCGTCCCTTCGCAACCCCACGCTCCGACAGTTTCACTTTCGTCCTTCTCGATTCGTCTTGCGACGAGACAGCTCGCGATTGATAATAATTAATCTATTCAAGATTCTTCAGTCTTCAAGATTCCCGTGAAAGAATCGTTTTCTGTCTTTGGAAAAAAATAAGTCCGGAGGCAGCTGACCTTGTAAACGAACGAACCACGTTCCCGGGAAGCAAAGTCTCAGCCTGGTGACACAACGCCTCGGAGTCGGCCATAAAGTTATCTATCCTGAAGAGGCGAGAACGGTCTTCATCGTGATCAGTGTTAGATATCGCGCAGACAAAGCGTCACGGCGTAAATTCCGCCTAAATACAGCTCTGGGTCGCTTGAAGTCGCGGTTAGAGCTTGCTGGCGAAAGTCGCGCAAGAGATTAAGCCGCCGGTGATAAAGAGGAGCAGGTGGTGGGTCCCAGAAAGCAGGGGTCTGGAGAGGATGGCGATGGAGACGAGAGGAAAGAAAATAGAGGCAGAGTTGCCGGTAAAGAGTAAGAGAGGGAGAGAAAATGAAGAGGGAGCTAGCGAGCCGTAGAAAACGAGGGACAAAGATAGGGAGACATATAGAGAGAAGTAGAAGAAAAGAAGGAATAGGAAAGAGTTTCCCTTACGGGTCTGAAATCCGGAATAAGAAGTTCCGGACTGTTCGAGGCTGCGGGCTGTTGGTAGGCGATAGCGAGAGCCGAACGTGAAAGCGAAGGCGGAGAAAGAGCAGGAGTAAGAGAGCAGCAGAAAGAGAAAGAGAAAGGGTGAGCCGAGGGTGAGGAGAGAAGAGCGAGATAAATCGAGTACCCGGGGGCGACCAGATAAAAGTCACTAACAAGTAACAAAGGTTTTGCCTCTGGGTAAAGAAGGAAGAAACGAAAAGTGGGCGGCAGGTGAGGGAGGGGGCTATCGGGAGGGGGCCAGAGTCTGGAAGAGTGAGGCGGCGGCTACATATTGGTTCCAGCATCTTCTTTTCGTCCGTTGCTTCCTTCTCCACCACGAGGCTTTTGTTCTCCCTCGGCTCGCTTGTTCGTCCCTTCCTGTCTCTCGGACCTGGTCCGTTACTTCTATTGGAACCAACATCCACCTCAAAGCACGATGAAGCTTCAATTGTTTCTGGCCAATGCTACCTACGCGCGCGCGGGGACGGCTCGAGGAACACCGACCAAGGTTACTCGATTGACAATTGGTCCCTCGTGTTCCGTCGCCGGGACAATACTTCCAGCTCTCCTATTTCACGAGCCACGCGAGAAGAGACCTTCCTTCTCTTCTCTCGACCCCGTCCTTCCAACCACGCTGGCAACTTATTTCGCCGTTTATCGGCCAATTTCCAATCGCACCGGTGTCACGAATAATGGACACCTGTACTCGATTTAGCATCCATCGAGAGTCTCTTTGATTCTTGATCTTTAACAACAGTAAAGTAGCAGGTATAGCTAGTCTAGCTTCAACTATATGTAGAACAAGTGAAACGCCGTTAAACGATCTAATTTCATTTGCACAGGATAAGGCCACTTTCCAAGTAAACTAGCAACAATCTAATCATGGTGGAACGACAGTAATATCTAGTTTTGGAGGAATCGCCGTGGTGCAACTCGGTCAGAGTAAAGTAGAACGCAGGGAAATAGCGGCTCGTTTTCACGCGTTCTCGGCCCCGTTCTCGTGTAACAATCGGGGTTCTACTGTACAAGCATTTCGGCCGAGAAACGTTTTGTGGAAGGTTATCGTCCCCCCCTAGCCAGAAGACTGCGGCGTCTTTCGTCTTCGTCTTTGCCCGAGACGTCGACAGAGCCAGGGGAATGAAATAAATTCCGCGTTTCTGAGAAATTGGAGAGCCCCAAGGGTAGAAGACATTTTCTCTGGACCCCGACTCCCTCCCTCCCTCCCTCCCTCTCTCTCTCTCTCTTTCTCTCTTTCTCTCTCGTTTGGTCTTCTCTGCTCTCTCTCCTCCGTCGCTCCACTCCCGGAAAACTCCTTATTCCGCGTCATCTGCTTTTCAATCAAGGTCGGGTATCGGCTCGGCTGAGATGAAAAGGTGAGCTCGCCTGCCTCCGAACCCATAGAAGGTCGGGGCGACGGCCACCTTGCCTCTGGCTTCGAGATAAGTTGATATCATCCCCGTAACACCGTCATTTCACCGACCTTGCGTATCCACCAACTTCTTTTTTAATTTTCAAATACGGACAGGTCGCAAGCACGGTCACCGTATCTGCGAACTATGTTGCTTCTCAGACGCCACCTGGCCTAATTGAAACCACCTTGCCTCACGGTAGCTCTTCTCAGCCTCGATGGGAAACCATTGTGGACTTTAACGAGTAAACTTCGCGGAGATCGATTAGAGAGCATTTCCGTCGACTCGAGAAAATTCTGGTGTTCAACACTTCCGGCTAGATTCACTTTATGTCTGTCCCGAAATCTTTCTCTGGAAATAAACATTTCGTTTGATCAAGGGTTTACCCACTGTTGAGTATTTTTGTTCGAACATTGCGAATCCGCGCAAGTCGAGGACTTTATTGTATTCTGTTAATTTAACGAGGCTGCAGTTATTTTTGCGGCAGTTTGGCGATAATACTTCGTGATTTTCCATATTTCAGCGGAGTGGGGAAAACAAACTTCGCGATGCGACATGGCAGTCTGGGCTCGAACGTACTCGATATTCTAATCAAAACGGCGTTACGTATTCAAGCCGCGAAGCATTTCCCGTAACAGCGAGAAGAATAAAATATTATTCGGCCGCGGTAACGTTTTGTCGCCGACGACGACGTCCGTAGATACAAGTTTCGCGATTTCGCCGGAGGCGCGATAACTTCAAGTTTCCCCTTTTTATTCCGGCCAGGACCACCGAGTTCCTTTCCAAGTTTAGACTGTATCCTCCTTCTTTTCGTTATCCGGACCGCCCTTGTTTCTACCACAATTTTAGTTCAGTTGGCCGCCAGTCACGCATAACAAATGATCTGTCCTATTCGATACTCTTCCTCGGGAAATTTCTCACGCGAGAAACCCTACATGAGCTTCCTCTAAAACGATCGAAATGCCGATCAGAATATTATCGCGTCCGCAAACTGCTGAAAAGACAGAAAATATTCAAATTGAGTAGCGACGAATAAATTCAAATTCATTGAACGAACGGGGGTAATCTACTTGTATCTTTTACTTCCTGATAATTACCATACAAATTGATATTTACGATGATAAACCTAAAAATATTTTATTCGACGAATAATTAAAATTCATTAAACGAACGGGGGTAATCTACTTGTATCTTTTATTTCCTTGTAATTAAAATATGTTGATTAAATAATATTAAAATAATATTTGTATTTTAAAATGAATATTAAAATACAAATTGATATTTACGATGATAAATCTAAAAATATTTTATTCGAACATTTCTTGCCCCACTTTATAATCTAAAATAACAAATTCATGCTTGCACGTGATGGTAAAAATGTCTTGATTCTAAGGACATTTAATTTTTGCATTATTTCGACACTAGAATTGCCGTTTGACCTACTGTGAACCAAGGCAATAGTTTGGTGAAGTTTCATGAATTAAACCGCGCCTCTGCGGCTCGTCCGATGTCTCGTCAACCAGAGTAATGGACGATCCGGAATATTTCTGGCAGTGTTCGTAATTTTTTCAACAATTCGGTGAATAGTTCACGAAGGTAGAACGACCGGGTGTAGAACAAATAGCGAAGTGGGTCATCAATGACCGAAGAATATTACAGCTCGTGCAGCCAGTGTTTCCGGGAGCTCGTAGTCGTTCGAGAGACCGGTAGTTTTCGAGAAGAAGGAATCGTAAAACCTAGAGGAATAGCGTGATCGTGTAGAAAATTCATGACAAAGGTGTGCACGCTGGTAAGACGTATGAAGTGCACGTTTGCCGAACGGGAACGATGAGATATACAAGTGGAATGCAGGCTTGGTAGTCGGGGCACAATGAGGAATTCGGGTGTTGATAACTGGCTGCGATCTGGAGACAGCATGCTAATGTCTTACCGAGAAATCGGGCGCCTTTGATCTACCACCGTTTCGACAGTACTCGAAATAGGAAGACGTCAGCCGAATACCAAAGCTGATCGAGACCGAGTCGATGACTCGCTATTCGAAATCCTGAACAGTATGTATTCTATTATCAGATCGTTTGGAAACTCGTTTCTCAAGGTAAAATGAAAGCCAACTTTTAATTGTCTTATCAAGCTGAAATTAATACACTGATGCTCTTAAATCTTGGCGATTCCACAGTCTAGTAATAACAATTAAACTTGTGATTTCGAACAAATTCCAAAGAATGCTTAGTTAGGGCTGTGTGTTGTACCGGAGAAAGAAAAATGTTACATGTGTGTTCTAGTAATAACACATGGAAGCAATGCAATCTCTACACGAGAAGCGAAATTACTTTCCGAACGATCTAATACGCAGAGTCGTTGTATAAATTTTTCGTTTCGAAATAAGGTAGGACCCTCTGTAAACTATTCAATAAATTCTCCGAAGTAAAGACAACTGTATCTCTCGGTGTACTTCCGGGTTGTATCGAATGAGGATCGATATTTGATACATACCGTGCACTGGGATTTTGTTTCAGTTAACATGGCTGTGTCAATAAATAACAGAGACGATGGAATTAAACGCGACGTCGAGATTGTTTCTTTTCTTTCGTTATTTTTGTTATGACTTTATTGCAAAGCATTTATGGATTTATATTTATGCTGTGTATTTGTACCGTTTGATCGAAGTACCTTTTTATTAAAAATCTGCGAGCAACTTGGTTGACCGTGCGGAAGGGGCACAAATGTTTTCAGTATAAGATTCAGATAGGAATTCCAGTCCTCGTAGGAAAACTGTTTTCGACAAAGGGCTACACAACCCAGTTTGTGCAGGGAGGTCTCGGAACGGTCTATAACTCTGTCGCACACGTTCATAATTTATTTCCATCGTGCAAATCGTGCACGGAGCTTATGGGACCGACGAAAGGTTAATTCGAACTCGAAAGAGACGTAAAAAGCTTGATCCCGGTGGCTCGAGCGTAAACTATTCATTGTAGAATGGTAATAAGAGTTGGCGTTAAACAAACTTATTACTCAACCGAACAGATAACGGTACTTACGGAGGGAAAGATTGCGTTTCGGTTCGAAAGGAAGGAACAGATTTCACGTCCAGTTAGCGCCTCCGAGTCTTTGGTACGTGGTTTATGCCAGTTTAACACGATTCACTGATAATGACGGGGTCGTGGTCTCGTATCCACTTGGTCAGCTTGATATTCGCATCGAGTCACGCAACAACGTGTCACGCAACGGCGTGGTAAACTCGGACCTGCGACCGAGGCGACGCCAATTGTCACGGCGTACTGATCCTTAATTACTGTCTCCCATTGCGCTGTGTGTCCCAGCCCATCGATGCGTTCCTCCCCTTCGTAATCACCGAAAAAAAGTCCTGAACAATGATCACGCGACTCGCCGAACCGATCTGCCCACGAGATACAACCGCTCGGCTTGAAACTATACGTCCGACCATGATTTATTGTCTTCTCGCCCGTTAACAATCTCGCCAATAAACAACCTTCCCAACCTTATCTCCATTCTGATCCTTTATTCTCGAGAGGAAGCTTGCAAAGAAAAATTCGAGTACCGTGTCGGATCGTTAGCAGACTATACTCATCGAATCTTCTGATTCTGGGATTTCTTTTCAAAAAACTATTGAACCTTTGCTATCAAGAATTTTCACGGATATTTGCTGGTAGTTCAAGTCCACGCGTGATTATCTTCAGGTGAAAATAATCCGAATTACAGTAGTTATATACAGAGTAATTCTGGGAACCGGAACAAGTTACTGTTCTTTTTTATTATTATGATTATTTATTATAAACGGGCTGAAGCCCTATTTTATAAGTATAAGTATAATAACAAGGAAGGGACATGCACAGGAAGGAAAATTTTGATAGTGGTACAATCGATATGGTATTATCATATAATTCTGCGTAGTTGCATTTTAAATTTTAGTAATGATTTATTGAAAAAATCAATACGATTCATTGGATTAATTAGTCCATAAGTCGAGAGGGACAATAAATAAGTTAAAAATAAAGCTCTGATCAGATACTATTCTTCGAGCAAATAATGCTTCTTTAATATCATAATACTCGTGTCATAAGAATGTATATTTTTATAAGCGTATGTTTCGGACGAGTGGGAGAGGAATAAAATTGCAATACGAGGGATCGATTGGAATTCCGTGGGTGATATTCATCGCGAAAGGCGTCGCAGTGCAGCCGCACGAAAATGTGACTCACGAGTCTCTCCCGGAAAATATCGTGGAGCAGCCATCCCTCAGGCAATTATTATTCCGCGTGGCTCGCGCGATCCGTCCCCGACGACTTTACGATTCGATGATCGATACCGGTGTATCCAAATCTAAAAATATTTAGAAGCGTGTCGCGGGTCTGCTTAACAAATACGACACGCGCTGTATCCGGGTCGCGACGATGCTTTTAAACAACAACTAGCACGTGACGAGATATCAAAGAAGCTCGTGACATCCTGTCCCGGTCGGGTATATTCGATCGTTTTCTTCTTCTTCAAGATAAATGAATCGTCGACTGCAACCCCGGATATTCTTGCAATGGCACGGAACGCGTCGATAAAAATCCCAGGAACATAAAATAATTTACGCGAATAATATATATCGAGGTTTCGTTGATTAATCAATGGAAGAAACATAAGTAAAGTTAAATGAATGTTGCGCCGCGAATGGGGCCATTGAATTCATCCGGAATCGCCGCTATTAATTTAATCTTAATTGTAACTGCGCGGCGCGGTTATACCGGGCGTTATTGTCGTTATTAATTTCACAGTATATTAATCGTTTTCGACACATTCAATCTGTAATTCTAAGCTAATGTGCGGCCAGATCCGCAGTTATTATCGGTCCGAATGGGAAACGGGGCATTAACGTCGTATGTACCGCGGCCTTTTAAAATCGTGCTCGGTAGAAAACAGCCGCCGCCATATTATCCGCGATCGAACCGGCAAATATTTACATGTTTTTGCAGCCGGCGCGCGGTGTCCTCGCTCGTTAAGGCGCTTACAAATTCCACGGTCCGTTGCGAACAAAGACGAGACAGAAAGAGAGAGAGAGAGAGAGAGAGAGAGAGAGCCGCCTCCGCAAACGAATTTATTTTCATTCGTTCCAGAGAGACGAATCAGAGGCGAGGCACCAGGCACAAGCGAGGCGAAGCGCGTTGTTTCCGAATCGCGAGGAATATTACAAAGTTCTTTTATCTTCGGCCGTATTAATCGAGCTGGCACTCTGAGATGTAGCGGAACAGAATGGAATGGAACGGACAAGCAAAGGCGAACCATTATCCTAATTGGCCGACAAACAACTTCCGATAACCGCCAGACCATTGTTCTTCCAATCCTTCCACCGTTGGCCAAAGAGCGGCGCGGCTTTTTCGAGCGCGGAAGACAAATAAAATAGAACGTCCCGGGGAAAATAGCGAAACTAAGAAAGTCTAGGATTAAAGGGAGAAACTGCGGGAACCGAATCCTCCTCTTACTCCTCTTCCACTTGTTCCCTCGAGAGTGACAAACAATTGTAATTTCACACAGATTCCGAGTCTTGATGAGAACTCTATCGCAAACATTAGATACGGCACTGGGATCGATGCTTGATTTACACGGTTCGACTGATCTTCGCGATCGTCTCCACCGAGGTTTCGGACTTTCTACCGGTCACTTTGATGTTCATCATGGAACTGAACGCACTCAGACATTTTCACCAGCTACTGGTATGTCGTACAGTCGATACAGACAATTTTTATTTTGACAATTCGCAGTGTAATCGTTAGATTGCGGAGCGTGGATCACAGCACTCCGAATCATTTGGCTACATTAACGCTCGCAGACAGTTCGTCCCGGTGTTCAGAAATTTCGAGGTCCGGGATCCGAGTCGAAGGAAGATTTCTTGCCATCCTTTGAAAAATTCATCGGGCGGCAGCATCAACGCTCGGAAAAAACCGGGAGGAAGGAACATTAGGAGGAAGATAAACACACAGAGCTGGCGCGGAGCGGCTCGTCGTCCATCCTTTGAACTTGACAAATCGTGGAGGAAAGGTCACCGGTGGAGACAGAGAGAGAGAGAGAGAGAGAGAGAGAAGAGGGAAAAAAAAGGGTAAACGAATCCTTGGTCCTTGAACCTTCCAACGCGAAGTATTATACTGGAGACGGGGCCGCGCCTCCGGTAATGGCTTCTTATGATTTAGCGAGAGTGTTTTCTTAGTTTTCGCGAAAGTGGCGCTTGCGTAATCGTTTGTCAAGCCTGGCCCCCCTCCGACGAAATAATAGCCGGCACCGCCTCCCTCTTGGTTTCAACGTGTTTCCACCCCCCACCCACGGAACGCGTTCCGTAAAATCCTGCCGCGATATTTTACCATCATCGCTATTAAAGGCCATTCCGTAGATGAAGAGTAACGACGCGTCCTTCGCACGAGCGCAGACACCATGCTCGCCCCCTTTTCGGAGGATCCTCCGTCCCCCTACGTCCTGAGAGCACCCCATGATCCTGCGTTTTTCCTTTCGAGGGCCGCCATTACCGTCCTGATCCTTCACGCTGCTCGGAAAATTGCTCAAATAGAAAATTTCTCCATTAAAATCTCCGAAGAACGCGAAACTCTAGAATTTAGTAAAAAATAAATAAATGTTTATTTAAACTCTTGACCGTGCGAGAAGCGAGCTGAACTGGATTTTATCGAGAAACGAAGCGAAGCATCGTTTTTATTTAGGAATTTTGTTAAAGTGGAACGAAAGCAGCACTCGGCCGGACAATTAGAGGCCCGTTTATGCGAGTATCGAGTCGAGCGGTATCGAAGAGATTATGCAATCCCCCAGCAGCGATCTATTCGCTCTCTTCTTATTTTCTTTCAGCTGTCGGAGAAGCGTAGGCGGAGAAATTCCAGGGAAACGTCTGTTGCGACCGTTCGAACGGGCCGTTGCGGTCCGCGTGAATGTAAAACAAAGATCATTTTGTGATAGCGGACACATACCTCGCGCGGAATGAACCGTAAAAACCTCGTAAAATCGTCTTTCAAGTTACGTTCCTGTGTCAGCCCGCACGTTTGCGACCACTGGATTTTCTTTTACCCTCGAACGACGACTATAGATTCTTTCTTACGTTCCCAGTCCTCTTCCTGGCATTTTTGCAAATTACCCGATGGATCCTGCGCGCGCGTGTTCTTCTTTTTTTTTTCTTTCGCTGTGGAATTTGTCGTTTCGGACGCGACAGACAAATCTACGAGCGTTACCGTTGACTGTAAAAATTTATTTCCCCGGGCACGCGCCTGTTCGATTTACACTTTCGATTTTTGATGATCGTTCCCGCAGCTTGTCGCTGCTCCTACCCTGAAGCTTCATACGAATGCAATATGATTGTAATTTTAGTGTCTGCCAACTGATTAATATAATAGATTGGTTATAGAAATTTTCCGTGGACTTTACACTGTTTAAGAGGATGATAGTGTTAAACGAGAAGCTCGTACATAGATGTGCAGCTAATTCCAAAGTGTTCCTCTTCGTGCATAAACAGATTTTCGCATAATGGAAATTTCGGATAAGCTGCATTCCGATAATCGGCACTTTACCGTGCCATCGTTTCGGCAACACAACTTTCCTATTAACCTTTTGAGATCCTCTATCCGGACGGTCTCAATCACTTTAGTCCCGTGTTTATTCCACGATACAATAATACTCGCGTTGCCAGTTTGTACTCTACCGAATCGAAATCCTAACCCTCCCCATTCCGGCCCAAAAACACACTCCACTGTATTTCAATCTAAATAAAGCTGAACGCTAAAATATTGTCTATCGGTCAATGAGATTTATGAGATTGCAAACAAAATTTCAACACAATTAAATGGACAAGTATAATTTCCAAAATTCAAGTTAATCATTTATCCGAACTGAACTGGATATTCCCAGTCGTGTAAATCACCGAGATAGATTTACGTAAATCTTGGTAAAATAATAACGAAACTTGTACGTTTAAATCCATACGGATATGATTAAACGGACGTGTAGTCCTCCAACATATCAGCGAAATTAGTGCGGAGTTATATGAACGAGTTCCAGTTACAATAATTGCTGAAATAAGGACCGCGCGCACGATTCGAGAGATTTAAACGGGTTTTTCGTTTCGCGGTCGACCCCCAACGTAATACATTTAATTAGCGTTAATCAACCATCGAATACTTAGCATGCCAGCCGTTTGACCAGCGAAAGGAATTGTTACCGCCACGAATCGCGGAGCCACGAGCGGAGTTCGCGGACTGAGCAAACACTTTTGTAGACACACATGTTTTTCCGCGGATCAAGTGGCGCAGTTTTCGCGTCAGTGTTGCGAACGTTTAAAATTGCGCGCTGAATGACATGCACAGCACGGATTTACTTTTCGCCATCGCATCACTTTTGCGGTTCACCCGAGAGTCCTGTGAAACTATACTCCCCCCTACCACTGTTGTTGCAGCGTTATGCCAACCTCGCTGTTGCCTTTCCACTTGTGAGTCGCGACCCTTTTCGCGGATTAACTTCGTCGGCGAATTGCTTCGGCAAAGCCAACTTTTTGCAACGGCGAAACGTAATTTCAATTTCTACCTATTTATGCTAGTTGCGATTGAAATAACAGGGGGTTACGAAACAGGATGAAATTGCTGGGAAACGATTAATCCTCTCTTTATATCTCGTTGAGCGGAATTTTCATTTGTACGCAAGCTTTCGAACTACGTGTAAATTAGAATAAATGACGGAAGAATTTCATTTGAAATTGAATTCGCTGATTATTATAGAAGGGTTCGCGATTTTCCCGACATTTTACAGAAATTATTTCGAGCCAGAAGAGTGTATCGAGTCTGAAAATTTAATCGTTAGAATTCTCGAATTCGAAGCTACGCCGAAGGTGGTGCAGTAGAATTTCGATTATTTTAATTAATGTCGAGTATTCCCGGGGCGAAGTCGGACATGATTTGCGTCGGGCATTTTCGTGAGGCAATGTTAGTGGAGAGGAACGATGTGTGCGGCCCTTCGAGGCAATGGTCACGTGACATCCGGCGACAGAAACGAGATGGCTCACCCACCTTCATTATCATGTGCGTAACGTTCAATGAGAAAACGTTTCTGTGCACGCCCACGGCCGCGCGCACGATAGCCCGAATCGCACGCGCTACACCGATATACGTGAATAAAACGAGCCGTTTCGTTTCACGGCCAGGTTAATTCCACGATACCAGAATACCTTCCTCTCGTTCGTGGATCTAACAATCGCTAGAGGAAACGTTCGAACGAACTGTGCAACGGCAAACGCGACGGGCGCACCTACGGACACGTACCACATGCATGGACGTTGCAATCGCCCACACGCATACGCCATAGGTTCACCTCTCCTCGGAACGGCCACCACGGAATCGATGGCTATCGAGGCATACTAATTGGACTTGGTTTGGAAGGACCGGATGGAGTATGATTCATGAAAGAAGTGACAAACTGCCCTCTTAGTCAGCCCGTTGCGGTCGGTTCGTGGAAACCGGTCGTAATTTGCGAAGTTGATCGTGAGATGCCTGCTAATTGAATTGAAATTTTGGTCGCCGAGGCACGGCCACGCTCCAAACAGACAATAAATGCGTTTCCATTGTTATTCCGCCTCGTTACGTTCACTAATTTTTACTGCTGCCGCAAGCAACACACGTGACGCACGAAAATTAATATCGGTTCCTCGAAATCCAATATTCATTGCTCCAAAGAACCAGAGGACACCCGAAATCTCTAAATTAACATATCAAACAAATCGTTCATTCCCTATTTAAGAGTTTTTATTCGACTAAAATATTTTATTAAATTTATGAATCATTTATGGTATATCTAAACATTCTAGCATTCGGTCTTAAACTAGGCCGAAACGTCGAAATAAAAGTTATATAAATTTGTAAAACAACTTAGTTTTATAGGATCAAACCTGTTTAAAATTATATATTTAAAATTATAATAAACAGTCATTCTAACTTCGTCTGGAATATTTTATTAAAATTCAAGGAGGACGAGAATGAAAAAGATGGCGCCACTTACCAGCAGTTGCACTATTACTAAAAAAATTTCTTGATCAGAAAATGACAGAATTTCTCTACACATTATTAAAAGCTATTATCTAATAAACAATATAACAGCACACTCCCTGTGATAATTAATGCAGACAGGTTTCGCAAAAGCCTCGTGCGAAAGAGTCTCGTCAAACAGTTACCGGACAGATATTCATTACGAGGACAATAAGGGGAACAATTTTATACTTTGATCCAATTATGCAGGTTTGCCGAAGCAAGTAGCGAGGTTTTTAAAGCGAAGACAATGGAAATTAGACGAGGGACTGATGGTTTAAGTCGATCAACAGAGTAATCATCAGTCATCGCGGCGACGTCCGTGTTTCATTAAATCTTATCTCGTAAGGAAGAAACACGTCGCCGAGATAAGACATGTGGGGAGAGAACGAGGCAGCCTCGAATCATAGCGCGCAGCTCGACTAATATAATAAACAATTGCCTTAACGAGGCAACAATGGAGTCGCAATATTGGTTGTGGCTCCTCCCTAACGATAACTGACAGCGGTTTTATGAACACTCGTGTGCGTATAGAACTCCGTCGCTGAGATTCGCTGACAGGAAGTCGAGGACGCTTTCGGTTAACTTTGTCTCCCTTTCGTTCCCCCAAAAACATATTAAAAAATTTAATATCGCCGCTTTTGTTATCGTTTCTTAAATAAGATTGTTACACAGCGTTCGCAGTCCATTGATTAATTTTTAAAGAAAATCTGTGTCCAATAGAAATTTTGATGGACTGAAAAAAAAATAATGAAAACTGATTCGTACATTTTTTTCGTCGGCGAATTTGCAGATGGCACGGACTGACGTCGAACGATTTGACGTAACCGCAGCACTATCAGCTTAATTGATTTGTAAATTTCGAACGTTGGTCGCGTTTGGGACGTGCACAATTATCACGATCGTTCAATTTCCCACGGACTATTATCCTACTTGGAACTGCCACAGGCTGTTGTTGCGAATGATGCGATGGGAGAAATCCGTGGTATGATAACTTGCACGCTGACCACGCGTTATTCTCTGTAAATCAGTTTACTTGTTGTGACGCGAGCGTGAACGCGCCCCGAATGACGGTGGCACTGTGTGTACGCGTGCACGTTTCGCGCAAACATGCGTGCTACATTTCATACTCGTTCTTCGGGACGTCACTGTCCGACATTCTATTTCACAATTTCCGCGGAAACCATGGGACGTCTAATCGAAATCACTGCAGTATGCGGAACAACGGACTTCGGCCGAAAAAGAATTTCTCCATCAAGCAAAATGAATTATTTCTGCAACATAGAGCAACGAATCGTCTCCAATGTAAATAGTAAAATCATTTTTACAGTGTTTATCGCTTTATCCGAACGATCGAAAAATGTATAGAATTCAGAGATTTTTCAATTTGGCAGCGATGCAACTGATTTAAGGAGCGTGAACAAATGAATGAAAGCGAGATAGGCCCTCGAAAGTAAAAAAAAGTGATACACCCAGCCAGTGTAAAAAATTATGGACGTTCTAGGGAAAGGAGAGGAACGCAGTTCGTAATTTTCAGAGAGAAAATTCTATTCGTTGTTGAATAAGCAACAAAGAGGCTGTCGGGCACGTACATGTTCAATCACCGTCGTTTCCTGCTAGAATTGATTATTAATTGCCGGCACGTGTGACGCGTACATCCATTTTGAATCCCAGACGATGGCGCGGGGACATTGCGCGCATTTCAGCACCTGATAAAGTTATGCCCTGTCCATCGGCTACTAATTACCGATTGATTGACTCCCCCTCCTTCTCTTCCGATCACGATTGTCACCGGGACAAATCCGTAGAACGATTATTTCGGTCCTCCCACGTACAGACGACGTTTTCAATCAAATTCGACAACGGCGGAGGCTGTTAGTATTTCGCAAATGTCCAATTTATCAAAAACTCGCGGATTTTTCCTGGAATTTTTAATAACACGACAATGTAATATAAATTATTAAATTAATGAGAAGCACGGGGACTATTTTGTTCAACACGCGTGCTTTCCTCTGCAACCACTTCGCCAAGCAATTTGCATAAAAACCATCTTTGGTTTTGTTATTAAAATGCGACGACAGAGAACGTAGATTTTTCTATGAAAAAATTCAGATGGAAATGCCTTGCTAATTCGGCCTCGCTAAAATTGTTCATTCCGATTGATAGGAAAGAAGAAAAAAAAAGATATCAAAGCATTCGGCCGACTTGCCAGTATCAAAGCATAATAACACACAAAGGAACATAAAAAAGAGTGCTCCTCGTTGGAAAATGCATGAAATCGAATTTCTAGTGTAACAGCCCTTCCATCGTATTATTTTAAATATTCCTTTATCGTATTCCGGATGACTTTAATGCTGTGGCATGTGTCGCGTGCCACTGACGGGAAGCAATGTCTTTGACACACGCCAAAAAATATCATAATTTCGTTAACAACTTTCCGGGCAATGCGAACAATCTCTCTGTCTCGATAGACATGCCCGACACGTCGCGTCGGTTCCTCCTCTGTTAATGCGCTCGAAATATAATCATTGTGTTTTTACTTTTGTTGCCGAGCGTAATTCTATTCCATTTACGTTTTCAGCACGGTGGAACGCGATCGCAAAAGGATCAAAGATACGAATTAGGTGCGCGGATGCTGAATTTTAAACTGACTTCCCAAATTTATGCATTCTCATTTTCCCTACTTCATTCGTCCTTTGGTATTTAATTTGCGCAGTTGTAACACGCGAATAGGAAATACAAACGATTTGTTTTGAGAAACAATTTTTTTTCATTGACTCAACTACACTTTAATGATTCGTGCAGGATTAACAGAGCTGGCGCGAAATCTGAGTGTCCATTTTGCTGACTGCTCGATGTCCCCTTTGGCAAACGTTAACGTCGAGAATGGCAGAAATATCTATTGCCGTAATGCTTTTATCGACATCGATTCAGCAGTATCGAGGTCGTAAGACCGCAATTTTGATCACCGATGTAGTTTTGTCACTTTGTGATGTCGCTGAAAAGTAAGTTAAAGACGACGCTCTGCATTAATGGCGACGCGCGGTGGATGTAAACGACCGTCCATCATCCTAACGCATCCAACATCGTTCCGGAAGTGAAGATGGATATTGTGGTCCTCGGTGACGGGCTCGCATAAATGCTACTAACCGACGGAAACTTTTCTCCCTAAACGACCTATTTGCCGGCGACTGTGATCACTGCCGGAAGACTGCTCGCTTAACAGGACTGCGAAAAGTCCCATAAATGCGCTATGCTCGTACGAATTCGCAATTCCAACCGCTAACTTATATAAATAACCAATTATGTTAATTAATTTGTTGCTGATTTCGGCACACAGTTTCGATCAATTAATAACTATTAAATTAGCAATTTTTGCAATTTAAACTTTTTCTTCCCTAACGTCTCGGTACTGGCTTGGGCTCTTTTCAAAGGGATTTTGCGTTTAAAAAATGTTGCACACATTTTCTAATATCTTGTAAACTCAAAATCCCTATGAAAAGAGTCCAAACCAAGACCAAAACGTTAGGGAAGAAAAAGTTTAAATTGCAAAATTGCTAATGTAATAGTTATTAATTGATATCGAAACTGTGTGCCGAAATCAGCAACAAATTAAATAGCTAACGTATATACATCGATTTACAAAAAAATAGCCAAAAATTTGTATTGACACATTTTTCTTCACATTTACTAGATATCGATTGGATTGAAGATTTGATTAAAATTGGCAAATGCGTTTCGGTTTCGAATTAACAGGAGAGTAATGTGGTACAGAGGCGCACACATCAAACCTAATGATTTTCGCTATTGCTGGAATCCGCCCGCGCGAGCCTTCAGTGATCACATATGGCTTATTCAAAACGCAAATGCAACTACAGTATAGAGCGATGCGATTAGACGCAGTCGAGAACATTGATCTGAGCCTCGAAGAGACCGGATAGAACTGTCCAATGACATGACTACATCAAACGGCTACCGGGGAGCCTATTAAACGTGGCTATGCATCATCCTGTAATTACATTGCAGTAATTCCACCGTAATTATAGACGGACCGTGGTCTCCAAGGAAGGGCGGACTAATTCTTGAGTCGATTGGTTGTTCAACCTTTTATGCACCGAAGCGTTAATGCTATTCTCAAGAAACTTGTGTAGGTATTTATTTAAATATTTAAATGTGTCGGTGCCGATCGATCGTCGGCGACCAGCTGATCGTCTGCTGCTTATCGTCATTACGAGTCGACGATCGATCGATCTGATCGATTTACCATGAACAACCGCTATTCGTCTGATAAGTAATTAACAAATGTCAGAATGTAACGAAACAACCATTTAAATAAAACTCCTATACTCGTCACACCCTAAATAATAAAATTCTCTCTCGATTAATGCGACACTAGAGTGGGGATCTTTATGCAAAATAAAAATGGTCTGCATCCATTCTTTTCAATTCTCAATTTCATAAAAGAAAATGCATAAAGATCCGCGGCCTATCCGATACATGAAAGCCTGAATTTTGTCATCGCAAGCTTCATAAAATGCAAGCTAGACTTTCAGTGTTTATTTATTGAAAAATTTAATTTTAGTGCCGCCTCGCATGAACCTCGGCAGTCTGTTATTACTCTAGAGTGTATAAAAGATACAATCGCGACCATTAGTTTTGCATATTACATTTCAGTGGCTCGATCTTTTCCGTGCGAAGATAGCCTTTATTGAGATCAGCTAGATTCTCGTAGGTAAGTATTTTTTTCTGGAATAATCTGTGTGAATAAACGCGACTGCGATGACGCAAATAAAAGATCGGATCGAAGTCGAACTATGAAAGGATTTCCCTAATTATAGAGCCCGTTGCCACGGCATTGTAATTTCCAAGAAACTTTTAACGACCTTTTAAGCTATAAATCTCGTCGGATTAGTGCCCCAGTAAATGCCCCGAGTGTGTTCGATATACCGAGAAGTTTATTAGCACGACGTAAACTTCCAGCAAACTCTGAACCGTTAGGGATAATCTTCAATTTATCGTAAATGATATTGTCGTAGTGCAGTATATTGATTAAGGTCGAAGATCTCTCGGCAAGCTGTTCCGCCGGGAACGGATAATGATTGCACATCTCGGGTAAACTGATTACATCGTCACACAATAAAGACTCCTTGGAAGGGGGTGACAGCACGTTCTTCTTGAACGTGAACCCGTAAATCCTGCTCAAGATTGAAACTCGACGCTCCTCTCCTGTAATTGATTTATTTTAACCCTGTTCAGTTGTAAGTAACATTAATTCACCTCCGGGGACATTAATTTACTCGAAAAAGATTATTTACTTCTGTACGACACGCTCTCCTCGCCGAACAACCTCCGCTACTATTAATTATTGTCCGACTGTTCCTTATTCTTTCTACTTCGGCGTAGAACCACCGGTTCTACTGAAAACAACACGAATTTACTTTTAAACAAGACAATTAATTCATTCATTGTTTCTACTTCGACGTGGAGCAACCATTTTTGAGGAGTGTGTTCTTTATTTTATTTTTAATCCATCTGCGGGAACAATACCTTAAAAACGAACATTTGTTCACGGTAATGGTATGCCTGATCGTGGGTCGCTGTTCCCACTTGGAAGTAGAGCAACGATTCAGCAGAATTGTGTTCTTCATTCGACGACAGGTAACATTGATCTACCTCCGACGACAGAAGTGGAGAAAAGAGAAAAAAAATGGAAAAGGAGAAGAAGAGTATTTATTCGTACTAATGACGTGTCTGATTATGGCTGACTGGTTCTACTTCGAAGTAGAGCAACGATTCTGCGGGAGCACGTTTTTTCGATGTAATGAAACTGGTTTCGAATATGGGTCACGGTATTCAGCTGAATCCACGGTTCACTTTTGGCACACGGTTTTCGCGAAGATTGGAAGTTTTTGTTTTCACGCCAAGTAAAAAGCAACACGGGACCGGAGAAAGGAGGACGGGGAACGCGGCCCAGGAAACAGGGCAGCAAGAAAAGGAAGAAAGAGTAAGTGCGGACTAGCGTTGAAGAGATTTATCGCCTGGTCCTCAAGATATGGAAGGCGGAGAAACTTATTTATGGAGTGTGTACGAGAACAAAATCAATATCGAGAAGATGGAACGCGTGTAGGAGGTAACGTGCCATCGACACTTTGAATTTTACACGATTTAGACCACGAAGTATTCCGGAGGACCACGCTGTTCATTAAACAGCCGCGAAAACCAGCTGTGACATGCTTTACCAAGAATAATCTCTCGTCTGAAATATTCACAGCTTCCCAATCAGGTATAATAATTTTAACTTGCAACGTACGCGATTTAATTCGACTTCTCCGAACACTCGATCTGTAAATACTAGGTTGAAGCTATTTCTGCTATTACAGACAAGATCCATTCTATGTTAAACACTGAATATCAATTCTAAAATTTCCTGGAAATCTATATAATTTAACTAATGCAAACGGAACTGGAAAACTCAAATTCGTCATATTTGATTCACTCGTTATGTCACTGGTAAGTGACGTTTCTCTGCTGGACACTTTGCAGGAGCAGTTACGTTGCATTACATAAGATTGATTTAACAACGGTGAGCAACGCAAGTTTATCTCTTCCACTCTCTTCGGGTCCATGTTTGCACTCGAAAATAAACGGCAAACGCAACGAGTGTCTCGAGTGTCAAAAGACAGCAGGTCAAAGGGATGATAAAAAATGAAAATGGTTGTCCCGTGCCGTTCATAGACAGTCGGGGACGACTGTGGAAGTTTAAAAGTAAGACCGAGCCGTCTGACAAGCGACGGATCCAGGCATCAGAGTATTTGGTATTCAGCTTAGCAGGGTCGTGGAGGCGGTCTAGGACAAACGCGATGATCTCGCTTGCAGGATAACGATCCTCGCTCCCTCGTTATCCCCATTCGTTTCCTTTTTATCCGGTCTAGCCAATTCAGCCTTAAACTCTCGCGTGCAGCTTTGACCTCTCCGAGATTCCTCCGACGTTCCGTGCTTCTCAGAGCGAAAGGGTAAACTTCAGGGACGAAACTTCCGGAAGTCGGACTAGCTGAGTACACTGCAAGCTTCGAGCAAATGCTCGACGGCTTTATCGGGAATCCAGCAAGTTGGAAAGGGACGAGACGTATCGTGAGAGTATTCGACTTTCCCTCCACTCCAGCCAACCCCCTCTATCCATCCTCAACCCCACTCTCTCTCTCTCTCTCTCCCTTTCTGTCTCTCTATCTCATGCTCTCTTCGTCTTAGTCTCTGCTGTTCACCCCATCCCATAGAAACCACCTTCAACCAGGTCTGAGCGCAGTACGCTTCGAAACTCCTCAGACGACGGTCTCGATTGATTTTTGGTAGCAGTCTTGTACTGAATTACGGAGCGCCGCTTGTGCCACGACTTATCGAATTTACGAGATCGCGTCGACCCATGAATGAATGGCAAACGAGGAAAACGCCGAGCTCTCATGGCTTTGTGATTGTTTCCGTGGACCCTGCGAATCGCTCCGCCTCGACACTATTGCCGCTCTATTTTTTCATGAACCGTCTCCTTCAACCTCAGATTTCTTTTTTTAAATTTATTTATTTACAGGAGTCCCTTATTCGAACAAATTAAAATATCTGCATTTTCGGACGAAATTCGGTACACTGAATGCGCCAGCACGAAAATTGAAATTGTTTAGTAACGAATGGATAGAATTGCCAAGTATTTGGTACGACGGGCAGAATGTGCAGACAAATGTCATAAACACATGTGGAGATATGAAAAATTGATATGAAAAAGATATCGGATGTATTTTTTGAACAAATACGAGTGGTTGTTGGAATAATAGTGGGTTTGCGGTGGACGAACTACACTAACGGTGGATGGACTAAAATCATTAGGTGAACCATGTTTGGTCCCTTTTTAATCTTGCCGGTGTCCATCTCACTTTGGCTTCGATGAAGCTGTACGATCGACTAGCGGCCAATATTGGTGGACTGGGACGTAATAAACCCTCGGGCATCGCGCAGATCATCTCTCTTGCTCGCCGTTATTGAGGCAATATTATATGACATCCCCAGCCTCTGCGTACGCACCGCGTAAAAGAGAAGGCACACATGTTATTGGAGAGTCTTCACCCTTTACGTTCCAAAGCGATCGGCCCGACCTTTCGATTGGCTAGCATAAATATGCTATCATTTAACCACATTTTGGTACTTCAATCCAGCAAGCGTTTCCACGGTACATTAATGACGCAGCGACCTCAGACAAATTAGTTAATCAATTTCAACCCCGTTGAGCTTGCGACTTTGAATTCTCAAGCTTGGAAGGTTCATCTAATTCTTAAGTGAAAATATAAACAATTTACATATTGATTAAACTTTTGTCTAGCCCAGCTGAACAAATTTTATTAAAATTATATACTGCACATATCTACGAGTGACTTCAGAAACGGTGAAAGCCACGTTGATTTCAGTTCTTCGATAATAATTTTAATTTAATATCACATTTCAATGAAATTGTAATTCTGGCTGCAGCTATTAGACTCTATCTCGCCAGATAAGTTTATTAGCAGTCATTAAAATATTATCGTTCCCCTCTGCTAATAGAATGTTCCGATAGCGGTTGAATCTGGGTTACGAGAAAGCTTCCTCGGAACGTATAAACTAATCGAATGTTATTTCATAAAATATTTCTCTCGGGACATCCGTTCTCTTGCCCCATCATATATGTTACAGTGTTAACTAATAATTAGGGTCGTAGGACCGGTGAAGATTTTCGTTTTAATATTCATAGAGGTTGATTTAGTATCGTGTTTTCAAGTGGAATCAGGATATTGTTAGAAATATCCATGGTTTAAAGTTTTACACGATTAACCACGTTCCGCGTGTACTAAAAAATAATTAACGAGGACCCAGCAGCATGATTTGTATTTTGGGAAAACAAACTGCAAATTAAATCGATTAAATGTCACGATTGCAAGCGAGAATTATTCTTGTCAGGTTTTATAAGCCAACGACAAAAAGAAACTTGCAACCCGGAGAAACTATCGATCGCGCGGTCACTTTCCCATTCGTTGCCAATAAATCTAGAGGAAAATTGTCGAAGGTCACCATCTGCGATAGTCAAGAATGAAGATACATTTATCACCGGGCACTTTCGATCGATCGATCGCCACCGAGTTCGAAATATGTTCGCGCGCGTTCACAGTTCGTACACACGGACGCGCGCACGAGGCTTTGTATTATATTATACAAAGCTGGAGAGCTAGCGCGCACAGTTCCAGCGAACTTTTGTGCCCCTGGAACTTTGAGTTATACTACCAGTGATCCTTCAAGGCCAAGGTTTGCATCGTGCAGCGCCGGTGTATCTCAACAGTCCCAATAGTATAGCGACTGTCGCGCAAATTTCGATCATCGTTTTTAATTATAATTTTATAATGTAATTCAAGATATTGTAATTCGAGATCGTGACACATTAATTAATCGTTTTTAATTATAATTTTATAATGTAATTCAAGATATTGTAATTCGAGATATTTACATTTTACATAAAAACTCGTAGTGTGCATAGTTTCCATTATGAAATTAATTCGCGAGATGTTTTATCCATGGAAGGGTTAATCGTTGTTGCGATTGCCTTCGCGCGAAAAACGCAAACTCTCGTCGAAGAAATCGATAGCAGCCTTTAGCGTTCAGAGAGATCGGCATCGAGGATCCAACCAGAGTGCTCCGATAACATTGCCAACAGCGCTTGGAAAACCAAGTGAAGTGCCATCGAAAAAGTAAGAGGGGAAACTCACGTGTGCTCGGCTGTCAATATGGTGGCGCGCCGGCTAGCGTGCTGTTTACACGCTATCGCGTTACCAAAGACCGTCGAGGGACGCGTTTCCGAAACAATTTCCCTCGCAGTCGCCAAGATTCCAGATCAACTGCTCCATTTCGATCATTCCCGCGTTCATTGGCATAACTTTTCATTCATAACCAGAGGGAGTCCGTCACTTGTCGGATGGCAATCGATCGGAAGGGAATCAAATGTCTTTTAACCTCTGACACGGTTCTGCGATGTCGCACGATGTCTTCAAGGCATTCATCTTCGTACGCTTTTTATCTTACATCGATTTTCATAATAATTTCAGGAGAATTCTTTCCAATTTGTAATTTTTCTCAAGAATGCATGAAACCCACAGTCTGAAAATAATGCATGGAGAACCCGAGAGAATTGTCTGATTACGGTTCACTGTTTCTATTTAGGTAGCTCAACAACGTGTGCCACTCTGGAGCAGGTGAAGAGTAATGTGCAGGTAAACTGACTACAGAATTGTTGACGAAGCGTTTACGTTTAGCCTAACAGATATCAGACGGATCAGTGCGTATGGTAGTGTACGTCTGCATCTCGTTGCCTGAGAAGCAACAGTGCACGTTATGTAGTACATAATGCGAATCCGTAATCCGCCACATACGTTTGACACACACCGTCCGAACAGAGGCCAGCTGGCAACGCAAACAACGCCAAACACCACTTACCTGAGTGTCTTGAGAGGCAGCGCACGCAGCAGAACTCGATACCGAGAAATTCTCAAGAAAATTCGGCGTTCTTCTCATTGCATAGTAACATATGGTGAAGTCAGCCTGAGTATTCTCCATTGGTGCATCGATTTCGAAGGAGACAAATTTATTTTCCACTGTTGCATGCGAGCGAGGTTGTGGCGCAAGGGAGATGGTCGAATGTATCGGGTAATCGAGGGGATTGGTTTCGAGGATTACGGAGAGGAAAATAGCGCGAGTTCGCAGGCGATGCTGCGATTCGCGGAGTCCTCGGGACTCGACTGACAGCTCGGGAGCCGAGACGGCGAGTGCGAAAGGGGTGTCGGTGGGGTGCGATTTCCCCCCGAGATAGGGGATGCTTGGCCAAGATGGAGGACGGGGTTGTGGAAGCGGGGGTGGTGGCGTGCGCCGTCGCCTTGATGCCTACCTTCCTGCTAGCCGGATACAGAGAAGCCGGAATGCAAAGGGAAAGGAGGAGATCCTGCGGGGAATAGCGAAAGTACCGCGCAGCGGTAGAAAAAAAAACGGGCCGACCTGGGCTTTGTCTTCTGTCTTTATCCCGAAGTCCCAGAAAGAAGTAAGTGGAAATCGTTGTAGGTTCCCGGTCGACAAACACGGATGCATTGTCGGGGAACCCGAACGCGATACCCCCGATTCTCTTTCTCTCTTTTCGTATTCCTCACTCTTCACGAATCGGACGTCGCTGTCGCGTTAAATCGTGTATCCGAGACACGGAATCTCGATTCGAGCGTCATAAAGTATCGCCTGATAGGGGTCGCCGGCTGAAATTATCCGATTCTTGATTGATCGCACTTTGTTCGTATCGCTTTATTTCGGCTTCCGATCGATTCTTCGCCCGTGAAATATCGAATGCGAACAATGATACCTGTTTTCCCAGAGAGGAATCTGCGGGGCAGGTGTCGAGTGGCACATTTGATTTTATAGGAAATGCGGCAAGATTATCTCGTGGCATTCTTCCTCTTCGAAAACTTCCGTGGAGGTTCTAATAGGGTAATGTAGAATTTTAGTTTTAACGTAATTCACGACATTACGTGACGAATAATAGAGAATTGTGAAGACTCCTCGGCGAGGTCGCGACGACGACGTCCCCAGGCGTGCTTTATTCGCAGCTGGCCGCGCAGCCCGTCTAACTGAATTTAGTCGAAATCGCGAGGGCCGGTGTGCATCGACGGCGTGCGCTCCGCGGAATCGAATTATGAGGGACCGGCCGAGGGCCAACGCCCTTCTCGCCAGCGAATTTCAGTTCCGTCGGCGTCGAGAGGTACAATAAAACGGACATTTGATGGACTGAGTGTGGCGAGGGTCGCGGGGACAGAGAGAAGTCACCGCGTGTACGCGCGCGCGCGTGCACACTTACTCGTGCAGAGCCCGGCACACACGCGTGCATTCTAGAGTGAAAATAGAAAAACACAGAGACCCAGGGTGGGAGAGGAAAATGTGGGATGAGGGGCAAGGAGAAACATGTTAGTGGCCCCTTTGCTAGAGTCACGGAGGGACAGAGAGAAAGCGCAAAGGTGAAGGGATGTTAAGGGACGGGTGGACGTGAGGAAGAGCGGGTATGAAATTACGGGTAGGTAAATGAAACTGTTCCACAGTCTCGTGCATGCAGCTGCTGCCGTGCCGCGCCTCGCCAACCTAACCCAACACTGCAACACACAGCAATGGCCGAGAGGGATACTTTTATTTTTATTTGCCTTCCGCTTTATTTTCGCTTTAATTTCTCCCTTTTCGTCGCGGTGCTTGCTAATGGGGATACTGGTCGGACGCGAGGGGAGAAGATGCTCTGCGCGGAATAGATAGGGAACACCGAAGTCTGCAACCTCTTCTGTCCTTCTCCGAGAGCCAACCCCCTCGAGCGCTAAATCCTCAACGAAACTGCGATTCTCCTTTCGATGCCGATAAAATTAATTATCCTGTCCGAGGAACCCCCTTCTATTTTCTACCACCATCAACCCCGGAGACTTTTCCTTCTCTTTCTTCGCTCGGGCGAATTCTCCTCCCGTAGACTAGTCCTATCGTAAATTCTGGATATTAGGATTCGAAAATCTCTCGCCTTGGCCCCTGGACCCTGAACGTCGTTCCACCGACTGCCCTTCTTGCATTCTAAACACCCTCCGCAGCCATTTCCTCCGCTTGCGCCAGGACTCTTAGCATACGGGCTGGCCGGACGATGGTTATTGTGAGGCGAACGTGCAAACTGAATTGCTCTGAGTGCGCTCAAATTGTTCTATTAATTCATCTACACGACTGACTGCGGAGAAATCGCGATCCGGATAATTTGCTGATTTTAGACGTCGCCGATTTCATGGTTCTCCCATTACTATCAACCTTATCGAAGATCAGTTTCACGATCATTAAATTCTTCTGTGACCACGAGTTACAGCGTGTCTCGTATCGGCGACGTAATGGGAGTCATTACTATCGACACCTCCGCTTCGATACCTGGCACGGCTAATGGAATGTGTCGGGCGAAATGAACCGAAACGAATGAATCCATCAAACCGTGATCGTTAGGAGATTGTCGTTGATCGAGCATCCTGCTCTCATTTTTACGTATTTTAATCCACCGCCGAGAAAACTCCAACTCGATCATCCAAAATTCTCTTCCAATCGAAAATTCAATCGGCATCGTGTTATGCGTAATGAAACTACGAGCGAGCATCGTAGGATTGAACAAATCACCCGAACGGAAACGTGGGAAGAATATTCAGAGTAGTTATTAGCAGTCTCCGTAGCTCAATTATTTTCAGTGCACACCCTTCAGCCCAGCCTTGTCTGGAACGAGCAGAAGGCGTCCAAATTCTTGAAATTCAACACCCTCGGAGATCATTAACGAATCTCTCAGGGTGTCCGAGTGGTGGCTCGACCGGGTTACGTGGGAGGGGCTGCGAGGGATGCCGAAGAAAGTGCAGCCGGCTTGAAGAAACATTTTGATTTGCTTTTGCGAGCCGGTGCAACTGAGCAAAGAAACATAAATAAAAAGTTCTGGTGGAGAGCAGGAGGAGTAAGAGAGCAAGGAAGAGAGAGCGAGAGAGAGAGAGACAGGCGCGCGTGCTCGCGCACCGGCTCGAATTCATCCAACAGCCGTATTTCTCGGAAGCTCTCCTAGGTAGTAGCTACCTGTTCGCCTCGCCTTCGGTACCGCGTAGAAAACCGTGCAGAGTGGCTTGTTCGTGACAGCTGGAAAATAAATATTTGCACGTATTTCAACGATTAGTCTGCTATAAGCGAACGCGAGACGACTACCGAGATGTCGTCGTACGGTTACTCAACCCCTCACGACTCTTCTCTTTCTCTCTTTCTTTCTCGTTTTCTGCCTTGAATCGGTCTATTCTCGTCTCCCTCGGCTCTTCTCTCTGTCATCCAGGCCTGACCAGCTATTTCAGCCGATATTGAAAGACCCAAGGGCATAACTTGCAGCTACATGTGTGCGCACACCGTGTAACAACCATTCCTTCCTTTTAACCTCGATCCCTCTCTCACTCTCTCTCTCTCTCTCCCTCCATCGTTCTCTTTCTCTATGCTTTCTCCTCGAAAAGCGACTGCGGCCCGCGAGCGCGCTCGCTACAGAACACGAAAGCTTTTGTTGTGGGTCGATGTTCAATTTGGAGATTTATTGGGCTGATTTAGGGATATCGAGTATCGGTTTTTCTGGCCGCGACTCTCTGCTTGGCCCGCGTAATTTTCGGCGGATCGCCTCCACGCCGAGAAAGTTCGCGGATAAATCGGAAACGCGAAATGCAATCTCTGTCCCTCGAAAAATGGATTCCGAAAGCTCCACCGGGCTCCGCAAATATTAGCACGATTCTTTTTTTTGTGTGTGTCGATCCTACAGGACAAATTCTAAACCATCCATTCCTCTTGTAACGAAAACAGCAAATAATCGACGAGCGTGATCACAGAGCAATTTCTAACTCCTTTATAATATCGACTGAGACTCGTGCTGAAGATTTTCTAAACTATTCTAAGCTGCCCGGTAATCCTCGCATAATGAAAACGGCAAACAATCGGCGAGCATGTTTTGGCCAATTTTTCGAGGCGGGCTTGTCGAAGTGAATATCGAGGTTGTTGTCCGCGATAGCAAAATCTGCCGGAAAGAATATCGATCTCTATTTATTTGTTAGGATTGGATTACGCCTGGTCGAAAATTGTTGGAAAAATGTCAGCGGTGAATTTTTATTGGAAGCGATACCGGCCTCGTTTCTTGTGTCGCCGGATTCTATGGCGGTTTTGGTGTGTGTATATGAAAGAGAGAGAGAGAGAGAGAGAGAGAGTCCGGCAGAGAATGCACGTTCAAATTGAACACCCCCTGGCAACCCTCTCTCGGTTTGGTCCGGCGCAAATCGTCACGAACGCGGCGAACGTCGCTGCTGCGGACTGAATTGAATCTCCACGAAATCCCGGTAGGCGTCCCCCGTGTTACCGTTGCAACGTTGCTCCAGTTGACGTTTCAGATTTTCAGCCGAGGGGCATTAGCATGCGCCGCGGATCGCGTTTCGTCGATGCGTGTCACGTCGTCAGCGCGGCGTCGCATTCCTGTGGAAGCGCCCTTAAAGGGCGACACGTTATGCCGTTTAGCCAGTCTCTCTGCCGGATCCCCGTTAAAGAGAGCCGAGATCCAATCAACTTCTCAAAGGTCAACGATCGCTGCACTGCGAACGCACGATTGCTGCCCAACCAGCATCGAACCACTACCACCTCTTTCCCAAAAATCATCCGCATCGAAATATTCAATTGCTAAACACCATTTGCCAGAGAGACTCTTTCTGTTAAATATTTCCTTCCTTTCCGAAAGAATTCAGTCCCTGTCATGACACTATAAGTGATAACCATGGCATTTGAATTAATTGTGGTCGCAGCTGGATATTCAATATTCAAATGTATTTTGTTGAACGTTTTTATCCCGTAATAAGAGATTAAGTCTGTGTAATAACATTAGAAGGGATTACACTGACGTACGATTTCAATTAATTCTGGCCATAGTTGGATATGCAATATTCAAATATAGCTTTGTGAAACATTTTCACTGTGTATTAAGACATTAAGTCTGTATAATGACACTAAATGGGTTTAAACGAATATATCGTTTTAATGAATTGCAGCTACAGGTGAATATACAATGTTGTACTGCGGCTTTGGTAAACATTTTTCACCTGTCCTTAAGGACTCATCGTACTATGAAAATATATCATTTTAATTAAGGCTACAGGTGGAAATCGCGCGTACATTTGGAACACAAAGGGTTCATGTAAATGACAGTACCTAATTACGCCAAATTGGAGTACTAGTATTACGACGAAAAATTGGTCGTGTTCAAACTATCGTAACTACGCGAAAAAAAATCGGGGAACAATGAGTCTGGGCTTATTTTAAAGCTAGAATCTTTAGCTTACACGATCTTGAACTCATTATTCTCGAACAAAAATTTTACATCGTGCAGCGAATGTAAAAACGAAGATCTATTAAAATCAGCCAGTTTGATTAAACAAATAATTTATGCGTTTACACTGAGCGCATAAACAATAATTTACAAAACAATTTCGCACCGCATTTGCTAATGTAAGTAATGGACGAATTTCAACCGGGAGGGGGGCGTAGTGATGGTTATTTGTTCGGCGCGTCTTCCGGTTGAATTGTAGGCGAAGCTAGGAAAATGGGCGATCGGGAAATATTCAGTAGGTTGAGAGACACTGCTCGCACTGTTTTAGGTCTTCCCCAGTGGTATAGGTGCTCGGTAAATTCTGCTAATGGAATTTATCGCGACGTTGCGAGCCTAGATATAGAAACTCTCGCAGCCGAGTTACCTTTTTATTGGACTCGGAGCGCGTCTTCCTTAGGTATAGGTGGCAGGCTCGCCTTGAAAGGAATATCGCACCTGTCTGCCGTCTTGAAAGGGAAATAGGTGGTTTTCGGAATTGCTTAATCTGACCTAGATTCCCCGGAACCGCCCACGTACCTTTCCAACTTGGACAAACAAACCCGAAATAGTTGTATCTTCTGAAATACCTCGATCCACCCGCTAATACCGTTATTAACTACCATGAATTTCTGATTCAATGAATACAGCCGCATACCTCCGCGGTAGTTCGTAGAGTTTCGAATCGGACAACAGAATTCTCGCAAGATAGAAAATTCAAAAATCCCATATGGCTTTCGATCGCGTCGCAATAAAGAAATCGTTTATTGTTTCGAGTACGGCACATCGTTAATTATACACAGCCAGAATGGAAACGCAGCCCGTAGAATGATATATATTCTGAATAATTCGCTCGCACTTCCGCGCCTACAACTTAGAGCAAACCGTCTGAATCTGTTCATAGAGTTTTAGCTGGTCTGCCGTGCATTATTCATCAGGCTGAATATTTAAATCACAGACTGGAAAAAGAGAGTTCCCGTCGAAACTCGGTTTAACACGAGTGGCGATACAACGGCTGCCTTTGGCCATTTACTTATTTAAAGGGTGCGATGCTGTCTAGGCCGCGAGCAGAACGGCCTATCTGCATTATAGACAAAAAGCTTTAAGACGTTACATCCTCGCCCAACCGCGAACGTTACTGCGAAAATAAACTCTCGGTGCTTTGGAAGCGGGGCCTTCAACTTCTGACGTTAATCATGCAGCAGAAACTGCCAATTCGAAATTTTTAAACGAGAACAATCAGCAATCGGAAGAACAGAATTTAGTGTGAATATCAGCCTGTGATCTGAAGAGCAGAATAAAAAGCGTACGTGAGACATTCGCGCGCATTATTGCAGGAATAAAGGATGTCAGGTGACGGATCTGGGTTAGGCGATTTTTCGTAGCAGTGACGGAAAAGTGGGAAACGCCGGGAAAGGGCCAGAGATCCTGTCCCGAAGGTAGCCGGTAATAAACTGGAGGAGACCGTGTGCGAAGGATGGCCGAACGTGGAAAAAGATACGTGAAAGCTGGTGAATAATACGATAAAAGCTTGCTCGGCTGGCTGCGGATCCGCGGTGGCGTCGTCGTCGGCGTCGGCGTCGTTGTGTCCCGGGGAAATTTGTAAACGAAGTAACGCCCGATAATCTCGACACAGCTACAGTTTTCGCGTGTACGAGGACATTCTTCCGCCTCGGCCAGAGACTAACGACGTCCTCGTCCTCTTATCTACTTGGTCACGTACACCCGGAGAGAGAGAATATCCTTCTCTCCCCCCCCCTCTCCCGTGCCACTCTCCTCGTTTTCCTTCCTTTCGCCTCGGTGGCCCGGGGTCTGGTCCTCCAGGACGAAGGAAAATGTGAGGACGTGGGGGGATAAGGATCGCCAGGCTTCTCGGTTAATTTAGCTCGCTAGGAAGTGCCGTAAATAGGAAACGTCTAGGTGACTTCCGAAATCTCCCTCGACTCGGCTCGACTATACTCGAGAGTCGGCCGTTGTGCTCTCGAGGCTTGAAACGTGATTCCAACAACGCCGACCGGTCAACCCCCTCACCGGCAACCCCCTTACACGACTGTCCGAACTGTTCACCTGCAGACCGGTGAGCCACGATACGCCGTAATCATTTCAACGGTTGATACCTGCATTGCGCGACGGTACTCTGCATTTCAAAGTTGGCTCCCTCACCAGGAAACCCCGGTGACGGATACACTCCGATTCTAGTGAAACTTGGCACCAGTGTTCGCTACATCCATCTAAGAATTTCGCCGTGTTTCGATCGTCCCCGTCTTTTACTCTGAAGGAGTGATCTCTTTTGGGGATATAGCCCCAAATCTCCCCTTGACGGACCTCGTTTTGAAAAGATTAATACTTGAAAATTGACGAAATTAAAATTATAATAAATATATGAATGTAATACATTAATACATTTTTCGTAATCATTTTTTAATTAATTGTTTAAATTTTGTTGTCTCAAAATAAAATTAGAAATTGTTAATTTGTTATGTATTTAGTAGTGTTTCAGATAATTTAAATGAATACATTTTTTTAGTAGATACCCTTATGTTTTCACTATAAATAGGGTATGGATAACAAAACGCTGCGTGCAGAGGCGCAAAGGAGATTCCACCTTAAGAGAGACATCAACTCCACCACCCGAATCGAATTTTCCAGGTTAGTCTGTATAAATCGCAAATGACAGGAGACATGAAAAAATGGTTGAAATTGATTATAACAAGCTATAGTCGCCTGGTAATTTATACCTTCTTCATGGTAGTGTTTTGTGGGATACGATGGGATGGTGTACGTAGCATTGAATGGAATGGTGTAGTTGGCGACATGGAACGTGATTCCAGCGCCGTGGTCAGTGGACCCCCTTTTACGAGTGTCCAAACTGTTCACCTGGAGACCGGTGACGTACTATTCGCCGTAATCACTTGACCAACTGATACCTGCATTGCGCAAGCGTCCGTCTATGGAATATTCATGCACTGTAATTCCTACCTTCCTGGCGTTCGCGTTTCTCCGGACAGGAACGCTTTCCTGAATCTATGTCTTCGCCGGTTCGTCCGGTTCGGTTAGGTTAGGTTGCTTCTTACTCGGGATTCCTGCCAGTGATGTATCAATCGATTCGCTTGATTGCTGGACGAACTTGCGACACTAGCCTACACTCCGTCAAACTTTGTCAAACTTCCTTAGACTCGGAACATCATGGCAATTTATTCTCTTGAAACTCACTTTTGTATCGCAACAAAATTTTGCGGACTAAATGGAGCGTTGGGGAAGTAGAGCATCTTAACCAAACATTTAAAATTAATCAAGCCCCGGGCAACCAGTGTCCCCGGTGAAGACGGATATTCTCTTTGAGAGCCGTTTATTAAATTATTCAGCGGTCCATTATTCTTATTTCCAATAAAAGCGCAAAGAGGCTCGATTTAACAAACACCATTGAGCGCGTTCGACAAGCCGCGGGACGGCGAAAAAAATTCTCATTAACGATACCGGGCATCGATACCTCGACAATTTTTTACTCTCGAATCGACGGTTAAGTTTCTCCCCGCGATCGCCGTTGAAACTTCGCAACTGCGAGCTTCCGTGATTGAATAAATTGCGAATTATAGTTTAAATAGAATGTCAACCGGACCTCTTCTCCATCCGTTTCGCGTCGGCGTGCAAAACTCGCCGCAAAAACTTTTTCCCGGTTCGCGCAAACACGAAATATAAGATCTGTCCGCGAAATTTTTCTCAAGCAAATTATTAATTTCCGAGATGCAATAAATTACCAACGGACTACGGATTTTTATGAAAATATTAATTATCCGAAATTTAATGGAAAAAGGAATTCATGTTCCACTGAAAGGTCCGTTGGACTTCAAATGAAATAAAAATTTCATTTCAACTTTAATACATACTCACTTTCTGTTACGTCAATTTCGATAAACTATTTTCCTACAAATTAGTCCTACTTAGTGCGAATTAACAAGCTTCTGTGCAGTCAATTATACTATACCGTTTTCATCAAATCATCACAACGTGCACACTGAATTTATTTTATTCTCTTGAAACCATTCTCATTGGAATAACGAAACCAACCCCTATGTTTAAACCCATTTATCGGCACTCGAACGTAAACCGAGGATATATATTTGCGGCAGGAATTTTATGTGGAGAAGGGTTTTACATTCTCACTGTTACTGCTGGCTGTCCGATGTGTTCTACTTCTGTCGAATCCTTCTGTCTCCCTCTCGCCGTTGGCTTCGCTCTCTCTTTCCGTCGTTTGTCACCGGTGTTCGTCTCTGTTCAATGACGGGGTAACAAACGCAAGCACGGCCGCATCCATCATGCGAGCCACTTTGTCACGGCGGGATCAACAGCGCTTAAATTGTATTCGCGATTCGAGAACAGCCCATAAATTCTCATCCCAGCGACGGGCCATCCTCCTTAACACGTTCTCCCGCGGCGTGATTCGACGGCTCTTCTACTCCTCCACCATCACAACCAAACCACCACCATAGACCTTATTTTTCTCCCTTCGCTTTCCACCCGGGAGATTTACGACTCGCGCGTCTCTAATTTGGGGAAAGTAGACCGTGTACTCTCTTTATCGTGCGTAACAATTCTCTCTCGTGACAGGGGATTTATCAGGTTGATTGGTTCCTTTGGATCTCTAACGCACAGTTAACCTAAGAAAACCGTCGCGACACGCGCTACACACTGGTAATTATTACTTCGACACACATCAATTTCAAATTGACCCTATTGTTTTTTTATTCGTTTGATCTCTGGAATTTTTTCAAGGATAGTTTACAGCTGTTTTGTTTGTTCATGATTGCACAAATTTAAATAAATTGATCCTATGAAACTAACTAAGCTGTTTTACAAATTTATAGAGCTATGAGTTATTAATCTCAAGCATAATTAAAGATCGGGTAAACGATTTATGTAATACGTGGTCCTTGGAAAAGCAAAAGGAACAAAGAATCATTAGGACAAGTAGAATAAACTATAGAAACACCGTTGTTTTTCCTTACATTCAAAACATTTCCACAGATATACAAAGAATATTTAGAAAGGTTAGTATCCATACCATCTTTAAGATACCACAATATATGAAAGGGTTTTTCTTCACGATCAAAGATAGATTGCCACTATTAAAAAATTATCGGAAAAATTCTTTCTGGATCCCGTAGCTACACTCTGTAAGATAGGATTACGATTTTTTCCTTCAGCTTTTCATTAAAGATGAGCAGTTTTTAGACAGCCCGAAAGTGGTCGTTGAAGAACCTAATCAGCCTGGCTGGAAAAACAGTTGGTAAATGGACGTTTCAGCGCAAGGGAAGAGATAAAGGGTGTACATAAGCGATCAGGACACTTGTCCGGCGATCCGGAAAGGTCGCGGGTAAGCATTTATCCGTCGAACATTCGCACGTAGTCGCGGGTGCTCGCTGGGGCGATATATTTGGCTCCCTTGTGAATACGCTCCCCGCGTATGCTCCAGGCGAGATTGCTCTAGTTAACGACAGGTATTCCAGCGCTAACTACGCGACTGACTCGGCGTTGTTCGAAATGTTCCGGGGAGAAATTGCCGGTACGCCGTCCTATTAACCGGGGGCCGATTTCTACGTACACGTCGTATAACAGTCATAATGCAATGCGCCTTTGCTCTGGTAATGCGAAAATTTCATGTGCCGCGGAATAATTGCGATGTATACGGGACGATTCTGTCCGGTTTATATCGTGTGGACCTATGGCGTGTCACGGACGCGTTCGAACTATCGATTCGCCGTAAAAATATTACTCCTTAAAAAAAAATGCAGCATCCAGTAGACTGTTGACATGTATCGTGTAATGTAAATTCTTGTGGAAACGTTTCTAGCGAACAAAGTGAGTTTCAGACACGAGAAACTCCGTGGTGGTAGATTGTCGAATGGTAAACGGAGCGATACTGAGAAGAGGATAGAGTGATCCGGTAGGCTGGGTGGGTCGTTAGCATAATTCGCGAGAAGAATTCGAAACGAGCGTGATTTCGGAAAATTTGAACGGCGCCGTCGGAACAGCTGCTAGGAAGGGTAGTTCCCGGCTATTCCCGGATCTAGTTTATCGCGAAAGTTTCCCGCTCCGCCATGGGAAAGGATGGTTTTTCGCGAACCAAGTGCAGCCACGGCGTGTTCCTCGAGGAAGCGTCCGTCTCTCGGCCGTTAAAACACACTTCCGGGTTTCCAGGTTTCCGGGTTTGATCGCCGCAGCCCGGGCTGTATCCCGGGCCCCGTCTATAAGTGTGCAAATCGTATTTGAAACTGTGGTCCCGGACATCTCTTTTTCCGCGGTCGTAATTACTTAATACATTATTAATAGACGGGGCTGACTTTACATAAGCTCCGCGGGAAAGTCGGGGAAATTTCGAGATGAGAAGTTAAGCAGATTGCCGAGACTGGACATTTGCATACCGCCACTTCTATCGGGCGACTTCCACCGTCTTCTATTCCTCCCTGGCGTCGTCGTCGACGGAGACGGAGACGGTGGCGTCGACCACCCACACCTGGGGGAACGTCTGCGTCATCGAGCGAGTCTCGTGGCTTTCCACCGACATATTTTTCGTATAATGAAATCCGAACTGGCTCGAAACACCGGCGATATGGAAAAAAGTGGATCTTTAATATGGAACAGCGAATATTAATAATAACATTAATGATTGGGAGTTTGCATGCACTCGAGACGTCTGCTTAACGATTCACGAATGCAATAATTCTATTGGACGTCTCGTAAGATGTACCTCTTCATTTACGACTTTATTTCTTCCTACTAAACTTCTTCAAATGGAAGACAGTCCACCTTAATATAACCCCTCCACTGCGTATTTAGTGATTTAAAATTCGCAACAGGAAATATTGAAATTCATTATTACACATTATTACATTACATCGAGATATTATTTTCTGTTCATTTTAGTGTACCTATTAATAAAGTTCGTTTATTCGAAGAGACTCTGAGTAGTGAAGTAGCAATAAAAACGTTGATCTAAATAACAATGTGCTTCGGAATTCTCTTTATTATTTATTATACAAGCAACTAAATCAGTCGAGAACATAACAATGGTAATAACGATTAATCTACATTAGCAAATACGGATTTGGTTTCAGTGGAAACGAATGGACTCAAGCCTGTCACTAAACACGGACTGCCAATGAAAACATATTTCGACGATTTGGCCGTGTCGATGAAAACATAGTGTCGGTCAAATCATGTCGATCAAGACATTTTCCGACGATTTGACCATCTCGATGAGAACATAGTGTCGATGAAAATAAAGCGTCGACGAAAGTTAATGTCAGTCAAATCATATCGATGAAAATAGTGTCTGTGAAATGAGTTGTCGACGAACCCAGGATAACCGACAAAAAAAATTGTAAAACGTTCTCGTGTAAGAAACAGCACGAACCCGAGGGTTTACTGTAGATCGATCGGTTACGTTATCACTATCAATAACGTGCCGGGGAGGCCGGCACGGATAAAAGGTAGCGCGAACAATCTTGAAAACAAATCCTTGGGCGAAGCTCGAAACTCCTTCCGGAATTACTGGCTCGGATTTACCTCGGAAGAGCTTTCAGTCGAGCTTTCGACGTTCTTCCGTTCGGAAAGTGCACGGGGGAAACTTCAACGAACGAGTGATTCGATATTAATGCCGTTACCAGTTCACGCCTTACTAACTCCCATATGGGACGCCCGTTTACGGATCCTACGATGGGAAACGTTGGGAAACGCTGGGAAACTTTGCATCTCGCCTGTTGGAAGTCTAATGCTCTACCTCGTAATTAATGGGTAACTATTCGAATTGCTTCGTTTCCGAATCACAATCCCGCTGGCATTTTCACGGGGTGCGAATTCGACTGACGGGATTGGGTTAGAATAATGACGTCTATTTCGATTATCGCCGCACGATCGATCGCTACCATCGACCCACATTCAACTTTAAGATTCTCGGTCTGCTTCTCTACAAAATGGTCCCGTTTCTGGAGAAATTTCCAACTTCGACGAGACGCCAGCTTTGAAATTGTAGAAAGATTAAAGACAGAGGAATTGATGGAAAGGCTCAAATTAATGAATAAACTCAGTAAAATAAATTTCCAGCTTCCAATGGATGTCTCAATATTATTTGTATGTGGTGTATTTCGTTTTTTTTTATAATTAAGTTGAAATAAATCTCACATGAGATCTTCTATTAAAAAAAAAATTGAATACTTTGATTATTCTGTTATAGAAATACATTTACATGTTTTACATATCACACTGTCGATTAATATGTTGCTTAAACTTGGTGTCTTCAATCTAAATGTATAAATAAGGCAAATGCATTTTTGATCGCAGCCAACAACCAGAAATAGAGTTAACAGAGCCGCGTGCTCGATAATAAGAGTTTAATGGGCAACTACATAATTAGCCCTTGTTTTCCCCCGTGGTTGTCTAAAAGGCCGAATAACAAAGAAACTGATTAGTGAATTATTCCAGACAATCGTACGCGCGGCGCTCCGTAATTTTATTATCGCAATCGTATGCGGTGAAAGAGAATTTTTCGCGGTCGAGCAGGCAATTAATTATCCGCAGTGCTAGCGGGAAGGTTTCTTCTTTGACTGGTAGCATTAATTACTCGATATCTGGAAACGGTTAAGACTACAGGGAATACCGACGGTCAACGATCGTCCCCGACAAACCCTTTCTGACCGACCCTTCTCTAATTCCAGGAGGATGTTAACTTTTTTCCCCTCTCTCCTCCCCGTCTTCCCCCCTTCATATTTCTACCTAGCGGTCGAGATTCAATTTGCAAAAGCTATTCCGCTAATTGCATAAGTACCGGACCGCAGTCACGTGTAGCTGTAATTCGAGCATACTTTCCGAGCCTGGGCCTTCTAGTATGCTAAGATCGAGTGAATGGAACGCGTTCAACTGACTGAGTCGAGTGTTATACTTAATTTCCTTAATGGTATCGAGTTTAATTAAATTCCTCGTCACACTTTCGACGCTCGTTTTCTCCGCACTGATGGACCAAATCACTGGGAAGGAGACACGTACCAGATACGGTTCGGCATCGCTAAAATATCTTTCTATGGTACATTCAAGACGAACGACTAATCTACTTTACTGTTTAACTATGAGATAATTTTTTAATGAGGCAGTCGAAGCAATGCAACATTTTCAAACGAGATGGCGCTTATGGTCCGCTAGCATGCTCAAACGGTATTATAATTCGGTAGTGGATGGTCAGAGGAATGGATAGGCCGAGATCTAGGGTCGGTGAGAAGGACGACGAGGCACCGATGCAACTTTAGTGGTAAATTGGAGGTAATTTGCGAGAGAGGTGGTCGACCGAGCAGTTAGCAAGCCAACAACCGCCGCCAGAACAACAAACTCGCTCGTCCAATGTTCTGTAGTTACCTCAACGTTAGCCCCACAAAGGGTTAAAAGGAGCTTGCCGGACGACGAGACACACTGTTCCATTTTCATCGAAGCCGTCCTCTCAAACTTCACGCCTTGTTGGTCTCCTAATATCACCGGCGCAAAAGTGGAGATGCAATTACGAACGTTGCGATAGTCTAATCCGCTCTGCGAGAACTGCAAGATCCAAGCGAATCCCCTGTTCGAATGCCAATTGCCGGAAGACTGGGCAATCCGCTAAACCTCCGTCACAGTCCCATTTCACTTCAACCATTTACAGCTGAACACTCTTCTCACCTTATATATTGGGGTAAATATATGGATAAAGACTTTAAAAAATTTTGAAGGTGAAGGTGATGATCATCGGAGCTTCCAATGTATTTCTACAATTAAGATTTATTTCTTACTCCGTATGCGACTGGTTTTTTTTGCGGTATTTATTTATCAGCTTTTGAACTGAAATGAGAAGTTTTGCGGCGATATTAATATCGGGACGAACAGTGGGCATTGAAGATGCAGGATCGAGATAGGCGACGAGACGGTGGATGGCCTGCGAGCAAAGCCGTTCCCAATTATCTCGAAGGATCCTGGTGAAAAATCGCGTCACTCTGAAAGACGGGGCCAGGACGAGGCGAAGATGAGCAGGCTAGCACTGTAATACGAGCTTAGTTGAAAAGCTGAATCGTACTCCTGGGGCAACGCCTCGCTCGTTGGCCTCGGAACCCTCCTGACTTACGAGCAGATTAAGAAACTCCCAGCTTCTCGAAAACCAGCCTCCGAACTGCCTCGGGTCACTGTTCGTCCGTGAAACGATATCCCACCGGAGAGAGTGAGAGAGCCCCACCGAATTCACCGAGATATTATTTTCCCGACCTCCTCCGGCCGTGTTAATTACGGACAAGCTTCATGTTATTAACCCGCATCTCCCCCACCCCCTCGATCTCAGCGCCGCCATCAAATTTTACGTTTCAGAAAACGGTGAACCCGTTCCGACGATCACCACCTCCACCTTGTAACTAATTTTCCAACGTTACATCCCGATCCGATCAAAACGAAAAAAGTACTTCGAAAGTGAGTGACATCTAGCAAAAAATTCAAGAACATAACGAGTCTGAAAATTAATATTTTGTTAAATGAAAATTTTTCTCGATCGAAAATGTGATAAAAATTAAAGTTGTGATTTCGGCTATTATTAATAATCGAACCTTGCGCCGAAGGAACAAGTTTAATTTTAATTAATATTTTGTATTGTACGAAAAAATTATTTATGCGTTCTGGACGTATTTTTTCGTACGCTACGTAGAAACGTATTTTGTATTAATCCACGAAACTGTTTCCTCATTAAGAACGCACAACGACCGACACAACCGTGCCGGGGAACAATAGGCAAATTAGGCTACAGGGTTACGACAGCGGTTGGTTTTATTTTTGTGCATCTGAGATTAAGATTTTAATTGTATAGTACCGTAATTGCGGAGCAAACTTCCATCGCGATTTTCCTTCTGTTAAGATCGCGATGGAGGCGTCTTTGTTCCCGACTTCCGCTTCCGCGGGACGTTGTCCGCGCATGGAAGCTTACGCGGTTTACGATTGGGCGAGTTTCCATCGCAACAAAGGCAAATTCCTGTCGATGGAAACGGCTAGGACGAGTGCCATTCTTCTGGACAGAGTTGGAATAATATTTTTGCACGGGCGCGCGACGCGTCGGCAGCGAGGAAAGATCCTCCGGAGAAAAAACAACTGGGACTTTGCCACGAAGTTCTATTAAAATTTCGAAGTTCCGGGCGAAGTCCTTAAATGAAGATCGGGACGAAGTCGTTGTTGGTCTGAATATAAAGACATTCGAGTGATTCTACCTCGAAAATAAATACCGCATATTTTCACTGCGAATCCAGCAAAAAGTCTAGAGCGTAGAGAAATTTTTCGAAAATGTCCCAGCTGCGGAAAAAGTTGTATTTTTAATTAAGGAGTTTTCGAATCTATCTGGCATTAATTTATGAATTAAATCTCGTCTTATTAAGTCTCGTAAAGCAGAGATTACTTTCTTCGCCATATCAACAGCTTGGGAGCAATTGTTGTTGAAGGTTGTCTCCAAAGTGCTAATATCATTCTCGGCTAGTTTGTTTATCGCGGCGAGTTGGAGGTCGCGTATGAAAAAAATATTGAGGCTAATAAAAGATTGCGCAGTTTATCAGGCACGGGCTGGCGAGCATTTAATCTGGCGGATTAATTAAGACGGCATGAGCCGCGTCTTTCGTTGCGTTAAGGAGCATCAACAAACAACCGAGTTGGCCCCGGTGAGTTTCTAGTACTTTCGATGTGGCAAACTTGGTAAGCCTTAGGAGTTATGCGTACCCTGGCAAACTTGCTCTCAGCCTACGACGCATTACAACGGTCCTGTTAGGTGGTCCTACCATGTACACGGGACAACTTGAATAATAGACATTGTTGTACGAATTAGGCGGAAGGGAAAGGTCCCATGCTAGCCACGAAATACCACGAAGAGAGGTCGGACCTCGCGCCCGGACCACCGACTTTAATTAACGGTGTCTGAACAGTCAGTCTGTTCCGAGGTATTATTAACTCGTCCCCTGTCGGTGAGAGAGATCCGTCCCGTTGGAAAACGTTCCGGGAATTCGACGATTCGACGATCGTCCGAGGACTTTCGGGTCCCTTTTCAAACTTCCACAAGCTGTACTCCTCCCCTCAACCCTTTTTCTCGTCACCCTTTGTTTCAAATCAGGAAAGAAGAACGGGCCGACTTGTAATACCGAGGATTTATTGATCCCCAGCTATATTATTAACGACGAGTCCCTCGCGAGTTACCGTCTTTTTATTCAAATGCCGAGGTATCGGATTCGTCGGCATTAATACCTGATACTATACTACTCCGTTTACCGTGATACCGCACGCGCGTACTCCGTTCCATACCTAATGAGAAAACAATTGTTACTGTGCACGGTCGAGTTAAATCCTGTGAAATTATCGGTTGTATTTTACGAAAACATTGACTAATCTTTTAACAACGGCACCTCAAAAATTAGTCTTTACACAATGAATTTCTGTACGTGCACCCGATTGGTGGTAAAAGTAACACGAGGACGACGGAAGAAAGGTTTTTCAGCTAGAATTACGATCAGGATCGACCATAAATAAGAAACCGAGCGTTTCATATAATTCACTGGATTTCCATGCGATGATAAAACGGATGCTTGGACCCGCGCGTCGATGATTTATAAGATCTCGACGCTGGCCCGAGTACCTTTTTCGGCTTCGAACGATTCCCTTCGAACTGTCGAGGATGTTCGCACGCGATAACAAAATACTGCCTTGCCGAAGCTTAAATCTGTCCCTCTACACACCTCCTCTTACACTGTCTTACCAACAAACGATCCGTGAATTTTTCGCAGAATACTGAACAAATATGTTTGCTGAAATCGTAGAGATCTTAGAAGCGATAAAATAAATGTGCACATCTTTTAATGAATTTTTAAGGAGCAAATGTTGAACGAGTGGTTTTATTAAGAATGTGGAAGAATCCTGTTCTATCCTGTTTAATATTTAAATAGTAATTCCTTGATCACGGTAAAAACGATTTCCAGTGAGTTCGTAGCAAAAATTTCCCAATTTCACACCGCCGCGTCGCGTTAGCTCGCGTAATTCTACGCTAATTGAGTTTTGATCAAACAAACGAGATTATTACTTGATTTTTGGTGCGGTTAATTTAACCAACCAGCAAGTTTCTCGGTCGGAAAACTTAATATCGGCTTGAAGTACAACCCAGGAGCAACCGGCCGATGACCGGTTAATGTGCCGTAGATTGTTTCGAAGAGTTTCGTTCGGAATCTGAGAAATAAGAGAAGAGTGCAAGAGAGAGACGAAGGGGAAGAGAAACCGGAAGAGAGAGAGAGAGAGAGAGAGAAGATGGAAGTGGTGTTGCTACGAAATGAAATTATCTCCGCGTTTCTATCTCGGCCGTTCCTTCTTTATTACGTCGTTTCCAAGCGAAATTTATTCGATTCGCGGACACGGACCATTTATCAAACTGCTTGGAAATATCTTAGCGGAACTAAAAGTGTCCACGCTCGCGCGTGTATCAGTCCTTTCCACGTGGCGTGGACCTTTTCAAATAAAAAGTATCCTCTCATCAATCACTTTCCGAGGAATCGCGTCTTCTGTCAGGGATTCAAGTACATTCCGTCTGGATATAAAAGATTAATACTCGAGATCAAATATCCTTACAAATTCTCCGCGCTACTCCTCCACTGACACTCAATTTTTTTTTCAGTTTCCCCAACAAAATTTTCGACGGATTGCTCCTACCGATCGTGACGTAACACATGACGATTCGTCGCGAACATAATTACATGTACAAATATTAAACACTAGTCTGGTCTCATTGCAAAGGCTGTATAGTTCTGTTGGGTCCCATGGAAATCACCGACTCCAAATTTGACCGACAACGACTTTAATTGACAGCGGATTTGATCGACAACTTTGACCGCCAACTAATCTGATATCGTTGTGGGTTAAAGTCGTTGTCGGTCAAATCTGGAGTCGGTGAAATGTTGTCGATGATTTCCATGGGACTCGGTTCTGTTGAAATCGGAGTTAACGAGGGTGGTGAAGCAGAAATTTGGTAAAAATCTCAGGTGTTTTAATTGCAAGGAGTCGGCGAAGGGATCGTTGGCAAACGGCACGGTGGTGGAGTCGACACAATGAGCGGGCCCGAGATGTTCGACTATCAATTCCGCCGGTTGCGGACGGGGATCCAGGGACCGGCGGATATGTCGAGACAATCGAAGCAATTAAAGTGAATAAATAGACCGATGGCGGCGGAGAGAAAGGGACGGATTAGTCGAGTCCCGGTTCCCATGAATCGAACGGGATTCGAACAGTGGTTTCGAACCCGCACTCCAAGTTTCCCCGTGCGCTGCTGCACGCCGGTGAAAAATTCAAAACGTTCAATTAAAAGTTCGAAGAACGTCGATCGTGGTGTTTCGCAGGGGGAGAATTTTCCAGTGAACAACAAAGATTAAGAACGGTCAGAGCTCGGTGTCGTGCCCACGGAGATTCGCAGGCATTTAACGCGGCTGCACCCCTCCCCTCCGCCGCTTCAAGGTTTCCCATGAACAACTATATTCCTGAAAGTTTGGCGTCACGTCGATAACAATTATCGGCTGGATGCTTTAATTATCCTGTCGTTTCCCAGGCTGCGCCCGGCGAAGTTTCGGTAATCGAACAAACGGATGGACGAAGCACAGATCTGCCGGCAGGGCGCAGGAATGGCCGAAGACGTCGAAAGATATTCTGCTCCAATTTTCCCCGGCGGATCGATAATACGCTGGAAGTCGAACACTGGATGGAGTAGCTGCGATGTTAATTAATATCGAGCGGGCCAAGTTTCAAGATTCACCTGGGAACTTCGCCCTTTCCTACGACGCGCTCGGAAAATTCGACTGGTGCCCAAGAATTTTTGGATCTGCCCTCTCCTGATAGTCAATTATTCCATAAATAAATTGTACGAGCAAATAAGTCAATTTCTCACGCTACTGTCGAAGATCAAATTACTTAACCAATTCTTGGAAAAATTAAAATAATTTTTAACTTAGGGAGAATCGCAGGTGAATTTCCAGAAAGTAGCATTTGCTCGCAGTAGAAACGGACAGCCATGACCAGACACGTCCAATCTCGGCGCGCTCTATGAATGTTCCAACTCGTTTTTCTCAAAAACACATCATTGCACATTTACGACGCATATTTTCAAAGAGAATCGCCTCCTTATTTTTCCACGTTTTTCTATTCGCAAAGTAAGAGGGTATTTCGTATTAGAAATTGAGGAGCGGATTAATTCGAAGCGCGATAAGCGTGTCAGACCGCTCCACCGGAAGGGACGATCAGAAAGTTTCAGAGGTGCTTGACAAGTATTGCTGACGATAGGCACGGCCACCGTCGGAGGCGCGAATAAAAGGGAAAGAATGAAAGGAAGAAAAAGGAGGATAAAGCGGGGGGAATGGGCGAGGCTAGAGATCGTGATGTTAATTAATATCAGACGGGGGAAACGGCAGCCTGAGGGGGTTCTGACCGAAAACTTTTCACATTTTCCCGGCATCGTGAATCGCCGACGAGTTTTAAGTTCACGAAACTCTTTCCTCGTTAAACTCTTGGCTGCATCGTCAAATTAACGCGGTTTCATGATTACATCGGAGCTCGTCGCATTATTATTAGCTCCGAGGAGCTGTATGAACAAACAGCCGTGAAAAAATCGATTTATACCTCGACCAATAATGCTCACTTTCCAGAATTCTCACAAATTTTCCAGACAGTCTGCTTCTACTGATTCGTTTTGTTTGTCTTCGACAAATTTTCCTAGGTTTTCCCGCTAATTGTTGCACGTGGATTAAATTGTGGAATGATTCTGTTAGGCATGTTTTCGCTTGGGTATTTTTCTTTCAGGGAACCATCGGGAAATGTGGGTCTCGTCGAAGTTCATTACAGCAAGAATTGGTTCGAGAAGTTTTTTCTGGAACGAATGGCGTCTCTGCTCGGTTCGCCAAGGTAAGACAGAGCTGTCTGCTTGTATCCATGTTTATTATACTTCGATAACAAGGCAGAAACGGGACTGATACACGGAAACCTAGGAGACGCTGTTACGGTAACGAACCATCAAGGATTCCATCAGCCTGAATCCGCATCGCGCGTAAACAGATCCGCGCTGCGACACACAAATACTCGCTCGCATGCTCTAGGCTCTATCCGCAGTCTATTTTACAGTTTATGTGCGGAATTGATGGGAAAAAGTGGACTTCGTTAGCTGGCTCTACGTGTCGTATAAAAGCGAAAATATGTCTTTCAACAATTGGACACAACTTTCTATATATTTATTTCAACAAAATCTCAGGAGGTCGCATCACCTATAGTAATTATTCTGAAAAATGTATCGTCGTCTAAATGTCCAGCGATGAGTGAATCCCGCGACACACGTTGTTCAAATATTTAATCCGCCGCGTAACATTGTACCGTGTCGCAAGAACCGTGTAGCGAGTTACCGTATTGCAGCTCTTTAAAATACATACGCGTCTCTACTAGGGCAAAACGAACAATTTCGCGTTGCTACATAATGTACGAAAATATATAGCTTCCCGTTTAATTAGAAAAACGAGAAGTACATTTTTTCGTGAAACTTTGAAGACTCTTTAAAAATAGATTACTTTGATCTCGCTTTACACGTGTTACTTCCATCGCGGGCTGGCGTTTAATTTGCAACAGAATTTAACAAAATAACCGTACCAGTGAAGACTGTTATTATAGCAATTAGTGTCTGCGACTATGCTAAGAAATTGATCATCAAGCTGTTTTGCCAAAACTGTTTAGAAACTAACAACTTCCTCGTTTTGTTCTTCTGTCAGGTTGAACCGGTCCTCCAGCAGTTGCAAATATAATATATATATATATATATATATATATATATATATGTTTTTGAAAAAAGCGGCCCTCCGCATTCCCACTGGTATCGTGACGGGGGACCGTTTCCGACAAAACGCTTCCTTCTTCCGTTTACGGAAAACAATTTCAGAACCGTCAGATTTCTGACACGTTCCCCGTGGACATTTATTTTCTCCGCTAGTAATCGATGTCTTTCGTGCGAACTGTTGCATAGCAATTTTCTCGAATCCGTCGGAAGAGCCCGATGGGGGACGAAGAAACGAAATCCTCGTGGCGTGCACACGCGCGCGTGAGAAGATCGGCAAAACGTTCGGCGAGCGTTTAATGTGCCCGCTTAAGAACCACGGAAGCGTCTGACACGCAGCTGTCGAAACAGATGAACGTCTTTCACCCGTTCTTCGGGCTCGCGACACACCTAACTATTTATACGCCATCTTCCTTGCGTTTCCCCGCCATCTGGGAACCGGACTGTCTCTTTCATTGTTACTCCATCGTGCTCCGAAAGAATCAGTGAACTGGAATAAAATGAAAAGTGATTTTCGTTTTTCAAATAGGCTGAAAATAATTTAACACGAGCCGTTTTCTTTTGCCGTTGTGACAGGGAGACTTGAATCTTCGAATCTGTGGTAAATTTGTTGAAGAAAAAAATTTTCAATAATTTCAGAGCCCCTACGAGGATTACCAATCCCTCCGAACGTCTGTAGAGCATCGCAAACAGCGTGTGACTCCAGAGTGGCGTAAACTGAAATTTGTTAATTGTCCCAGCTTGTTTATTCTCACAACAAGAACCATAAATACCTGCTCCGCTCTTCCGCAACGTCGGATGACGAAACGCCGCGTCGGATCTTGAGAATTCAACGAAGAAGGTGTCTGTCACGGTGGAGGAGCTATCCTCCCGTCGTTTCTCGACTTCCTCTCGTCGTCCGGGTGTCTTGTTTGCGCACGTCGCGGCCGTGCGAAGAGTTATAAGAATATTTGTCGATGGCCGTCGCGACGCGTCGGCCTGAAAAACGTATCAGCCCCCTCGCACGTATCGTTACAGCGCCGTGTCGTAGGAAGGCTCATTCTTTTTCCGAACCGGAGGAGAGAGAAAAAAAAGTCGAGCCAGCATAAGAAGGGACTGGCGACGTCGGCGGAAAGTCTGTTTGCTTAGGATACCGCCCAAAAACTGGGCGTTAAAAGCAGTTTCGACTCGTCGAAATACCCAGCCGCGATGTTTCGACCGACGACGTCGAGCGCTCGGAACACTCGGATAAAGCATCGTCGCCGAGGGTCAATATTTTTATTATTTCGTTTCGCCGAGGGAAACACCCGAAAAATTTCGACTGCCTTTTTTTCTCTCCACCGACCATTCCCCGCCGATAAACACCTTGCTGTTTTCTTAGCTCACGCCGCGTTGCGCCGCTAGCATATTTATTCTTCGCCGGACTTCGCAACTGGCATATTTTTCGAGATCTAGATTGTGATAATTTTGTTGATAAAGAATTTCTCGAGAACAACCGTTCAAATCCACTGAATACGGAAATGAGATAAAATTAGAGCTCCGGTGATTTTCAATATTTGTAATGCAAAGATAATATATTTCATCCGAATTTAATTCGTTTAGAACGAATCATTTCTGTTGTCGTGAGTAATGATTGTAATCTACACATCGGATCGCATCAATTGCTTACATTTGGATGCAATGGCAGAAAGTGCAATCGTATTAAAGGCACCGAGCATTTGATTAAATTACGAAACAGGGGAATATTACCGCGAACTGAATCGGTTAAATAAACGCCACTTCTAAAGTAGATTACACAAATATTACTTCTAAGTCAATGAGCAGTATAACAACGAGTTTGCGGTTCACAAACATCGAACGTATTAATTGCTGAAAGTTATTAAACGCGATACCCGACTGTGAAATTGCTCTTGAATGCCTAGCCGAAGGTAAATTGAAGCTGCCCGGGCAAAGAAACGGCGCGGTCTTACTTGTGGATTTCTAGGCAAGATGCACCGACCAATGAATCATATTTAATACGGTTATCTTTAAGTGGCTGTACAAATCATTTCGTGGAACAGCTAACTCAGGCTACGGTACAGCCAGCTCGATCATCTTCGGTGGAGGTCTTCCATCTTCTGGCCCTCCAACATCCTCTTCCGGTCTAACGTCACTCATTACTTACTTCCAGATGCGTCTCTCTCGGACGCTATCATAACTTCCTGACCGAGCGGAATGTTTTATAACCCGTACCTCGAACTAAATCGTTTTCACTCGAAACTGAACCGCTAAATCACTCCCTGAAAAATTCGACAATTTTACCAGATTATCGGTCCCTCCTCTTTATCCAACCAATATCTCTCATTCGAGCAATTTCGATCGAATATCTAGCCGGATCATTTTATTAAACAATTCATTAGAAGAGACATCCCATAAAATATTCTCAAATAAAAATTTTTACCAATTGTAGGGCTTTTTATTTATTATTATTATTTATTCTAAACGGTCTGAAGCCGTATGAACGTATAATGACAAAGAAGGGACATGTACAGAAAGGAAAATTTTGATAGTGGTACAATCAATATGATTATTAATTTAATTAAAAATAAAGTTCTGACCAGATACTATTCTTCTTTGCAGATAATGGTTCCAGGTTCATCGTAGTTATTATTGGATTATTCAACTTATATGAACCGAACCCGAGAAATTTATGCTGCACTCTCGAGCAGCATGATTTCGTACTTAGAGCTTTTCGGAGACCATATAATTGATGAATGTTTTTATAAATGTGATTTATTACAATGTCGATTTGTCATACTGAAATTTACTTATCTTGGGAAACGAGAACGTGCGTCAAAGGAGAATATAAATCGGAGAGGGGACCGGTATCCTCCAGTGAAATTTCGTTTGATCTCGTCGAACGATGTTCGATGCTCGCGATTTTGTCGCGTGTAAGCAGCGATACTCGCTTCAGTACAAGTTCGCGCTGCGTTTTTCAAAGTTCCAGGCCCGATCCATCCTTGTACATCCTTGTCTACCGAGTTTCTATTTTCGCTAGTGACTGCTGCTCGATATTGCTCCGCGTGAGGAGAATAGATTGAAAAAGACCGACTCGATCCGTACTCGTTCCGAGATACCGGCTCGCTGCTTGACACATGCTCTCTTACGACTACCTTCGCAGGACACGGACAAAGTTCCCTTTACTTTTCGCGTAAAAGTGATTTGCTGGGTGCAGAAAGGCTGTGGGAGCGTGTTTAAGGAGTAGACGAACGGATAGAGCCCCGTGAAACGTTGATTGATTTCGTTCTGTGGCCCTTGGACTGTTTCAACGAATCTTCTTGAAAATGTATAAAAGTTATATAGCGCAGACCGTGTGAGTTGCTTCAGAAAATGTTTTCAAACATAACATATCGGCGCAGTTAAATTATCTTTGCGTCATCTTGGTTGATTGTAAGAAAACGGTGTTTAGTGTTCGATGAAATTCAGTTGATAAAAATAAATTAAAGATCTGAGGAGAGAGTCGAAGTTGTGTGAAAATGTAAAGTCCTGAATGTGATTACGAAGCAGTGCTTCGGTGGTTTGATCGAAGTATGAGATTATATAATTAAATATTGATTGGTTAGAAGTGGTAAAAAGTGACAGGTTATTTAAATGGTTCGGCGGCTGTGGGCAAGGATGGGGGTTGATATTGAATAGGGGAGCGTTCCGCGGTAATTGCCCCTGCGAATTTTCATTTTCATTTGAATTATGCTGAGATCGTGAAACTCGCGTTCCGCTAACTCAGTCTGCGTGGTACGCATCTCTAATAATTGGGACTTGCACAGCTTGCAAACGCTTAGATGCGCAGCAAAGTGGCTTGGCGCGGAACGCCAGAGCGGTAGGCAGAACAGGCTACATTACAAATTGGATTCTATACAATTACTTAGTGATTAAATTAGGCGCCGCCGAGCCTGTAACACCCAGACCGATAAGTTGCAACCGCGGTGCCTATACTCGGCTTTCGAAATTCCGTCGACCAGTTTTTCAACAATTTCTCGGATCGACATGAACACTAATCGCACGACATTATCGCAGCGCTGTGTTAACGCTCTACACATATGTATAATACGCGTATGTATATCTTGCCATCGAAAAGCAAATGTTACATGGAGGGCTGAAATTTATTTTAAATTCGTTTCGGCTTCCGCCTGTATTAAAGTTTACTCTGATATAAAAATATTATGTTGCTTCGCGTAAAGTGCAGCGTAAACACTTTGACAGGCCACACTTTTCGTGTAAAATTTTTCCGCTCGCTTTTATGCGCTCGAAATTGGTCGAACGTTGTTTAAAATGCGATGAAACGAACAATTTATCGGGAACACATCGGAAATACAGAACCTCTGACAGCTCCTGCCCGTTTACTCTAGTCTCGAACTGATTTGTTTTACATAAAAATCGGAGTGCCGTCCGAATTTGCTCCATTCGGAACCATTTCTGTCTCATCGGAACCATCAAATGTTTCCCCGTTTTCTTTTCATTCGTGCAATTGAATATTAAAAATCCAAACTCACAACAATATTTACAGTAGTATTCGTCACATTTTGAGAAAGATCGATGCTTGGAATGAACACTTGGCATTCCCCGGTACGAATTAAAGTGCAGTAATTGATGACAACTTCGAAATATTTCAGAGATTTCGGCGATCGTCGGGAATCGTTCGTTCAAAGGGTCCAAGTTGGTATGGTTTTATTCGGCTGGTGCATTCACTCATTGAGGCCATTACAACGAGCCAGCTGGGTGGCCGATTTCCAACGTACGTCGCCATTTTCATCCTTTTCGTGCTCGCACACGCAGCTTTCGCAGTCCGAAAATAGTTGTGCTTGCGATACAGAACCGATATTTCTGCAGACACGCGTCCCTACAGCTGGCAATCCTCGTAGATGCTGGCATTTCCGTTAGGAACCGCCTCGGGGTGGTCTGTCACGTCGAAATTATCGCCATTGACAAATCTGCGCAGCCTCGCGGTGTATGGCACTCTGATGTCTGCCACTGATAGACTATTGAAGCACCTACCACGTGCAAATTAAACACCAAACGTGCTTTCACCGAATTTTCCCAAAAATCATTCGTTAAAGCGAATAGAAACTTTATCTCATTGTCAGTCGAACAGCGATTGGAAAAATGTTTTAGCAATTATGTAAAATTTAGAAATCGACAGGATTTGTTCAGCGATCCACGATTGCCTAACGTCGCGCGTCAGTGAATGGCAGAAATGAGTTCGCTATGCATTAAGCTTGAGAAAAAAGGCAGCAAAGGACCCGCCGAAATAAGGCAGACTGCGTTCGTCAAAGGTGGAAAGCTCGAAAGTGTACAGACGTGGCCTTAATTAAAAGAATCTTCATTTACAGAACCTCCTGGTATCAATCGGCCTGTTTAATTACTCCCCGCTACTTTCTTTTTCATTTAAACTTCCCATCGGGACGGATCAGACACGGATTGCACTGCACGCGCCTCGTCCTCGTTAACATTTAATCAACGTCAAACGCGGACAAGAAGACGGTGATTATACATAGTTACGGATTGATTAAAATTTGACCGAGTTTGTTTCGCCGGGCAACAAGAGCTTTCATTCGTTACGCTCGCGCCTTGTCCGTCACCGACTTTGTCACGATTCTTATCGGCGACGCATTAATGCAATTTCGATCAGCCCACTATAATTGTCTTACTTGCGCTTTTTCGTAAAAAATTTGACGGCTGACGAATTCTATTATGCATTATGCAGTAGTGCTCGGACTTTTACCCGGGTAACCGAGTACCCATGAAGTGTCCGGGTTGTTGGTATTTTTACATGAGAATAAAAATGTCTAATTTTATAATTAAATAATTGACTTTTTAATTATTCTCCCTAAAAACGCACGAATTGCTTCGTAAACGTTAACAAAATTTAATATAAGTTGTTTCATGTAATAATAAAAAAAAACTATATCTCATATACTCAGGTATCTCATGAGTATACTTGACATTTTATACATTTATGGCATAAACGATTTTGTGCAATTGAAAATAATAAAGAAATTAAAAGAACGTTGATATATTAATTTAAATTTATTCAAATCGTTCAAGAGAATATGTAATCGTAATATATCGTCTGCTTTCTCCTATTGATGCAAACGATTTTTATTTTGCATAAAGATCCGCAGTGTATTCATGAGATACCCGGGTACCCGAGTAATTTTTGTTTACCCGGGTATCTCATAAGCCACAGCTCTATGTATTATGCATCTTTTTCATGCGAACTGATATCACTTACTTTGGGGATATTTCCTGGTGTTGAGTACAATGTCTTGAGATTAGCGGTAGTCGACGCAAGAGGGGCATAAACGAGTAGAACAAGGTGGATCGTTTGACTAATGCTTCTTAAGGAAGAGCAGAGCGGCCTAGCCGCGTTGGATCCATTGAAACGCGATATTATTTCCGCGGGTCATACGAGAAGGATACGATTTCGAAGTGTGCAGAAACTGCGCCGGCAACCCCTTCAGGGTGGAGGACACGTGTTCTCAAGTGTTTTTGCGCTCGGCTGGCTGCGGAAAGTGGAAAGAGGGGTCGCCGGTTCAGGTCGTTGGAATAATAAACTTGATCGTTTTCACCCTCGTCGGAACATCCGGTCACGCGGTTCCTAGCTGTTCCACTTTGAACCGACGGGCCACGCCACGCCACGCCACGCCACGCTATGGCGAACCTTTCGATTATAAGCCGGTCACGTTTGGAAAAGAAAGCTCCGCGCAAACATCGCTTTGTTCTACGTGGAGGACAGATATACCGGCTGGTGTCAACGACGTGACGAGAGTCTTCTTACAGGCTTCCTGGTTACATGAGAACGATCGAGTATTTGCCGAGGATCAAGATTGAATACTGGCAAGCCGATATCCGTCCCGTCCCACCAAAAAATCCATGATTTTATCGCCTGTATACTGTTACCCAATGCCAAGCCAGATATTTCCGGCTGCGACTTTGTTTGACGAGTTTATGCCCACGGGATTGCGTCTCTCTCATGATTCTGCACAGTGTTCTAACCTCAATTTGTACAAAGTATTCGGTATCCAACTTGCATTTCATTTTCGATACATTTTTTAATTTGGCCAATTTCGTTAATTTAATTCGTCGATTGAATATATTTAGAAATAAATTGACCGAATAATTAGATGCATTTTTTGTAGAGGTAACTTTTTAAAGAGATATTTCCAAGTGGAAACAGACAGCACCGATCAGACACGTGAATGATTTCCTCGAAACCGGAGCCTCGATTACCGTTCGCAAACCGTTTCGCATTGAAACGTTACGTAGATATAATTGGATCTTTCGCAAATGGTTTTCTCCGGTGATTATTATAGGGAAAAAGTGGTGATGTAAATGGAAATCCATTAACTCGTATTTTGAGTTTCTTTTTACAACGGTTGTAGCAGTATAACCAGACTCGGGTTCAGTTCTGCAAACAGTAACTCGTAGTCTATATAGTCGGCAACTAGATGACGCAGATTAGCCCACTGCAGCCTGTAGAAGCGGCTTACAACGTTGCGTTAAGACCGGCGATTCTAATCACTACCCAACTTGCGTGAAAAGCCCGGTTCTAAACAAAGTTTTCGGTAATCCGTGGTAACAAGTGATCCTGCAACTACCACTTTCGAATCGCTACAGGGAGGATTAATTTTTGCGCGGGTGGATGCCCGAAATCTGAATTATCATGTAGTTCCTGTACACTAATGAAATGACAGCGATGCAATAGAGAACAAGTGTTTCGGTTGGAGAGTATTTGGAAGAACACTTCTTACTTCGTAATATATGCTTATATGTTTATTAACACTTATAAAAATAATAATATAAAAAGAGTTGATATCGTATCGTCGTATATAAAACTAAAACTGAATTTGACGTGTGCGATCAGGAATACCAACAGTTTCCCTTGAAGTAAGAGCAGTAACTTGTCCCAGTTCCCAAAACCACCTTGTACAGAGCGATATTATAAGGGCTGTGAAAATTTCTGGTCTTCCATAATAATTATGTGACACCTGGCGGTAGAAGATACTAAAGAGTACATTATTAACATTATCGAAGATAAAGTAATCCATGTTCATGCACACATTCAAGCTCAATGAGACGAACCAGCAGCCCGTAAGTACTTGGGCTAGGTTGAGTCACGAGTCGAACCAGGAAACGGGAGGTAAAAGCAAAATTTTTGTAGGTGTACGTGCAGCTTTCCGACAGTTTCTGGTTCCAACTAGGGGGTGGGAGGCTGTGCTGTTATTACCGGTCCATTGCCTTTTACGACAACGATCGATCGAAAATATATCTATATACATGTATACACGTTCGAAACGTAACGCTGATTGGCATTTTAAATTTTTCAGTCCATTTGGTATCTAGATCCAACCGGAAGCCGATGGTTTACAACACGGTAATGTATTTGCACGTTCATGTTGGTGCCTTTCCCATGGCCGGGTTATTCTGTACAATACTAGAGTTCCTTCTTTCTAGATTAGGCTAACCAACATGGTTTAATGTCTACTCTGCTTCGCGTAATAGAATAGAAGTTGAATTTCAAGTGTTTGTTTCTTGGAAACTTGTTCCCATAATTTTTTATCTATTATAAGGGGAAGAGGGACTAGAGGACGAACTGGGGTAAGATCTGGGAAAGAGATCAGAGAAGGGATAAGGGGAGGGATTGTGGGAGGGAAAGAACTAGGGGAGGGGCTAGAGATTAGACTAAAGAAGGGATAACGTGAGGCAGAGGATTCGGAGACGTGACTTGGATAGGGGATGATCCAAGGGAGTACAGGATCCGAGAGTGGAAACAAGTCCTTTACCGGTGGGTACAACAATTTTATTAATTAATATAGGCAATGATATTTCACGGTGCAGTCCGGGTTTCCTGCGCACACGTTCAATATTTGCCTTGATCCGCGTGCACGGAACAGTTCGCGATGCTTCTCGGAACATCGTCACGCGACTCCGTAAAAATTGGAATCGTGATGGAGCTGGTCGCGATGAAATACGGGGACGGTTGTGCAGCTGGGCGCGCGTTGACGTTCCCGGCGACTCCGTTGATGTCATTAATATTCCGTTTCCCGGCGGCTGGTCTCAATAGCCGGCGTTTCGAAGCCGAGCAGCGAGAAAGAGAGAGAGAGAGAGAGTGAACGAGAAGCGACTTCCGCTTGGATCCGGAATCCTCGTCAGCCACGGAAACTGGCACCGCGCGCCAGTGCGATTCCGCGGCGAGACGCGCCGCTAAAAGCGTCGTTTTCAAGATTGAAATTTCACAGAGACGCATCCGCGCGAGGATTACGCCGCGACCCGTGTTTACCTTTCACCGGAAGTATCGGCGCGCGAATAACGAGCGAGCTTCCGTCGTCGCCGGCAACGGTTCAACCGTCTCGATTCCCGTGGTCGACGATTCGGTAAAAAAGCGTTCGTCCCGGCTGCATTTCCTTTTTCCAGACCAGAGTTTCCGCGTACGGAATGTTTCCCCGTGGCCGCAAAAAACTAACCGGCCCCTCCCACACGGCCCACTCCCCCGCATCCACGTTGTCTTTGTACACCGTGGCCGTCGCTATATTTACTCGGAGTCAAAAGTAACTGCGTGTTTCGAGCTACGGCCCGATCTACTTCCGCTATCCAGTTTCTAACGTTACGAGTCGCCAATCATTTTATTTTATTCATCGACCCGCTACCGAGCCGCCTCGCAGTGGGCCGCATCGAGAATTCACGCGACATTTTGCGAAAAAGTCAACTTTCGAATTTCAATATTTTTTCTCTCTTTTTATATTTTTATTTTTATTCTTATACTTATATACGTTTTATATAGTTTATTATTAAATATTCTTAATTATTATATAGATTAGCATAAATATATTACATGATGTTTATTATATTTTATATTGTGTTTGATTTATAATATAATCTATAATAAAATTGTTGATAACATTAATAAAAAAAGTGATTAAACAAACAAAAAACGTATCATACTGCATATCATCAAAAGTTATTCACAAATGTCGCGTGAATCTTTGATCTGGTCCATTGTGCGCCTCTTGCTCATCCAATATTCTGTAAAGTCGCGATCTAAAACTCGCCGTTAAATAATATTAAAATAAGACAAACAGTTAATTAATCTGGAGCGCAGGCATCGGCGTCGCGCGTTGACATCCAACGCGTTCACAGTCGGCTAACACGGGGCTATGCCAGGAAGCAGATGAGTAACCGATATATTACCATCATTCAATTTGTCAGCGCGCGATGTTCGGCGCGGCTCGGCGCGGCGGCGATCTCGAAGCGTCGAGTGCGCGGCCGCAAAATCGACGCGCGATATAGTATTCCCAATCATGCAAATTCCCGGCCCCCGATAATTCGAATTCACGCTAGAGAGGCGTAAAATGCGAATACACCGGCGCGGCCGGTGGAGTAGCCCCGGCGAATAAATAACACGTCAAACGCGGACAAGATTTTTTATCGTAACACCAATCTCACAATGGCATCGGCACTCGATCATCGGCGTGCATAGTCGCCACGCGCGCACGATGCGAACGCGGTGCAACGCGGTGCAATGCGATGCAACGGGAATTTTCGCAAGCGTCCGCGTGTCCGATGGAAACCGGCTGAATCGAGTTTGCGGGGGTGGCGTCCGCCATCATCGGCGTCGTCGCAACGAAAGGTTGCTCTCTCTCTCTCTCTCTCTCTCTCTCTCTCTCTGTCTCTGTCTCGTTTGCTGGCTGTTTCCCATGCTCGTCTCTCATTGAACGCCGCTCCGACCATTCGGTTGCGTGCCTGCCACTGTATTTGCATGTTACACACAGAGACAGCAAACAAACATGGCGCTGATTTAAATAATGTATTGTCAAATAGCATCGCGACTCAGGTGCCGCGCCCGGACTCTTTCATCGCTTCCCTAACCTCAGGGCAGCCTGAAGCATCCGGAATTCTTTCTAGTGCACTCTGCATCCTAGCAAACTGCATCTCGAAAATGATTTTTTCAAGCGATTTTTCAACCTGCATTTTAAGAACTGTAGAAGAGGCATTCGATTTTATTAGATAGTTTGAAAAATACTCGATTTGTTAAATTATTAGTAGTGACTTGAGATAGTTCATATGAAAGTAAGGAGTAATTTTCTGGGAACGTAACCAGCGCTGAAGGGAACGGAAAATAATTGGCCAGGTAAACGGAAGATGAAAACAGGCGGCAACAATGTGGTTTCCTGAGGGTGGTTGGGGGATAGCTCGAGACAAAACATTGTAGAGAGGTCTGACGCTGAAAAGAATAAGGGGACAGCATCGGCAGGGAAATTAATATGAAGTAGCGTCATTGTCTGGCATTTCGCGTCCGCCTGGTCTTGAGAATTTCGAGAAATCGCGGATGAATTCAGGAGGAAGGAAACTTGAAGGGTCCCCGCAGATAACCGTGGATAATGACTTTTTGATTACGAAACTCGTCGGCGAGTCGACGAGTAGAATCGATATGCTGGATCGTTTTAAAGCACGTTTTAGAGAACGGTAAATCACAATTTACTGCATCCGGTTCATCGAAAAAATGTCCGCGCATTTAACAAACTTATGTCCCCATTATCTAACCGAACCGCACGATTTTCTCTTTCGACTTCTCTTTTTAAACAATTCCCATTTTATCGATCAATAAAAAAATTTCCCGTGGACTTTGGCAATATTGAAAAGTTGTAAAAAAATCGGAATTATGATTCAATGAAAACTTGATGGGAGGTACATATTGTTTTCATTGAATGTGCGCTGGCCACGTCCGCGAGAGGATTTTCTATTCATCTCTAAAACACAATGTCGTTGTGGTCACTCACTGTTTGCTGGCCGAGAAGAATTATGGATACAATGCAAACGATGTGTACGTACCTGTAACATATACGAAAAAGATGTTAGAATCAATACAAACCTCTCGTTTGCGTTATGGAAACAAGGGCGGGAAAATAAATAACCGTGGGATTCGTGTTTGCCACCGTGGACAAATAAGTTGGTACGATTCGGAACACTTTCCGACAGAAATATTCGAGTGTTTGTCAAACGTCGAATCGCGGGACGTGTTTTATAATCATGGTGTTGGGAACGTTTTGGGGAGAAAAAATGGTAGCAGAAGTCATGTGTCTCGTGTGGATGGGGTCCCGGGAATCGTATCTCTCCTGCATGGTAATAAATAACCTAGGACAATGCGATACGTCGTGTGATATCGACTTCAAAGCTATGGTGGACACGTACACAACCCATAAAGCGGGATGATCTGCTTTCTCCTCTGCTTTCCTTAAAGTAAGCTTCTTGGAAAGTTATGTTCCATCCGGCGACGCGAAAGTTATATATGATTCGAAGAAAATACTACCCGATGAAATACTGCGACTCGAATATTGGATTCTGTTTACTATATAATGTTTAGTTTCCATCCGATGAATCTACCTACCATGGAAATAAAATAAAGAATCCCATGTTACGGAGCCCCGGCCTTCAATTCGCTCCAAAAAGTAAATTATTCAGCCATGATCACATTGTCGGTGCTCTCCCAATTTTATGGAATTGTTCAAACCAAGAAAATGAAATACAGAATTTTATTTTCGAAAGACGAGCCTTTGGTTTTCCGTGGA